>JBBMKE010000001.1:784237-817386 GCA_037834125.1 Lippia alba | reverse complement strand
TGTAAGTTATCATGTTTTATATTTAAAATAGATGTAATATTTATACAATTTCAACACTTCATTAAATTAAAAAAAAACTTCATTATATTATAGAATAGCTATGTTAAATATTTTAAATTAATTATCTAGGAATATTAGGGTAGTAGATATATTATCTATACACTACATATTTATCTAATCAGCAGATACATAAATGACATTTATAAACTAATTGATCTTGAATAAATTTTAATTTGATTTTAAAATTTAGTACTTGCTCTGGGACATTTTATCTTTTAGTTTGTTTATTTGATAGGTTTATTCAATTATTTTTATAAATTTATTTTTATATTTTTGTATGATTTTTTTAATTGTACTTTTTTTATTTAATATGAAGAATGTAATTAAGTTAATCATTTTATTTTTATTTGAAACTTCATAGATATTTTAACTCTTATCTTTTCCAATAATATTTATATTTATTTTTTATTTTTTAATAGAATTTGTACTATTTTTGGAATGCATTTTTTCATTTATAATGTAGGTCTTTTATATTAGTCTTTTTTATTAAAATAATTTATTTCTTTACTAATTGATAACATATATTCAAAGAATTTTTAGTTTATGTATTGTTGTAGATTGTAAATACACTAATTAAAATATGATATTGACACGCATTTCATTTATTTACTATCCTCATGGAACATCTTACTTAATACTTAAATAATAAAGAAGCACTTTAGTGATAATTCATTAATTTTTTATAAAAAAATATGTATTGTATAGATTATTTTTCATTGTATATGATTTAATTTAGTTATTTATTTTAAATTATTTTAATTTATGACATTCATACATAATGTTATAAGTTATATTGTTATCAATACCGTGCATCGCACGAGACATACGCTAGTATTCATATATAATAAAATATGTTCGTTTTTTGAATTCCAACAATAAATTATATGATAGTTATAAATGGTCAATTAATTGATTGCTACCCAAATACTTGAGAAACTAACATTTTTTTATTTTATTTTTTTTTGGTTTGGGAAACTAACATCTTTTTCGTGTACATAGTTAGGTGCTTGAGCTTATATAACTAAGTTAATGAAGACAATTGTATGTCTTTATAATTCAACTTGATTCGAATACATAATAAACTTAAAACTCCTGTAATTTTTTTATTGATATCTTATGAATCAATTTTGGGGACATCCAATTTAGATTGAGAGTTTAAAATAATACTAATTTTCTAATTCGATTATAACTTCTGATTTTTCATCAAATTGAGTTCGCTTCGTTCTTATTTTGAGAAATAACTTTCTAATCGAAGTTTATTTTTTAAGAGTTCTGAAACTTTTCGATTATTTGACCCCTTTATTTCGCTTTCGAGCTCATTCTTATCTCCTTACCGAGCTCGTTAGTTCGTCGTGTGGACTCTTAGTTGGTTCAATTTTATTGGTTTCCAGACTTACCTTTGGGTTGACCGATTAAGCTAAATTCATTTAGATAGTTCAATTAAACACCATTGTTATAACTCATCAATAAAAACATCTCAATAAGATGCATGCTTCGCTCTTAATTCCTTAATCAATTTCGGGTATTCTTGAATTGGATTATTTATTTCCCATTAAAAGGTTTGTTGATTCATTAATATTAATATAAAGGGCAGAAAACATCAATAAATAATCGATAGAAACTCATATTTATTAATTTATACATATATTCTTATGTCAAAAAAAATAATTTTTTTTTGATTGTTTTCTTATCCCCTCCATATATATATAGACATGAATTTTATTCTCTTTCTATTCTTTCAAACTATAGAAAAATAAGTATTCTAATTAATCCTATTTTCGATATACAATATTAACAATAAAAATATTAAAGAATGTCTTATTTATACTAAACGTATAAAACAAACTGAACCATGCATTAATAATTTAGAATCAAGTCAAAAGTAGAATTAAGTAGAATCCAAATATCATATCTACCTAACAGTTCCTTATGTAATTTAAGTAATAATTAATACGTACTTTATATGATGCCCATGATTGTGTCGTATGTTCGCTGAATAATAATAATAATAATAATAATAATAATAATAATAATAATAATAATAATATAGTTATTGTCCTATATTTAAAGTATATAATGGAAAATTCAATATTTGGGGTGCATTTTTTGATATATAAAGGTAAGCGATCGGGGAATACGAGTACCGCAATAACACTTCATCCTGTTCCCAAGTTACTATCCCGATTTAAAAAATATATACTGATCGAGTTTGAGACGGATCTCGATGACTTAGAACTTCCATGTCTACGCACAACAAAGATAGTCATAATTTTACACTCACATAAAAAATAACATTAATATTTGTAAAATACTCCATGACAAAACATGAATCCTTCTCCTCCTCACATTTGTGATTTGTCATCTCCATTATTATTTTCAATAAATACTAGTAAGAACATTTTTATTATTATACCAACGTTAATTTCAATTTATCACATATTAATAATCACAAAACCTCCACAAATTTATTTGAAAATGAAATTATTATTCTGTTAACAATTTTAGAAGAGAGACAATCATTTGACACGTAATGTATTTTTTTTTTTTTTTGGGGGTGGGGGGGTTGAAAACATATGTATGTTGTGTTATTAATTAAAGCACTTTGAGATTCCTTTGTTTGGTAGATTGTTTGTCACTATTCATGTCATTAGATGCTTCATAACATTTTACTTAATAATAACAATAACAATCTTAAACAAGCACGAAAGCTTTGTTTGGTGGGAATGGGACGGTTCTTGAGAATTACTTTGGTGTTAATCAATTGGCTTCCTTTTTTGTTGTTGTCCCACCACAAAACAATATTTTGCTAACTTTACAATTAATGTCTTAATCTTGGGTACTAAGCATATATAGTCTTATGGATTACCCAACGTAATAATACAAATGCAAAACAATATACAAATACAACAAAATTGATTAAAGTAATCATTCAAACTTCAACACGTGAATTTTTTTATTAAAATAACAAAAACACACTAATACGGACACGACAATGCTACTCAAAATATAAGTTCGAACATAAGAATGATGAAGTTTACGTGCTATATTAGATTTTTATTGTGATTAGTTCCTAATTAGTAATTAGTATCATTTGTTAAAATGCAACTAACTAAATGGCCCACTTAATAAGTAGTAATCACTCAACTTGTCTTTACTTGGAAGAGTGTCACTTTTTTAAATTAAAAATGGTTAGCTTATCAATATGATGTCTTTTTAATTCCCTTTTATTGGAGGAATATATAAAAGAATCGGCCTTTAGAAAAAGCAGTGATAGGAAACCAACATAGAGAAAGCCTATAACTAAAGACAAACCCCATATTAAATTTCTTAATTATATATATATATTGAGTGCTAAATAGAATTAATAAAAGAAACGCAAATTGATTAGTAGCACGTTGGAGCTTTGTTAGGTTAGAATCTATAGCTTGGTTTTAGGAACCAACGAGCTAGTACTGTATGTTGTTGGGTCGTTATTATGTTTGTTTAACTAATTAGATATATAAGTGTAAAGAGTTTTACGTCTTAATAATTTAACTTGTCTCGAACTCATAATAAAGTATAAAAAAAAATCGATGATATTTTTCGTCAAACTTCATATTACTTTGTTGCATTAACAATATCCCACTTCAATGAAGTAAAATAAATTACATTTTACCCCAAAACACTATTACATGCACCAAATTACAAGCATCAATCACTCAAAAAAGAAAACACCAAGAACACAAAACAAAGGCTTGGAAAGGCAAACCCTAGTTTCTACACTGCATTCACTATCTTCATTCTTTCAAGAAAGCAGCCCTTAATTTTCACCCTCCTATGATTGGGGGTGGTGGGTTGGCTTCATAACCAAATTGAATAATTCCCCTACTTACTCTCTTGACTTTTATGTGCATCATAGTTAAAGACATCACCACACCCTATTGAATTATGCATGGTCTCATCATTAATGCTATCTTATTTCATCACTCAAAAGGAAATTTTTATGTATTCTTTAACCCGAGAACTCTACTTTAGAACGAGTTTAGTCATACACGAAATAAATTACACTTGCAAATTTATATTCGAATCAATTTTGCTCCATCGAACTGATTGTTCAATACGTAATGTTTTCCAGAATTTTGGTGGCTAATCTCACTAGTCGAATTTGAATTGTGTATAGAACAATCATGTGACAAATATATTTCTTTTCTTTTTTTCTTACTAGTTCGGGTTATAATCACAAGAAATAAATAAAGTAAGATGTATGGATTAATTATTGCAAGTTATGGTTTCATGTATATATATTTATGATGTACAAATACGAACACGACATGATACAAATACAACAACACATACTTTTTTAATTAAATTTTTTACATAAGAAATATCCAACACAATATAACATTACAAATTGATATTTTTAGAAGTATCGTTAATTATATATATACATACATACAATTATACAAAAGCATGGGGATAAAAATATAAAATGAGGCAGCTGAGTCCCAATCTTGTCGGGTTCAGGTGGTCTTTGAGCAATGAATTCTTGTCATTTTATATGGAATTTCAATTGGTTTGACCCAAACTAAAGAAATAATATAAAAGAAATAAAGTTGTTAGTTACTGTTTGGTAAACATTGAAAAGGTTGAGCCACCTTAAATGTGTTGTCCAAAGTCCAAACATGACTGCCTGAGAAAAAAATACTGCATTTATGGAATCATCCAATCTCTGGTACACCAAGTTAATGCAGTGATAGCAAAAGTGTCAAATATGGAACACTATTGTCTTTTGAAATTGTATATAGATTGTGGATCATATCTTGATATTTATTAAAGAATATACATGCATTTATGTAAATTCATAAAATTAGAGTAGGAATCGTTGCGACTTATCATCATGGAGTTGGGAGAACGGATGACATCTTATATTTGAAGGGATGAGGATTCCTAATGGAACAATGATTCTTAATTTTAAACTATGTCAATTATGTATTTAGGAATGAACTTAATCAATTACTGGTTCATGACACCATTAAAATCTTATCGATTGTTAAATATCTGATCAAATGATCTGTTTTAAAATCTTATCGATTGTTAAACATTTGATCAAATGACTGTTATTAGCCGCTCATTTTTCCAGTTCTTTTACCATACGCTCGTCACTTTTACTGTAAATTCGGTTTTATCTTTAATTTCTCCAAAATCAAATGGTTTTTTACTAGTTTGTCCACGTCAAGCAAGTTGTTCTTGAGCATGGGCATTCCCCCTTGGCCATCAACAGAATATAACAACATTGTTGTTCTAGCTGTCTAATTATTGTCTTATCCATTGTCTATGAACTTGTAAGCTGAAATGAACCAACAAGGGAATTCATTTTTCTATTTTATTCAACCTCAATCTTGCTATAACATGAAGCCAAATCATAGGCTAAAATGTAAAAATTGAAACACTCATGGGGTCTATACATTTAATACCATAGAACAATAATTACCCTTCCACAATTGACAACCCCATTCAACTAGTAAAATCACCTAAATTTTACTAGAAAGTGAACCTGCACAATGTCTATGATCATACAAAATATCTACAAGAATACCTCATTTTTTCTTTTTTATCCCGGTCTCATCTGATCGAATCACTTGTCATTATATAATTTGGCTGAACCGAATCATTTTTCACTATATTGGTATGATCAAATCAAAAGTAAGTTAGTCTGATTGAACAACCAATCATTATATTAATTGTTCGAATCAAATGTAACCTTTTTCTTTTTCGAATTACTTTATTATATACAGGTTTAATTGATCCAAATCAAACTCATTTTCAAAATTCAAACTCAAGAACTTGTAATTTCAAATTTCTGGCTCACTAAATTTAATGCCAATTTGGTGAATTTTGATGAGAGATCTAAACCAGGACAATTAAAGTATTAGTGCAATTAATTACCAGCACATAAGGAAGATCCCTACCTCAATTATTTCTTCTAGATATAAGCAAAAGGTGTTTAATTATATGTCAGAAAGTAGGAAACTGGGGTCAATTAATTAAATAATTTAGGCTGCAGTCTCAACTCAAGCACTGGCATTTTATTATACCTTTAAACTACTGGTTAAAGTTGACAATAGGTGAGAGTTAACTACAGTTAACCTGACATTACACTGATTAAAATACTCAATTAAAAAGGAGACAGATTTAAAAAGGAAAATGAAAATTAGTAAACGAAACTAACGGCCGCCTCCTTGCACGGACTCGGCGGCAGGCTGCTCCGCCCTGTCACGGCGAGACGTTGAACAAATGCGGCGATTCTGTCACCGTTAGTCGCCGTCAGAAACCGCTTTCCGCCGAAAGGTAACGATTCTACGCCCTTCTCCGCCAGCACCGCCGCCGCTCCCTCCGCCGCATTGTTCGCCTGCAAATTAACGCCGTTAAGTTGTGGAATTGAATATTACGCCGTTATCTCACTGTATAGAGTTTTTTCATGTTTTGTTGAGATTGTTACCTGAATTCTGACGTAATCGTTAGGATTCCAGCAGAAGGCGTTGCCGAGGATTTGGTCTACGGTTTCGGAGACGCCGTCGAGGACAATGCCGACAACTGACGTCGTCGGAAAGTCTCCGTTGCGGCGGAGCTTCATCTTCGACGGACTGCTCATCGCTCCGTTACCGATCGAAAGGACCAATAGATCATCAACTCCGGTGACGGAGGGGAAATCGCGCTTGTTATGGAGGACGTGAGTGACGGCGGCGGCGGTAGGGTTGTTCATCACGAGTCCGCCGTCCACGGCGAGGCAGGAGGTTTTCCCGTCGCTGGAGGTCAGCTTAAACGGCTTGAACATCGACGGCGTCGCCGTCGTAGCGCGGATGACCTTCCACAGCTCGAAATCGAAGCTCGCCGACTCCAATGCATCCGCTCTCGAGAACACAAACGGCGCCGCGCTGTTCAAATCGAAGCACGGCACGAGGAGCGGCTTACACGTCTCCTTCAGCGTCAACACCTTCCCGTCAATATTCCTCCTCAGCGCCGCCTTCAACACGCTATCCATGCTCCTCCCCGAAAACCTCATCCGCCTGCCGAAAACTCCACCGCGCGTCGCTTTGAACAGCTCCGCCTGTTTTTCCGACAAAAAATCCACCGCCTCCCTCGCCGTGTACAGCGGCCTCCCCGCGCCGTCGTCGGCGACGAGCATCGCTGCGAGGAGAGCTCCGATCCCCGTACCGACAACAATGTCGAAAAAATCAGCAATCCTGGCGCCGGAATCCCCGGTTTTCTCCCGGATCTGGTCCTCCAAATGCAGCAAAGCAGCTCCGGCGACAATGCCGGTGGTTCCGCCACCGTCAACGCTGAGAACGCGAGTTTTCTTCCCTTCGCAGTGGTACAACCACTTCTGCTCCAGCTTGTTGAAAATCTGCATAGTCACCTTACTCAACTCCATTACACCACTGATCTAATTCTACCGTATACCTCCAAACAGCAAAAACACCTTATAATAATGATAAACCCCAAAACTGAACCCTACAATAGCGCGCTAGAGTACATAGGCCAGGATACAGCTATGGTGGTAGAGAGAAAATCCGTGAAAAAGCGAAGAGTCACGCTTTATTACTGAAGCACATTAATGGCGGAGTACTGGAAATAACAGCACGCAGTGAGAGTGGAAGTGCGCATTTGTTTCGGGGAAGGAAAGGAAAGGAAGGAGGAAGAGTGTGAGGTTACGTGTGGTGTATATATACGCCGATGCTGTTTGTTTTATTGGTGATTTGTTTTCACGTTGAATTTATGACGCTGGGCTGAGTGGACGCACACTGCTACGGTGTCCTGCGTCGTACTTGATTTATTTATTTATTATCACGCTTTTTGCTGTGTTCGTAACACGCGTTTTTACTGATTTGTTTATTAGGTATTTATTTTTTTGGTAAAAGTTTATTTATTAGGTATTTAGGTTAGCCCAGAGGAGGTGACTTCTGGCTGGGCACGGGGGGGAGCCGCACGTGCGAAGGCATACAATCATACCCTAATTTCTTAGTAATTGCTTAAATATAAAACCTTGCTAGCATTGATTTCGCCACAATGATGGTCAGGGACGGAGCCAGAATTTGCAAAGAGGTGGGGGGAGGGGGGACGAAAATTCGTAATATCATAATATAAATAATATTTTTCAAGTGTGGTGAAACCGTAATTTATTTTAAGATAAAAGGGATAAAATTTATAATTAAGAGGGCGAAAATCTAAAATAAAGGGGGCAAAATTATAAAATTTTCTAAAATATATAAGTAGTAAATGAAAGTTTGTTAAATTTATGGGGGGCGAAAATAAATTTTTCTAAAAAATATAGGTGATAAATGAAAATTTTTAAAATTTAAGGGGGGGAGGAAGCAGGGGCCACCCTCAGCCCCCCTTAAGCTTCGTCTCTGACAATAGCGTTTGTTTGCCTTCGAGGAATCTGTCAGTAGTTTCTTATTATCGGTTATAAGCACGTCAAGAGAAATGATTAGGGTCGATCCTCAGGATGTCTCAAGGTCCCCATTATAAACACATCAAGAAGGGTTATGAACAATTTCACGGTCCCATTATACCCTATCGGGTTGGTCTTTTAGGTGCAGACCCCATTGTGCACTATACGAGTTGGTGTCTCGCTAACTATTGAGCTCAACATTGGTTTTAAAGGTGTGAGGCACTTCGCGTTAGGGCTAAACTGGGATCTTTAGTATGGGGGTGCCATTTAAGTTCGCGGTGCCTGCTTGGTCGAAGAAGACTGACGAGGAGCAGTAGGTATGTCTCACATGTAGTAGTTCACGAAAATCAAACACCAGATAGTATAATGTTTATCATGTGAATAAAATAACTAATCATGTGACCAATACAGTGCTTAAAAAGTGGAAACCTTGTACAAACTAAGCAACTCACAAATATGTAGGGAAATTTGCAAAATTCATCCAGTACAATTGATAAGGTTGGATTTCAGGGACACCATTTTCAAAAATTACAAATTTCATCCCATAGAAATGCAATTTGAGGACAGTTCATCGTTTTCGGCCAAAAAAAATCACGTGCCGTCGCTTGGCTAATTTTTCCGATGACTTTGTCCACTCGGATGTTAGGTAGCTATATTTTAATCAAGTATTCCGTATCTCTACCCAATCTTAGACTTTTCATCAAGTATCCCCAGTACGTGTTAAAAGATAGTCACCTGGTGTCCAAGTGAACAAAGTCGTTGGAAAAATTAGTCACATGAAGGCATGTGACTTTTTTTTGGCCGAAAACGATAAACTGTCCTTAAATTGCATTTCTATTGAATGAAATTTGCAATCTTTGAAAATGGTGTCCCTAAAATCCAACTTTGTCAATTGTACTGGATAAATTTTGCAAATTTCCCCAAATATGTACTGTCAATTATAGGTGGAAAAAAGGTTTTCAGCCACAGTCCCGTCAACCTTATCTCCTAACAAATCATTAAAACGACAAGGTATAACAATCAGCATGGTAAGAGGAGTACGTGCAAAACAAAGCCAAGAAAATTAGTTACGACATCGCAAAATGTCATCTCCATTTTCACCCTCGATACATACGCCATCATAGTTTGGTAAAACCACCAAAGATTTGTCACATTCTTGAAACCAATGCAGTCCCCAACAATCATTATAGAATAGAAACTAAGAAATCCAACAATTTATCTCCAAAATGGGCCGATAAATCGGATCTTCTGTTCCACTTTCTGTATTCGTATGATTGAAACCCATAATCGTATAACCCGATTTACTTTTAAAAAAAAGGACAACAGGCCCTAAAATACCCAAAATTTCATATGCGACTAGAAAACTATACAACAGGGCAAAACTTGGTAACGCGACATACAAGTTTTCGGTGAAACACTTGGGAGCTTCCTCAGCTGCAGACTACATTTTCTTCTCTCTCGAAATTTTGGATGATCATAATTACCCGATATTACACATGGCTCACCTTTCGGGTGGCAGGGAATCACAGGATTTCCAACTTGGGAAAAATATCAGAATGAATACAATACAGATGGAGAAGACCGCATAATTACCTACCATTTGTACTTGGATCATTCTTCTTCGCCACTCAAGAAGTCGGAGGCTTAGCTTGGTTGGCATATTTTCCTCCAAATCTCCTGGCAAGCTCGTCAGACTCGGATAGGAAATTCAAGACCTAAAAATAATTAGCAAATATTATAAGAATTTCCGACTGATGGCACTTAGAAATGAAATATTATTTTAGACATTGCACAGTAAGGAGAGGAAGTTGACAGAAACATACCGCCAATTTTCCCTTGGCACCCCCAACCGCTAATGTAAAAGGGAAATCCTCAGAAAAGGAGATGGAAAACACAGCCCCCTGACAAAAATTACAGATCACACTGTAAGCACACGGAGAAATCTAGAGAAAAATTCTGGTTAGCATACCTACTGATTGCTAACAAACACAATCTTCACAATTTGTGAACTATTTTCATTGATAGATGAATCAATTCAGAGATGAATAAACGGAATAGTAATTCGTGACATACTGCTTTTGGATTTTTGGAATAAATACACGACGGCTCATTTGACAAATCCCAGAGTTTCACCTAAATTGAAGGAGGAAGAAGTCAAAAGACAGAATCATCTGCATTTGTTGAGAAAACACAACAAGGTGGAGGCAATGATAATTGAGAGAAAGCAGAAAGATATGAGATTACCATCTTATCCATGGAACCAGTAGCAAGAAGCTGCAAGAATTTGAAATCCTATGTGAGCAGGCTTAATGTAAAGTAATTAAAAAGAGAAGGTATGAACATAATAAAGATACATACGTTTGGTTCGGAACAATTATACGCAATTGCTGAAACTGCTTTGTCATGTGCATGTATGGTAAAACGTGGCTTAGGCTCAGAAGATGAATTAGAGCTAGCAGTACGGATGTCAAATCCAGCAACTGTGCCATTTTCAAGACTCACCTGCCAAAACCATTAGAGCGCGAATGATTTATGCTTTCAAAAATGAAGGGAATTTTAAGGCCGCACTTCCACTTTGGAATCGAGTTACACGAGGGAATCTAAAGCACAAACCACAAAGAAATGTTCAGCGTGTTGATCCCATGCCAAGCTTTCAACATCAGCTGCAACTGGCCATTTAAATCCACCATGTGAGGGTAACCTGCCATCACTCTGCAGTGTTCAAAAAATAAAAAAGTATATTCACAATACTGAAATTAACAGGAAAAGGGAAGAAGTAAATCAAGACATGGTGTCAGGCAATACAAGCAACTAATACAAGTGAAGCACAGACGGTACCATAACTACGGTATGATCAAAAGATCCACTAAGAAGAACTTGAGGTGCAGAAGGACACCACGCGACTGCTTGAACCTGATATCATAAATGTAACATCACGTCATTGGAACAACGCTATTATTAAACAAAGTCATGATGCTGGCAGATCTTGTGAGACTTATGAGCTGAAATAAGCAACAATGGAAAAGAGAATTCATATAGAGGTTCATCCTTGCCTTGTCTGTATGGTTTTCCAAGGTTAAACTACAAGTTTCGGTTGCCGCATCCCAAATCTTTACCAACTTGTCTGCGCTTGCACTAGCTAGTACGTTTCTGCACATGCAAAGAGACCATTCAGATTTAAAATTTGAAATCTCAGGAAAACAACTAAAAATAAGACATATGAAGAATTTACAAATACCTGTACTCTTTGTTCCAAGCAAGTCCAAGAACAGAATCTGTGTGACTACCATCCTTGTATTTAATAGATTTCTATTCAGGTTGAGAGAGAAGCATGTGAGGGGAAGTATCGGAATTGTATAAGTTCTTTGAAATTAAGCTCAACTTGGGAAGCAGGAAACATAAAATTCTTGAAGAAAGGCATAGGAGCAAGGGATGCCATTGAACGCAAGGAATATATACTAATGTTTAAGGCACATAACTAACCTTCTTCCCTTTTTTTTTCTTCTCAATAATTCCACCCAATGTAGCAGATGGTTGGACTTCATCCATCTAAAAGCATTAACATATGGATTAGTTAGTCCATGCAACTCATGAAAAACTCAGGCAATAATAAAAAGCAAACAAAATACATACAATATCAAGATCCCATATCTCAATCATTGGGTCCATCGAGCCAACTGCAAGGAAGTTGCCTAATGACAAGAAATAACTTGATGAGATCACCAAACCATTACAAAATAGGGAAAAAAACAAAAACAAAGACATAAGGCACAGAAATACCCAGGTCCTCTAAAAAAGTTGTAAACATAACCAGAAATGTATTCGTGCAATGTGGATAAACCAGATGTCAACATTGGAATTATGCTCTGATTTTAGAATATTATAAGTTATGACAGACACAGTAGTCAATACAATACTACACTACTCAACCAGGGAAAGAATAAGCAAGTGAAAGATTAGTCATGAGAAAATCACATTCTAGTATTATAAGGAATAACATAATCCACACTGCACTCACCTATGTTAAGAGGTTAATATATGTATATCATCATTACCTTTTTCTCCACCTTTAAGAGGACAATCAAGCCATGCCGTGCAAAGAGGAAATGCTGGAATGACAATATCATGGTGTACATACATGTTTGGATCACCTTTTGTAGGGTCTTCTAATATCCAAACCTGTTTTTGGAGATTGATTTTTTCTAAAAAATAAGTGACTAGAAATATAAAAAAAAAAAACTCTACTATAGCAATTTGTATCAGACAGTTACATGCCTCAAGATGGCTGACATCATCCTCATTCCGGGCACAAACAATGATTGAATCATCTGGTTGTATGGTGATATCCTCTTCCTCTTCAGAGTCATCAGCCTGAAATAGATAAAGCTCAAAAAAGACCGAAGGCGGAATACGAAGATCCTACCCAACATTTGCCAATATACCTTTAACCCCAAAGGGAACAATTTCAAATCAATTGAACTAAATCATGATATGAAGCAACTTACTTCCTGATCCTTCATATAAGGATCCATGTCATTACTTGCATAATATACATTGCCAAGACCAGAGCCAAAAATGTCAACACCTAATGTCCAAATAAAAGAAAATCAATGTTAAACAAAACATAGAAGATGTTGAATCTATGTCATTGGACAAGGATTCACAACAGACTGGTACTGGAAACATTGAGGTTTTCCAAGAAGACCTAGACAGGTGAATAAATCGACAGTTTAGTTGATAGATATTAAAAAGTGAAGATACTGACGGCTATATCTACATTTATATTTATACCAAAAACAATAAAAGGACAGTTATACATACCGTCATCCTCTTCATCATAGTGATCCATGTCCAGTTCCTTCAATGCATCGGTTAAGCTGTCGGCATCATGCTTCGAACTCTTGCCAAGAGCATTAGCAGCAGACAAAGCACGAGCAAGTTCATCATCTTGCTTGGAAGAATCAACACTCATATTTTCATCATTTTCCTCATTTTCACTCCCTTCACTGCAAAGTAAAGTAAATTACTCTCGCAAAACCCATAAAGAAAAAGAAGTTGATAGGGACATTTTCTCTGACTTGGCCTTGTCCTCCTCATGTTCACGAAAATACAAAGTCAATGAAACTGGCTAAAGATAATTACTTTTTACACACCAATTGCATTGTACAGCAAGAGAAATTAGAGTGTCTATTAGAATGACAGGAAAATTATAATTATAATATATACATTTGGTACTCCTACACGTTCACAGCTACACGACCCAGCTCCAATTTCGATGCTGGTCAATGACAAGTGCTTCATATGAATGGACTTAAAAAAGTCACTCAGCTGGTCTAAATACATAAGTATAGATATAGGGAGAGAATGTGTGTGTGCGTGTACATATAGAGAGAGCGAGTGCAAAGTCTAACCGTATTCCTAATGCACCACTTTTCAAAATGTCTTCGATTTCTTCTTTTGAAGGAGGATCAGCTTGAATAGGTACTGATTTTGAGGCCCCTTTTGGAACCCATGAAATGGCTGATATCATTTCTGCTAACAATACCTATCAATCAACAGAAACTGATAAATTTTAGCAAACCAAAAGGTTTACAAAAAGAAGATAACTGAAATATATGCTAGAAAGGTGGATGAACACACACAGATGAGCATGCAAATGCACACAATTCCCAGGCAGGGTTCAATATCAAGTAACAGCAGCTCAGATAATCCCAAATCAAGCAAGGTGGACTTCCCTCACATAGTAAAGAAAGTGAATAATATTCATTCACTTATTATTATTCAAATACAAGCATTGAACATCATACGAACAGAACACTGAAATATGTGAAAATCAATCATATGGAAGCATCCAGCATAATAAAAAGCAATAAATCCAAACATAAGAACCCCCGAATAACACCTCCCCAACACGAATGATTACCATCATACTCAAAACACCTGGTTACTTCCCGAATAACGACCTTTTCATTCCAATTTACATTGCCCAACACAAAATTTTATTGCCTGCTCTCTAACAACCGAACAGAAAAATTCAACAATTTAAGAACTTGAACTCATGAAATGTGATCATTTACAGATACAGCAGAAAATCTTACCGCGCAAAAGGCTTGGGCAGAGCAAACAAACACCTTCGATCGAAAATTCCAACAAATAAACGCAGCGGAAAATGAGAATCAACCTCTTAATTATGAGATTTTGGGCGACTTCAATCGGAAATTCGAATGACCAAGTAGAACTGGGACGGGTTTAACCGAATCGATGAGGAGCTAAACCTTAAACCCTAGCCGAGTTAAAAAGTCCCAATTTGGGGCTTCAAATAAATCCTGGCCCAATGTCTATTAAACCAGATTTGGGCTAGGCTAGATTTTGAATAACGAAGACGCCCGGCCCAACTGACCCACTATTTATGAAATTGTGTAAAAAAAGAATTGCACTTAGGAATTTTAGTTATAATCTTTTTTTTTTTTAAAAAAAAACTCATAGGTTAAAGGGGAATATTATTTCAAATCATGAAGAAAAATAAGAAATACAAGAAGAAATAACGTAGGCTGAAGCCACAATTCCAACAAATTCGTGAGCTATTATATTAGCATAACGTCTAGTAAGCGAAAAACGAACCCTATAATAAGATTCAACTTCTTGAAATTGAATTTGTTCCTTTCAAGTTTCGCAGCCGTCTTTTCTCCGGATTTAGAATAACAAATACCTTGGCCTACACCAGATAACTCGGCCAAAAATTTCCTCTGAGAAACACAGAAAAACAAAAAACCTGAACCTAAAACTAACTAAACTTCCATACGGAAGGGGCAGAACTTCCATACGGAAGAATCGAAAAAAATATAATTGAAACGAATAAAAAAATAGTGACGTCAATTGTCTTTGTATCATAAAATCCCGTTAGATTTGAGAGGATGACTGTAGATCTGAAAGAGTACCGACGACGATAAATTCGACAGAGTGACAGCAGAATTGAGCGGATTTCGACAGAACAAATTTGAGAAGTTGGCGACGGAACATATTATATAAGGGCATTGTTGTCAAAGCTTCACTAAGAAGATAGTTGAAATCTCATGAAAAAATATGAATGTTTGAAAAATAAAAGAGATAATGTATCTTTTCAAAATATTGAAAATTAAGTCAAACTGATTCTTTCGTAACATTTACTGTTTATCGTATGAGTTATTCAATTCATATTTACAATAATTGATCACCTACATTCAATTATGTTAATATTGTCCATATTTGGAATACTTAATATTATTATATGGTTTTCAATTATCCATGTGAATATAATCCTCATTGTCATTGACATTCCATATGCACACAATTTCAATTAAAGGCACATAGGATATGGGAATATATATCATCTAAGAATATATTCTTGCACGGGATATGGATGAAGCATGTTGTCGACAAAGACATATCCCCAAACATGGCTATAAATACAAAGGAAATTTTTTGTTATCTATTCTCATCACAACTTAGAAATTAGGAAGAGATAGCCTTACATGAAGAACAAGAGGCTTGACTAGTAGCCAAGAATGACTTGCCTGCAATCCCACAATTCTTCTTGGTAATCAATCCAATTCTTGGATGATTGATTATTAAGGAAGTTTTGGGGTAGAAGTTTTGTAGAAAAAGCTAGAGAGTCATTCTTGGTTATACCGACGAGCTCTTTTCTATCATGTTAGTGCCTTTTCTTCCGTGAATTTTTAAGCTCTTAAACGAGCTGCTAAACATATGAAAGTATAATTTTTTATTTTATTTTTCACTATGGGTTGTATTAATGTCCATCACCCAAAACAACAAAAGGTTTGTACGACCACTATTCAATCTTTATCAAAGTTTATTTTTCATGAACAATATTCATGGATAACGATTGAGGCACTCGAGTAGAAATATATTCTTTTTAATCTTGTATAATAGTTGAGTTAACAAACACCGTACGATTATTATCAGTCCTTATTAATGGTAGCTGCGTGTTTATAAACTTGAATACAATTTTTTTTATTAATTTAGTATAATATCAAACCATCAAATTACCTTACTTCTATGTATATATAAACTCTATTGAATTAAAGAGAAAATGATGAAGGGAATAAAAGATTCCCCAATCCCCATTACAAACAAACACTTTCCATCACATCCTTCATCTACGATGCTTTCCATCATTAGATGAATCCTTGTACTCATCCCTTTTGTTTGTTTGCCAAATGTTGTCAAACATAAACTTCCATCTTTTGTTGTCAATCTTTCACATTTTTGTCGAGACAAATCTTGTAGTAATCTTACCTCCTTGTCTCAATTTTCTCATAGGGGTGCATTAGACGTACCGTGGACCTCGTGCTTTTCAGGAATACTCTTGTGGTTGTGAGCCAAGCAAACACTTGATTAAAATTTGAATCATAATCATGTACATCAAGTTATACCAATTTAAAATTATATTTATTTCATCTTTTCATCCCATTAAACCAAAATTACTAAAAATAGATGTATTCGGTGTGACGTCTGGAAATAATGAATGTGAGTAGTTGTGAAACATATTTAAATTTAAGTCAATCTTAAAAGGTATCTATATAATTTTAAGAAAAAAATAGAAAGAAATTTGTGTGTTATTCAAAATTAAATTTGGTGAATAGCATAGGTTAATCATTATTAGTGATGTCATAAATCACAATCATAACATGGAAAAGAGGTGTCATTTCATTTGATGGTGTCGGAAACGGTAAGGATGGAATCAACACCAATTTATTCTCTATTTGTGTTGTGAAGGGAAGACTATCATAGGCAAAGGGCCTCAGGAACTGGGTTCCCAAAGAGCAGGGATTCTACCAGCTAGGGTAACACCTTAGTGAGGAAAGTGAAGCTGTAAGAATCTTGAAAGTGCAGCAATGGAGTTTCCAGTTCAGTGTCTTGTTTGTGAAGAAAATGGTTTTTCTGTATGTAGGATGACTTGAGGAAGGCGCAGTAAAAGCCTCCCTATTTATAGTTTAAGGATGAGGGTATATACGTGAAAATACCCAGGTGGTCCCGAAAAGAGCGCTGTCCTAGACACGTGTCAGGGTATGAGAGCAGGAAAGTGACGTGCAGGGGTCACTGTCACCTTTTGAGCCGTTATTCCCAGCTGTTGTGTCAGAGGTAGGCAGACGACCGTAAGTCGGGGACGAAGGGATTCCCCTCGAGCGTGAGGTAGCTCGTACCAATCCGAGCGTGAGAACACTCGGAAGTGGGTCCCTCGAGGCTCCCGAGCGTAATAAACCCGAGGGCTGGCTCTTGGCGAGGGTCTGACACCGAGAGATGGTGGTCGACAAGTACCGAAGTTGGGCCGAAGCCCGAGCTTAACTACACCGAGCGCACCCTTAGAGCGATGTACACCCTGGGGGAGCTCCTCGAGAACATGCCACGTGGAGGTGCAGAACGCGAGCGTATTTTGAGTCCGTCATCATTAATTAAATTTCGCTGTTTATAGAGATTTATTTCAAATATCCCAAGCTATTTGGGGGGATAAAAACAATAAATGATAAAATCCATGTTTTCGAAATTTTGTTCTATATAAAGGAAGAAATAAAAGAAAACGGCAGCTACGAAAACAACATTTCCTAATTTGTTATCTTCTTTTTTTGCCAACACCAGAGACATTGATCAGGAGAAAATGTCAAGCACCGCCACCCTCCGGTCATCTGCCGCCGCGGGCCGCCGCTTTCCGGCGGTGATGCATATTCCAGCCACCGGTTTTCTCTCCACCACGGGTGACTTATAATTTGAGCTTTTAATTTATTTCTTGCTGAAAATCAGCCTTTTGGCAATAATTAAAATAGTTATATTGTTTTATTTATCTTTTTTCACGGGACATCAAATTATTGCAGGTCTCTTTTCCTGTTGGAAATTACCATTTACTTCGAGTTCCCATCTGCGATGTGTTGCCATTTCCACAGCTCGTACCCAAGGTACAATTATATATATATATAGGAATTCTTGCAGGAGTGAAATTAAATATTCTATACATTCTTTTCCTTGGAAAAAAAGAAAAAAAGAAGATATGGGTCTTTGATTGGGAAAATTGAATGTTAATTTCAAGAGAAGATCACTTCATTTAGACGTCATAAAAATTCAATTTTCTTCCAAAACTAAATTTTTTGGATTTATATTAAAAACCCAAGAGTTAAATTTTTTTTTTTTCTGATCATGTAATGTGCTAGAACGAAAAGTCAGTCGATCTAGTGAAATGAGACACTAGATTTTTTAAGTAAAGTTTTAGGGTTTAAATCCGAATGAGTCGGAAAATTTAAGGATTATATCATAACGGGGATAATTGGGTTGGAAGAGTTGCAGCACTCGAACTCAGAAAAATCTAGCAAAAAAAAAAAACACTGTAATGCAATAGTGTTCTTATATCTCTAATGTATGATCAAAATGCAGAATGTATAGATGTGATTCAGAATGATTTGCCAGTCATAAAGTGGCCCGAGAAGGTCGTGGAGGATGACGCATTAACAAACGATACTACTCCCACATGGGTAATTAAAACTTAGGAAAATATTCCTATTCTTGAATTAATGCTTCTACTGTTCTACATTTTAATTTTTTTTTAATAATAAATAATGAAATAAAGGATGAGATAGCAAGACTGGTGGGGTTGGTCCGATCAAAGCTGCAGAAAATGGACGATGGAGAGATAAGCGTATCGCCGTACGACACAGCATGGGTGGCGCTGGTGGAGGATATTGGCGGTGGCGGTGGCCGGAAACCGCAGTTTCCGGCGAGTTTGGACTGGATTTCGAATAATCAGCTAGGAGATGGTTCGTGGGGAGATGAGAAGACGTTTTCGGCTCATGATAGGATAATGAACACTTTGGCATGTGTTGTTGCTTTAAGATACTGGGAAATGCACCCCGACAAAACCAATAAAGGTTTCTTCTATTTGTTTATTTCTCCAATGATTTCAATTATTACTTTTTCATAAATTATTGATGTTTAGAAGTTATAAAATTTTGAATACTTACAATAACATTATTTTAATATATTTGTTTATAAAAGATTGAAGGAAGAAAAACACATTGCCGATGTATTACAAGCAGTGGCGGAGCCATAAACTTTTTTCAGGGGGGTCGGTCAAAGTATAATAAATCTTGTAAAATTTTGTTTAGGTGTGATTGACTTTTATTATTATTAATTTTAATTTTGATTGGGGGTTAATTATAAAAAATCTCATAAAATTACATATAAATATATCTATTTATCTACATAATAAAATTTTCTTTTTTTGAGGGGGTTCAATTGCACCCCTCAATTGGCTTTGGCTCCGCCAATTATTACAAGTCATTAAATTCTTTTTTGTATTAGCAATTCGGTACTGCGATAATTATATTTCCTATTTGAGTATCTTGGATCGTAGTTGTTTTCATCATGGAAAGGGGTATTATATTGTTTGACTTGACTTTCGTGAAATGCGACTTGCTACAAATCACCATAGGTCAAATTATTTCATTTCATTTAATTAATTTTAGAGATGGGACAAATTGTGGTATAATATGGATGTCAAAGACCTTTGAAATTAATTAAGGGAAAAAAAAAGGTGTAATGCTAATCAATGACATTCCTTGTCATAAAGCTATATTAAAATGCATATATTGTACTATATTTTATTTTCCAGGGATTTCATTTATCAGGGAGAACATGTACAGGCTTGAGGAAGAAAACATGGAGCACATGCCCATTGGGTTCGAAGTTGCATTGCCATCGCTTATTGAAATAGCTAGAAATCTAGGCATTGATATCCCCAATGATTCCCCAGGATTACAAGAAATTTACAAAAGAAGAGAATTAAAGCTCCAAAGGTACATATACACAATATAATATTACAAATATTACAAATCGGCGAAACATCCGAACTTGATGAAATGATTCAGTTGTCATATCCGTCATTTTTTTTCTAGCTACAAAATAGAAATGTGCATGATGACAAACAGAATGAGATCGAATAGTCCAGATGACAATTTAAAATATTTTATAGTTCAGATAGTAAATTGTGATGTATCTACGAAGACTCGAAATAAAGTATAGTATGGTGATCGTTGTATAGGATACCGAGGGATGTGATGCACCAAGTGCCTACAACGTTACTCCACAGCTTGGAAGGAATGCCAAGCCTTGGTTGGGAAAAGCTATTAAACCTACAATCTCCCGACGGATCATTTCTCTTCTCTCCATCCTCGACTGCATTCGCTCTCCAGCAGACTAAGGACCGGAATTGTCTCGAATATTTAACAAAAATGGTCCAAAAATTCAATGGGGGAGGTATTTTATTTTATTATTTTATTTTTATTTTTTTGTGAAACTCAAATATTATGATCCGATGAATATTATATAAGCATTTTGATGTTTTAAGAACATTTTGCAACATTTTAGTTCCGAATGTGTACCCGGTGGACTTGTTCGAGCACCTTTGGGTCGTCGACCGGTTGCAGAGGCTAGGAATTTCGCGGTTTTTCCAGCCTGAAATCGACGGTTGCATTGAATATGTTCATAGGTATGTAATTGCTCAAACATAGTGGATTTTATTTATTTATTTATTTTTATGTGTGTTGGTGAATTCTATTTTTGAGGAAATTTCAGATATTGGACAGAGAAAGGAATATGTTGGGCAAGGAATTCCGAGATACAGGACATTGATGATACATCCATGGGATTCAGGCTTTTGAGGTTGCATGGCTACGAGGTTCATGCAGGTATTAATATATTATCCTGTTACAATAATAATATTCTTTTTTTTTTTTAATAAAGATTCAAACTTGCAACAAAGTGAATATTTAATCCATGAATTTTTAACTAAAATAATGTTAAATATTATATTTAATTATTCTCATCACCCCTCTACCAAAATCCTGACTCCGTCCCTGTTAATATTTCATAAAAGAATTCCCATTTTCGTCCCTTGGCAGATGTGTTCAAACAGTTTGAGAGTGGGGGAGAATTCTTCTGCTTCGCGGGCCAGTCGGATCAGGCAATTACCGGCATGTACAATCTTTACAGGGCTTCACAGGTGATGTTTCCAGGGGAAGACATCCTCGCAGATGCCAAAAGCTTCTCCAGAAAGTTCTTGCAAGAAAAAAGGGCCAACAATGAGCTGCTAGATAAATGGATTATTGCCAAGGATTTGCCAGGGGAGGTCAGTGTAATATTGCATTCATAGTATGATATGAAAATCCTACTATATTGTTAGAAAAGTAAAATGGAAGAAATATATACAGAAAAAAAATTGACAATGTTCTCCTGTATAACAGGTGGGATATGCCCTGGATGTCCCGTGGTATGCTAGTCTACCTCGAGTCGAAACAAGATTCTTCTTAGAACAATACGGTGGTGACGATGATGTCTGGATTGGCAAAACTTTATACAGGTATTGATGTACACTCGAATTTACCCGAATTAGATCTCTCATTCAATTATGTGTTTTAATTCTCGTTTTCACTTATGCATGCACGCCACAATCCACATATCAAAGATTTTCTTATCTAATCTTAGTAGTGACCAATACACTTGACGGGCATACGTAAATGAGACAGGAGATGAAATCCGACACCAAAGTGCCCAATTATGGGGTTTAATCATTTCTGTTATTTCCATCTTTAGAATGTCGAATGTAAACAGTAACACCTACCTCGAGCTGGCGAAATTGGACTACAACAATTGCCAAGCCGTGCATCAGCAAGAGTGGAAAAGCATTCAGAAGTAAGACCATTTGAATTTAATTTCTTAATTATTTAATTACCAAAGTCTCATTCATCTATACTATTATATCAAGTGGGGGACCTTAGATTAACCGTTTTGGTATCTTGGACTCTAAAATTATTTTTTTTCTTATTTTTTAAATCATCTCTCCACGTTTATTATCTATATTTATCTCTTAACTTCTTTTCTTTTTTTTTCCTCTTAATTTACTTTTAGTTCTATTCTATATTTTTATTCTTTCCCCATATTTTTTATTTATTTTGTATTATATTTTTATTTTTTAATCTTATTAAAATTAAGGGGTAATCTTTGAAAACTCCCTATGAGTTGAAAAAATGTTAGTTTACTTCCCAATTTCAAAAAAGTTTGTGTTTGCTCCCCAAATGAGAATCAAAATGTTTGTTTACTCTCTTATTTTTCACAAAAGTGGTATAAAACTCAAAGATCACGTAACTAAATCACTACAAAAAAAGTATTTTTCGTGACAATTTGTTGTGACGAAAAATAATAGCGTCATAATAGATTACACTATAACGAAAATCTATAAGTTTGTCCCACAAAATAAACTTTAAGAGAAAATATTTTATATGTCATGAAAGACTTTATTTTATATGACAAAATTTAATATTAATCACAAAATATTCAGACATATGTCACGATAAATTGTACAATGTACGGTGACAAATTATTTAACCTCTTGTGACAAAATGTTTTGTCACTTATGTATTATATATATGAAAAAATTGTAGGTATGTCACAAGAAATTATTTGTTGCGACAAAAAATAATATCATCATATAAAACGTTGTTATTTTATAAATTATTTGCATGTGACAACTTATAATAGTCACTATAGAATTATAGTATCATGTCAAATTTTTTATTGTCATGATAGGTCATTTGTGGTGACAAAATTAATCATTGTCATGTGAAATATTTTCGTTTTATATAAATTTGTAATTGTGACAAGTTCGTATTGTTACCATAGGAATATAATGTTACGATAAATGATTGGCCATCGCAATAAATAGTTTTTTTGTGACAAATGTAATATTGTCATATAAAAGTTTATTATTTTAAAAATCATTTTGTTATGATATATTCATATTGTCATAATAGAAATATGTTATATTATTGTCATAAAAAATTTTCTTTATTTGTGACAGAATATATATTGTCATACTAGATTTTATTGCGACAAACGTTAAAGCACTACAAGAAAATAATCGAAAATTGAATATAAATATGATTATATTTAATTCAAATAATTATATATCTGGAATTTTATTTTTTTTAACTTATAACACAAAAATATTTACATAATTAATTGAAATTAGTTCATGAATATATTCTATTGTCATTAAATATATTAAAAGACATAATGTTAATATCAAATGAGTTGTCCAAATTGGTTGGGAGTCAATATTCTTTCTTGGAGACCCGAGTTCAATTCCTCACTAGCGCAATTAATGAAAATAATTAATTTCGCGTTGGTTCGTGCTTAGCTTGATGGATTCGGTGTTGGCTAGTTCGAGGGGTGGGTAGGGTTCGTGTAGGGGGTTGATCGGGTCTCAGAAATAAATTTTTTTATTTTTTTATTTAATTATTTTGCGATGAAATATGATGTGATGACAACTATGTTTGTCACACGAGGTGTCCAACTGACATGGCTGTAGTGACAAATATATGACTATGATGACGATACGTATCAGATAGGCGACAATAAGTTTGTCACAATAGAACATAATGTTGTGACAAAAATATTTGTCATAATAAGTGGTCATTGACTGAGCTTTTAGTGACAAAATTGAATTACAGTGACAATACATATATGTTGTTGTGACAATACATTTGTCGCAAGAATGGAACTTATCGTGACAAAAGTACGTTTGTCACAAACCTATCGTGATGAACGTAGAAATTGTCGTTTGGGAGTTGTGAGGGAGACTTTGACAAAAATAATCGCCACAATAAATCTATTGTGACAAAATTGTCATATATATATCGCGACAAATTATTTTGCCACAAAAAAATATTTTTTTTAGTGAGATAATAAATACTTTCTAACATGATATTAGAGTTTCAGATTGATCCGCGATATTTTGATTCTAGGTGTGCACAATTATATTAACATGTCTTACATATTACCTTATCCTATCGATTAATTTTTAAAATGAGTTAGTATGGCCGACGTCTTGAATACAAACCAACAAATAAAACTCTTAAAATAAATTAAGTTCAGCACATACATTTAGAAATTTTCGGTACATATTGATAAGAAGCCGAATCTAACTGAACAATATTGGTGAATATATGCTCTTCTGATTTCAAACAAAAGTCAATAGAGCAAAGAAAAGTTGCGAAAAAGACGATATACAGTGTCCTATCCAAATATTTAACGCGATAAATACAATAAAATAATATTTTTAAAAATATTTTTAATCATAATAATTTGAAGCAATTCCTATCAATTTAATTCTTCACATCTTGCGCGCATTTTAACTATATGGATATTATACGTATCCACTTAAGACCCTCTTTTATCAAATATAAAAATTTCCTTGTATTCCATATATGATTAGCAATTAATGTTACGGATAATTAATTAAAGATCCCACTATACATCGACTATTAAAAAATTAACCCTTAATATTATTGCTGAAAATTATATCGTAATTAATATTATCTTGAAAATTATGCACCTATTCGATCAACCAAAATTCAATACGTTGTGATTTAGAACTACGACAAAAGTTTTAGAACATTCATTAATTACTGTCTCGTATATATTGTCATGGCTCGCGTTAGCACCTCGAAGAGCAAAACTTACCATTAGTCTTCAATATTTTTGTTAGCTGATTTCGTTGACTAAAGAGCAGTATTTCCACTTACGTTTATTAAGAGAAAACATTTTTAAAAAATGGGTAATAGCATTTCTAACTATCTTTGTGGGTGTTAGCAATTTACCCCAATCTTTGAATTTTAGTGTAAGTAATAAATAATTTTTTAATTTTGTTTTCAAATACTTCATATAGTCGAAAAATTTTCCCAAAAATTTTTACAAGAAGTATTAGAGAACAAATTTCAAAGGTTATATATCATTAAAATCTAGAATCTAGACATCGGTTTTATAGCTCGTCTTTAATGCAAAACAAAGAGAACTTATCATGATTTTCAAGGTGAGGATTTATAGAATATAGGTATTTATTTGAAAACGGAAATTTTTAAGATCGTATATGATGGTGTCGGAAATGGTTTAGAGAAGAAATCAACACCAAATCATTCTCTATTTGTGTTTGTGTGAGGGGAAGACCATCATAGGCAAAGGGCCTCAGGAACTGGGTTCCCTAAGAGCATGGATTCTACCAGCTAGGGTAACACCTTAGTGAGAAAAGTGAAGTTGTACGAAGCTTGAATGTGCAGCAATGGAGGTTTTCAGTTCAGTGTCTTGTGTATAAAGAAAGAGTGTGTTCTGCAGAGAGAATTGCTTGAGGAAGGTGAGGTGAAGCCTTCCTATTTATAGTTTAATAGCAAGGTCAATTAGGTAAAATTAACCTCGTGGTCCAGAAATAGTGTCGCCCTAGACACGTGTCGAAACGTGAGGGCGTGACAGCGATGGGTGCATGTCTCTGTTTACCTTTTGAGCCACTATGCCAGGCTACAGTGTCAGAGTTAGTTAGACGATTGTTCCTACGAGCGTGGAGGTAAGGTCTCCAGTGCAACACAAGCGTTGGGACGCTCGAGACAGGGTCCCTTGGTAATAGACGCAAAGGGTTGTTTCCACAAGTGATAAGGTCCCGAGGGTTGGTCCACGAGGGAAGGATCTTCATAGGGGATTGTCCCCAAGAGAAGTTGGCTACGAGGATAGGGCTAGGCGATGCCAAGAGCCACGTGTATCCGAGCGTCAAGGTAAACTTTCCTTGGGATAGTGGCAGAAGTCTTTTGCGATCACGTCATGTGTACAGTAGGGATCCGAGCGTATTTTGGGTACGTCATTTGCCCCCCAAATTCCGCAATGTGATCTTCGAGCGTACTGTGGAATTTCTAGAGTCAGTGAGCGAGCTTTGATAGCTGTTGAACTTCAACGAGCGTCGTTATAACGGACAGCCTCTGCGGAGCATTAAATGCCGTCTTATCCGAGGTTACTTTACTGCAGGCGCATTTAATGTGACGTGGGTACGTGGGTGCGTGGATCTCGGAAGGTGTGGGGCGTTTACCAAAAGTAGAACGGTTTCCAACTCGGGAATGATTGCATTTTGAAAATCTGAGATTCCCTTACCGTATAAATAGGTATTTCCCCACACTTAGCCACTTTTCACGCATCAAAATTCCCAGAGCATACAAATTTCTCTGCAATTCTTGCGATTTTCTGCAACTCAGGCGAAGCTTTCTTCCAACTTCCTAACCAAGGTAAACATCACTTGGATAACTTTTTCTGGCTAACCCTAGAGATAGATAGAGAACATCTAGTTGTAGTGTGGGATTGTAGACTCTTGGTGTTTCTAGATTTTAGATTTCCCTTTCTGAGATATTTTCTGATAACGGTTTCAAGAACCCCATAGCCGGAGCGAGCTCCCCACATAACGCTGTTGTAGATGAGTTGGCCGACGAGATTGTGGAGATGCCTCCACATGTTACTCATCTCCGTAGAAGTAGGAGTGTTCCAGTGACGACCCCAGAGAGAAGGGTGAATCCGCTTCATAGAAGTGGGAGTATTCCACTGGCAGGCCCATCAAGGAGGGTGGAATATGATAGCGAGGGGATTCCGGTAGCGTTGCCAGTGGCTAGCGCAGGCGGTATGGGTGCTGATGAAGAATTGAATGCAGCAGTCCGGGGTATGAGTGAGGAAAACTCTGAGAGCATGGATGTATTGTTTCAGCAGTTAGACAATGTTGTACTGATGACGAGGCAATGGGAAATGGTCCTCCCTATAACAAATTCGGCGGTCAGACCTCAGGATCATAGGGTGACCGTAGCTATGAACCTTGAAAAGGTAGGGACCTCCGGGCGAGTGGAAGAAGAACCCTTAAGGAAGAGGAGGAAGAAAAAAGAGCCTGTCCCTAAAGTGCGAGGGACAAACCCTCACAAGACGGAAAAGCCCCCGAGCGAGATAGAATCCATAATCACACAGGAGGAGGTGTACAAGCTACTCGAGGATACATACTGGCCCTCAGACCTGTGGGTCCGTACAACTGGTGAAAATGATCGTGCAAATGATCCTTCCGAGGGATACATGACAGTGTACAGGGATGCAATCTCTATAGGAGGGTTGAGGTTCCCCATCTCTCAAAAAGTACGAGACATCGTGAATAATTTGGACTTGTGCCCATCACAGATCTTACCCAACGGTTTAGGCTTAATCAATTGTTTTGTGGCCCTAATGAAGGCGACCGGATTCGAACCGTCGGCGTCGAACTTTGTCAAACTCTTCCAAGTGGCCAATTCCTCTCGCTCGTCCCCCGAGGTTGGGTTTTATTACATCTCGTCCAAGAGGTTTATGAAGATCATCAATTCCTAGAAGGACTCTCTGGGTGAGAACTGGAAGAGCAAGTTCTTTTTTGTTAACGGTCCAGATGACATGTTTGGGATCTCCAAAGGATGGGTGGCGCAGGGTGATGGCCCATTAGTGAGGAATAGGTCCCCAAACCTTGTACTCGAGGGTTAGGCTAAGAGCTTGGCTTACGCCATGAAGAACCTGGGCAATTTTCTGGAGACCGAGGACTTCCTGCAAAACGAGGGGTCTCTATTCCATTTTGGGCTATCAATGCACCCACAATTCGTAGAAAACCCACCCACTGAGGTCATGGAGAAAGATGGTTAGACTTCTTAGGACTAAGTCTTGCCTAACCTGCTAACATTTAGCTCTGGTGTTAACATTTGGAATACTTCCTTAGCATCCTTAAAGTTCTTCTTCTTCCTCTTTGAACGTTGAGCTAACGCTCGTTTTCTGTTGTTTCAATTCAGCGATCGAAGTACAAATGGTGGGCAAAGCAGCTTCCCAGGTTATTACTTTGATGAAGGCTCATTCCGCGAGCGCTAACGCCGATGGGAGCGCCTCTATCCTTACTCCTCCAGCGGCCCCGACTATTGAGGCTCAAGAGAAACAGGATGCTCCACCGGCTGTAGTGACCATCGAGGGTCAGGACACGGCGACTGACCCCTCGGGGAGAAAGAAGAGGAAGCTGGTGAAGGCCAGCTCGGGGATTGAGAAGAAATCTCAAGGCCCTGCCTCAGGAGTCTTGATAAAGGAGGGAGGCGGCGGACGCTCGGATCCCTCGAAGGAATTCCGGAGGATGGTGGATCCTCGTTGGGTGTTTGGGAAGGGAAAGAAGATGGTGGTGGGCCCCATTGAACATGACGATGGCTATACTTCTTCCTCTGAGGAGGAGGAATTTTGGCAATTCGAGCGCCAGGGCGACGCTCGTTATGAGAGGTCTGGGAAGGATGGGCCCATGATGACGAAGAACAGCTTGACCTCCCAACTAATCAGCGGAGGGGTACTGGACCAGATCCAATTCACGGACGATCATGCCTCAATGAATGAGCAGCCCATTGAGGAGATTTTGGCGGAGGCGAGCCATGCCTTGATAGCAGTAAATCCTCTTCCTTCCTTAAGCTTTTCTTTATGCGTACACTTGAACCCTTATAGAATTTTCCACTGGCTTAAGGATTTTTCTTGTATAGGGGGTTCTTCCGAGGATGAAGAATATGGAAATACGGGCCCAAGCCTACGCAAAACGCAAGACCCATTACAAGAGATTGGCTCGCATCAACGATCCGTAAGCCTTCCAAGAGCAGATCGTTTCTCTTAAAACGGAGGTTGGAGGTTTACAGGTTTCCCTGGCCGACAGGAATGCTCGCATCGCCACCATCGAGGAGCAATACAAGAGAAGCTGAAGAACGCGAGGCAAGGCTCCAGGAGCTAGCCAAGAAGATTGAAGATGTGGAAAACCGATCACTGGCCATCGAGTTGCGAGCTGGGAAGGAGGCCATGAAAAAGTTTGTGCGCACTAAGGCGTTCGACTTCTAGCTAACCTTCACTGCATAGTCTCGACTCAAGCCTTCTTCTGGAAGGGGATAGAGCAGCTTATCAAGCTAGGTCTGGCTCTAGCTAACGCTCACGAACATCCTCAGCTAGATATGGAGAAAGATGAGAACCTGGGGACGATTCTGGGGGTCGGCGGTGAGATTTCCGAGGAGGACATAGCTGAACCCGAGTATGCAGAACTTGTGCATACTATGCAAGCGGAATTCTTGGCTGCCAACATGCCCCCTGGTGGGAGAATAATGCTTGATGGTGGTGAGCCTCTAAATCCCACTCCCTTGGTCATCGCTCCTCCGGAGCCAGAAGGACCTGCCCGCGACGCTCAAGCCCCTCCTGCCACTGTTCCAGAAGCTGGTACTTCCAACGCTCCCGGCAACGAAGCTTCCAATGCCCCTGCCTCTTGATGTTTTCTGTCTTTAATTAAACTTTGGACAATTCCTGTTTTTGAAATATAATCAGATAAACACTCTTTAAAATTTCTGTCATCTCGTTTGTCTGAATGAAAGCTTCTTTTTCTCTTTGAAGAATTGTTTATGTGTTCATGCATGTTCGCACTGGATAATTGGTTTGTGTTGCTTGAATCATGTGTGCTTTAATAACTTGATTAAAATTCCGCGGGTAGTCCGCGAGGGCACGAGGGAGCATCTGCAGGAGGATTTTCCCTGGCCAGATGAGCACAAAAAATCCAGAATAGCCAAAATAAATGCTAATGTAGAAAACCTTCAGAATTGTACAAATAACTCAAGTATTCATTGCCCCTGAATGACTTGAACTTGGAAATGCTAGGGATTTCACTAAGTGTCCTGGGGGGAAATCATCCATCAGAGGATGGTGATCCGTCAAAGGGTTGCAGGCTTAGGCTGGGGTATGTCCCTCGAACCTGTTCGCTCGTGCCTTTCACCTACTGAATTCGCTCGTCTAGGAGGGACTAGAGTAGGAAGATGTTGTTTCGACGTGAAGATAGTTTGACACGGAGTTAAACATAATTGATCCTCGTAAGGGGACACACACAGTTCAATGGTAAAAGATAATAGCATTTTAGGGATGAATTAAGCGATCGTATTCTATGTTTTCATTTCATTAAGGAGAGATACAACCCACCAGCGGGGAAATTATACAATGCTCATATGTAAAATCTTCTGAGATTGCAAGCATTCCACGGTCGGGGTAAACGCTCGCCTCGTAAAGTCTCCAGTAGATATGTGTTATTCACTCGTACCCGTATGACTTTAAAGGGGCTTTCCCACGTGTTTAGAGATCTCAACTTTCTTGAGAACAAGGTATCCCAGTTGGAAGGTTCTTTCTTTAACACGCTTGTTGTATTGTGAGGCGACCGTTGCCTTGTACTTGTGAATGCGAGCCCAAGCGGTATCTCGCTTTTTGTCGATCAAATCCAATTCTAGCGCTTGATTGTTATCGTTAGCAACGGGCTCGAAGTAGGCTACGTGTGCAGACTCTTGAGCGAGCTCTGCAGGTATCATTGCCTCGGATCCATACGTTAGGGCATAGGGAGTCTCGCCTGTTGCCGCTCGTAGGGTAGTCCGATACGCCCATAGGGCCCCTTGGAGCTCTTCGACCCACTCCCTTTTCTTACTCTCGAGCATCATTTTGAGATGTTGGAGTATGATTCTATTCGTGACTTCAGCTTGACCGTTCGCTTGTGGATGGCCCAAGGAAGTTAAGCGTTGCTCGATTCCAAGCTCCGAGCACCAATCTCGAGTGTTGGCAACGATGAATTGCGAGCCATTGTCTGAAATGAGTACCTTCGAAATACCGTAACTGCAGATGATATTTCTCCATATAAAATCTTTGACCGTTTGAAACTTGATCTTCACAACCGCTTCTCCCTCGGCCCACTTGGTGAAGTAGTCCACTGCTATGATAGCAAACTTTCGTTGACCGAACGACATAGGAAGGGTTCCTACAATATCAATGCCCCATTGGTCGAAAGGCCATGATACGTCAACCGGGATCATCTGGGCCGCTGGGAGTTGAGGGACGTTCGCGTGGAACTGGCACTTGGGGCACTTCTTGGAGTGATTGATGGCATCCTGTAAAACTAAGGGCCAGTAGAATCCACTCCTCAATATTTTTTTGCTAAGATACGCCCTCCTGAGTGATTTCCACAACTGCCACTGTGTACGTGTTCAAGAACTTCCTTAGCTTGCGAAGGTTTGAGGCATCGCATAGGGGGACCCAGAAACGAGCATTTGAAAAGTCGCCCCTCGTTATCCAGAGAGAATCTGGGAGCCTTGTTTCTTATCTTCCTTGCCTCGACCCTGTCATTCGGAAGGGTCCCATCTCGCAGAAATAAGATGATTGCATCGAGCCAGCAAGGCTCAGATGGGTCAGTCATGTTTACCTGTTTGACTGGTTAGGAAGGTGACCGCCCGCTCGCAAGTCTCATCAAAAGATGAAGCAAACTTTGAGAGAGCATCCGCACGCTCGTTCTTTTCTCGCGGGACCTGTAGCAAGTGGAATTCCCTGAATTCTGCAATGACTTCTCTTGCCATTGCCAAATAACGCAGCATCGTAGTTTCTCGAGCTTCATAAGTTCCGTCAATTTGGCTTGCAATCAACTAAGAGTCTACGTAGGCCGTCACTCTGTTGGCCCCATTTTTTCGAGCGATTCTCAAGCCTGGATGAGTGCCTCATACTCGGCCTCATTGTTAGTGGCCTGGAACGCGAGCTTGGTCGCAAAGTCCAATTCTGCTCCTTGGGGATCCCTGAGAGTTACCCCGGCTCCCCCCTTTCGAGGTTGAGAAACCATCGGTGTGCAGCAACCATAGGCCCTCGTCTACAAGAGACGGAGATCCCAGCCCGAAGCGTTATACCAAGAGATCCGCTATCACCTGAGCGTGAACTGTAGCTCGTGGCTCGAAGCCGATGTCAAATTGTCTTAACTCAATAGACCACTTGATTAGCCTTCCGGAGACGTCAGCCTTGGCTAGGACTTATTTGAGGGGTTGGTCCGTAAGCACTGTAATGGAATGAGCTTGAAAATAAGGCCTCAATCGCCGAGAGGCATTAATGAGGGCAAAGGTAAACTTTTCAATTTCGGGGTAGCGTCTCTCTGCCCCTTGCAGGGTTTTGCTCAGATAATACACTGAAAGGTGTTTTCGCTCGCGAACGGCGACCAGGACAGTGCTCGTGGCCTCGTTGGAGACTGAAAGGTATATGGATAGGTGCTCACCTTCCATGGGCTTTGTTAGGAGTGGAGCACGCGAGAGGTATAGCTTCATACTCTGTAAGGCTTGCTCGCATTCTGAGGACCATTCAAAATTTCGAGCGTTGCGCAGAATTTTGAAGAAGGGTAGGTTTCGGTCAGCAGATCGAGAGATAAATCTGTTAAGGGATATTATTTTGCCTGCCAGGACTTGGACTTCCCGGACATTTCGGGGGGAAAGAATGTCCAAAATGGCTTTGATCTTCTCTGGATTGGCTTCAATCCCTCGCTGGCTGACAACGTAATCCGAGAAATTTCCCATCTCGAACGCCAAACATGCATTTGGAGGGATTAAGCTTCATGCCATACTGTCGGAGAATGTTGAACGCTCGGCGGAGATCGTCCAAATGGGAGCCCTGACGCTCGCTTTTCACGATCATGTTATCTACATAGACCTCCATAGACTTGCCAATCTCAGGTTCAAACACCTTGTTCACGAGGCGCTGGTAGGTGGCTCCAGCATTTTTTAGGCCAAATGGCATGACCAGGAAGCAATATACTCCCATATGCACCACAAACGAAGTCTTGGGACGATCATCTGGGCCATGAATATTTGGTAGTATCCTTGGAATGCGTCCATCATGCTCATAAGCTCGCATCCTGTCGTGGAGTCCACTAATTGATCAATGTGAGGCAGAGGATTGGGATCTTTTG
>JBBMKE010000001.1:770451-784137 GCA_037834125.1 Lippia alba | reverse complement strand
TCTTTTCGGTGTAAGGTATGTTATCTTTAATATTTGATGTTTGAATTCAGTTTTGGCCTAAATGTGTTATCAATCTTTTCTTTGTAGGTCAAATTAAAGAAGCATGTTTTGAAACGTGACCTTTTGCACCTGAAAACTGTAACAATTACAGTCAATAAAAGTTCAAATCTTGATGATGAACTAGTGCTAACACTAGCGCGACTTCTGCTTAAGAGGGCGCCGGCCTTAAAAAAAATGGTGATTGAATTTATCCTGGATTCCTCAGAATATTCTCCAGATGACTATATCGAGCTAGCTCAAACGTTGCTCAGTTATCCGAGAGCCTCGGCAAAAGCAGCAGTTGTACTGACACCAGTAAAGTTCTGCTGTTGATACTGAAACTCTTCTCATGCTTATGGTGCTCCTACATTATATTTTTGTACTTGGGTTTCTGGTGCAGACAACCTCAAACCATGTATATGCATGCTACATATTATGGTAATGTCATGTTTTGTTTCTAGTTGATTGTTTTTGGAGTGTTTCCATCACACACGAGACTGGACTGGAGTTGCATACTCTGTCCGTTTATAGTAAAATTCTTGTACGAGCCTCATTCCCCATGATGCGCGGACATGGCATAAATACGGTTACAAATTTTTTGTTTAATTTTTCCGCATGAAAAGTGTCGAACATGATACAATAGAATAATGTTTTTAAAAGTATTCGTATATCAGAGTTTACTAATTCCTTGGACTCACGTAATAATAATCATTCTTATATTTGCAAGTTGAAAAGAAGTTATCCAAATTGATATGTAATTATATATGACTGGAATATTATATTTTCAAAGATGATATCTATCGCGAGTTGTAAAATTTTCTAAAAATTAAAAGGAAAAAGGTACAATTTTTTTTTCCATGGTTAATACCCAGGTTGTGCTATAGGGCTAAAATTGGGTTCTTTTTTTATTACTAATTTAATTGACCGCGCAATGGTAATCTATACCCGTTAATATTAGATAAATTTTAATATAATTGTAATGTCATGCTATATGTTTGTATTATTTTTTAGTGGTTCATGTATAATATTAGTGGTTCATTAAGATACATACACACACACATATATATATATATATATATATATGATAAATAAATATATTGAGAAGCTTGATAAGTATCAAGCTAATTTTATATTTACATTAACTCACACAAGTAAAGTATAAAATATATTTACTATAAAAGTAATCCAAAAGACCCAAAAACGCGAGAAATTTGAGGCAAGTGCTTAAAAAGGATCACCAACAAAATAGAGCACGATATATATTCCTAAAAGAATTTTGCCAAAAGGACACACAAACTACGTTGAAATTTTTGAGTCAATCTAGCTAGATAGCTTGACATATATAAAAGGCTAACATTTGAAAAGAACTTCAACTTGAAAATGGATTAAGAAGAGAGGCCGTTGGTCCTATACATGTAAACCAACTCCTCTAATCCCAGGTAGTGAATCGAAAGAGATAAAAAGAGACAACCAATTCCGCAGATCTATGATATATCGATCTTGATTCTAAACCATCTATTTATTTTGGCTGGAAAATGGATTCTTATATAGTTTGTGGTACAAATTATAACAAAAAATAATTCTTATAAGTGTTAAAACCACCACAATTTCATCTAGTACAACAGAGAGCAGATGTATCAGAAGTGAACAACAAGATTGATCAGTGTTCCATGTAATTTGATTAAGAAAATTGCACCTAATCATATTCTAGTTCGTCGGGGGTAATGGGCCGTTTGAGGGGTATAATGGACTTCTTCTCCACGTCCCTCGATAGAGCCTTCCTCATATCTGAAAACCGATATAGAATGAGGTTACACATATTGTAAAAGAAGCACCAATAAAGGGCAAGAAAGTTGAGTTTTTTTTGTTATGTATAGCTACTCACCCAACCCATCCTCCTCTCCAGAGTAATATCGAAGTACTCGTCTGTAAACTACATAACCGAGCTGATATAACAAAGAGAAAGAATTATTTAGAGTATGGTTTGAAGATATAAACTTCGTATAAAAATAATAGAATAGAGTTTACAATACCTTCTCATACATCTTGATTGCAGGTGTATTTGAAGCTCTCACAAAAAGATCCACAAAATAACCCTTATCACTACAAACATATGTAAGACTTGTTCAGTATGAATCAATTCATAAAAACTTAACAATATGAAATATTCATTCACATAAGAAGTTATGAACTAACTTATCAAGATTTAGATATCAAGACAGAATAAATATTTACAGCTGAGGCACACACTTAAGTACTTAATGAAGTAACAAATGCTAGCACATAAAACCATTACCTAGGCACGAAGAGACAAGCATAGATTTTTGTGATTCGAAAACTAGTTCAATCAAAGAGCGTCGAACCTTGAAGCAAAATTAAATGTTCATTCTACAATTTCATGCTCGACTTTCAAACAACATACAAAAGCCAAAATGATAGAAAACAAAGGATGAAAAAATACAGAACAGAAGCCAAAATGCTCGACAGCTTTATTCACAATTGAAATCCAGTTCTAACTCAAAAGGTTAACTTTTATTACGAATTAAGAAAATAAAGAAACAATAGAAGGGTAAGGGATCTCGGAAAACAGTTGTTGTGTTCCCTAGACAAAGAGTCAATTTATAAAAGTTGAAAGAAGAATGGGAGAGAGGGGTATCCTGGGTCGTTAAAGAAGAAAAAAACATTGATGATAAATTAGTAAATGAGAATATTTGAACAATCTCAGACGAGAGACTCTGATCATTTGAATGTTTGATCACAAATAGTAAAAAAAACATTGATGATAACCAATAAGAAGTAAACAGAAGAAAGGAATCCACATTGGTTGAATCAATATACTTTTGTTTGTGCGTAAGTGAGCTGAATTTAAGCTTGAGTTCAAACAAGCACGAGTTAGTTACCATGAATCAGCTCAAGATGTTTTAAAGCACGGTTGAGCTTAAACCTATCGGTTCAGAGAATCGCGCATCAGTATTCAGTACTTAGACCTCCTTAATATTATGCCATTCCAAAAGCCTAAAATTTTATTAACTTCTTCACCTAAGCTTTAAGAAGGAACAGTAGCGAGAAACAAAGAGTATATGCACTTACATTTTGTCACTGATGTCCTCAAGCAAGTTCATCAGTTTCTTTGCCAATTGTTGCCTCCGATATTCGGTGGCTACAGTAACTGCAGTAACGTGACCATGCCATGACTCGCCTTGTCCCTCCACCTTTCCCATAACTGAGACATCAAAACATTACATCCACAGATTAAACAGATAACAAAAACACATACAAGAAACAGAAGCAATTATATATGCTTAATCAGCTACTTAATTGTGAATCCCATCATTTTCTCAAAGAGAGCTTCGCTACGGACGCTTAAATTTCATTCTTAAAGACAAAATCAGAAACTAAACACAATCAATACAGCAATTCAAACACAAAAAATTGCTCCAACGATGATCCTACGTTAACTAAGTATGTCCACAAGAGAAATTTCTTAGCAGCATCTCCCCAATATCAAAACCTTCTCAAGTTAAATCCAACCAAGAACTAAGCAAAACACAATAATACACACAAAGCCCATCAGATAACCAACATTGTAACTTATAAAACGTTAATCGAAACCAAAGGCAACAAATTCGAGCAGTATGAGCAGCAACTCACTGTAGCCCATCACTCGGTTTCCAGGAGCTTCAGCCACGTGAAAATAATCCGGCCACCGCGCCAAATAGGTCATGTAGAATGACATATTGAACTGCAACAATTTCAATAAAAAACACATAAAAACTGGTAAAGAAAACTGACAAATCCTCACCCAAAACCCTCCAATTCCACAACAAAGTTCAAAATTTTCACAAAAATCAAAACGCAAATACAAAAAAAAAAAATAAAGAAAGAAAAACTTACCGTCTCCGTGAGATGATCAAGGTTCACAGACGCAAACCGGAGAAGATCGTTGCAGCAAAACCTCCGAATCGTCGTCATTACTCCGTCGCAATTGGTCGCCGGAAAAATTGTTCTTTTTCTATTCTCCTCAAATTAGGGATTTTGTATTAGGATTTCTAGATTAGGTAAAATCCGAACCCGACCCGGATTCCCTATTCGGATCCATCTTTTTTATATTTAATTAATGGAAAAATTGCATTTGATTGCGTTGCATTTAAATTTAATTATAATTTAGTCTATAATTTTTAGAAATTTATATTTTAATCTCTATAATTTTTATTTGATCTGAGATCTATTAACAAAATTTGTAAAAATATATTTATATCCCTAACGATTTTATGAGTGTTACATTAAATATATGATCAAAATTACAAAATTATCCCTAAAGTTCTGAAAAATAATAAGACAATTCCTACAAAATATGATTTTAACAACAAATCAGAGATATTTTGGGAATGACATAACGGACTTTAAGGACTACAAACGATCTCAAAAGTTAGAGATTAATTTATAATTTTTAAAAAATTATATTATAATTAAGTCTAAATGCAAGGTAGTTAGATGTAATTTTTCATTTGTTTATTTAAACATATATAACCTGGATTTCTTAGGGCTCATTAATCAATCAAAATTCAAAAAACCCTAGCCCCAATTCCCGATTGCAATCTTCAATCCTTCATCGAACATTGAAGATCAACCATGGATATCTTGAAGCAAGAGATGATGAAGAAGAGGCAAAGCCTGGCGGAGAGCACCGGCGGTAAGAAGTATTTCAAGCGTTCTGAAATCGAGCGGAAGCGCCTCCAGCAGCTGCGGGAGGAGGAGAAGCGCGAGGCGGAGGTGAAATCCCTCCGTCAGAAGGAATTGCAGCGTGAAAAGCAGAATGATGACTCCAATTCGTCGTCGAATCCAAGTTCAAAGCAGGAAATCCCTAAATCTAAGTCTGAATCTTCGTCCTCCAAAGCCGTGGTCGACGACCAACGCATCGACGATCTTAATCTTCCTAAACAAGAGGTGATTCGCCGCCTCAGGTTCCTGAAGCAGCCGGTGACGCTCTTCGGTGAGGACGATGCGGCGAGGCTTGACCGTCTGAAGTTTGTGCTGAAGGCGGGGTTGTTCGAGGTTGACGACAGTGATATGACGGAAGGGCAGACGAATGATTTCCTGATGGATATCGTGGAGTTGAAGAAGCGACAGAAGTCGGGGATTTTGAGCGGGAAGAGGAAGTCGAGGGATGATGCAGGGGAGGACAAAGATGGAGGTGGAGATGAGGATCTCAGTGGGGATGGGGCGTCGTCTGGGGTTGATCACGACAAGGATTTGAAGCGAATGAAGGCTAATTTTGAGGAGCTGTGCGATGAAGATAAGATTTTGGTGTTTTTCAAGAAGTTGCTGAATGAATGGAATCAGGAACTTAATGAGATGAGCGATGCGGAGAAGAGGACGGCTAAAGGGAAGTCGATGGTGGCCACGTTTAAGCAATGCGCTCGGTATTTGAACCCGCTGTTCAAATTCTGCAGAAAGAAGGTGAGCATTATGTTGTTAATAATCATATCTGTGGTATATTTTTTGTGTGTGATTGTTGGAAGACTAATTGAATGCATAACCTAGAAGCAGCTTAATTTCATGCAGTTTGAATCATTAAGTTCGGTAAATTTGATTGAAAGGTGTGAAATTTGGACTTGAGGTAGTATCTCATGTGAAAGATTTCATATTTGATTGATTCTAAACCCACCATAATAATTCTTAGAACTTCTTAGATAAGGATTTAAAATACACTGTAATATGGACTTGAATTATAGGAATTGTAGGATTCAAATTATAGGAAGTCAACTACTATGATGGCATTGAATTATCCTTGGAATTAGATGATTAACTACTTTCTTTTCAGGTTCTTCCGGATGATATTCGTCAGGCTTTAATGGTGATGGTTGATTGTTGTATGAGGCGGGATTACTTAGCTGCAATGGATCATTACATCAAATTGGCTATTGGCAATGCTCCTTGGCCTATTGGTGTTACTATGGTTGGTATTCACGAACGTTCTGCGCGTGAAAAGATTTACACCAACAGTGTGGCCCACATCATGAACGACGAGACAACCCGTAAGTATTTGCAGTCTATAAAAAGATTGATGACTTTTGCGCAACGACGGTATCCAACCATGCCGTCCAAAGCTGTTGAGTTTAATAGTCTGGCAAATGGAAGTGATTTGCAGTCACTATTAGCGGAGGAGAAGCAGTTTGGAGGGAAGCTTCCTTCGGAGGAGAGGCTTTTATTGATGCCGGCTCCGAAAGATGATTAGTTAACTTTGTAGATTCAAATGGTTCGGTTCTTCGTTGCCGAATTATGGACAGAAATCTAGAAATTGTAATGAATATGTGTTTGTATTGCTTGATTGCAAGTGGAATGACATTTTCTGGTGTTCATGGCTTATGTTCTTCTTTTCCTCTCTTTTTTGATTCTTGAAGTACTGTGTTCACATGTTTATGGCCTTATCACTTATGCAAGGGTGCATTCTTTGTCGACTATTGTACAACAGAACTTATTCGACTCAGTTACTTCAACAGAACTTATTCGACTCAGTTACTTCAGCAGGTATTTACGATCTAATGATATATGAGATGTAGCTGTGTAGTAATACTTGTGGACTCATTATTTCATCTTGGCTTATAGATAACTAGGATCATAGCACCTAAATTGAGGGCACAAGCCAAATTTCCTAAACCAAGGAACTACAAACAACTTAACCATGAAAAGCCAGATAGGAGACTTAACAATCCATTCCTGCATATGCAATAGTCCAATGGACAAACCAATAGGGTTCCTGGCTCGAATCTCGTTTGATTGTGCGTGTGTTTAAAAAAAATTAATATTTTGATTTCTTATTTATCAAATTACATTAATTAACGTTTTAATCTCATTAAATTTATGAAAGTCCAACAAATATTATTCTATTTATGTCAAGTGCTTATTAGATTTACATAATAAAAAAACATTCAAATATAAATATCTTAATTAATGATTCTGATTAATTAAAAATAAATTTAATATATTTTGAAATTAAATAAGGAGATTAATTTTTTTTAAACTTCCTTTTTTACAAATATAAATAGAGTATAGAATTATATTTATAATATATTCAGATATTTTCTTGAGACTTCTTTTGATTTGAAATATAATTTAGGAAGAATTACATCTGACTACCCTGCATTTAGGCCTAATTACAATGTAGTTCATCATTATCGAGAGATTACAATTTTAGTCCCTAACTTTGAGAACCATTTATGATCCCTAGAGTTCCGCTATGTCATTCCAAAAATATCCCTGATTTGTTGTTAAATTCATGGTTTGTAGGGATCATTTTGTTCATTCATATATTCAATGTAACACTCATAAAACAGTCAAGAGTATAAGTGTACTTTTACAAATTCGGTTAAGGGACCTCAGACCAAACAAGATTTATAGGGCCTAAAATATAATTTTCCGATAATTATGGATTGCATTGTAATTAAGCCTAAATGTAGTATAGTTAGATATAATTCTCCCTATAATTTATTTAAAGTTTCTTCATTTATATTTGAGATTTAATATTATTAATGTAATGATTTAAAATGATATTTATTATTTGTTATATTAATAATTATTTTTCATATTAGAAATAATTATAAAATATTTTAGAAACACTTGAAATGATATAGGAAAGTATACTCAAAATCTAGAATAATTAGTATTTTCAAAATATACAAGAAAATTTTAATATTACATATATTTTTATAAATTATTTTTGACTATTCGATATTTTGGATATCCATTCTAAATTTATAGAGGTTAAACATATAAATAGTTGATTTGTTATATTCAATTCTTATAATTTATTTTAAAAATAGTCGGCTATTACATTTGGAGATAGAGAATAGTTTTTCTCATTCAAAAAATAAAAGTACAAAGTATATATACAGATAATTTCTTAAATATTAGAAACTGTCTAAAGATAAAAGAAAAAAACAGATCAAACGAAAACTCTATCCATTACAGGCTTAATAAAATAATTAAATAAAGCATGAATTATTTATTTTTTAATAGCCCCCTCAAGATGGACTATAAAACTTTTTATAGTTCATTTTGGACTTCATACACAAAATGTGGATTTCATACACCGAATTGATGGAATTGATTGAAATGCTTTGAAGATAGATTTGACTTTGGTGAAATAAACATCAATTAATTGAATTGAATGAAAGGAGAATTATGCTGGTGAAATAAACATCAATTGATGAAATAAACACCCATGAAATTGTCTTTGCTATCTCCTTTTGATAAATCTCAACTTTCTTGACGGAAAAGCAAGCCACATGAAATAAAATTAAGAAGCCTAGTTATTATCAATAGCGGTGATCTTCATTGATTGATGATGAAATCTGTGATGGAGGATGTGTTTGTGAGGAAGAAATATTTACTTGATTTATGGCAGATTTGCCCAGATGGAGAAAAAAATCCTCTCAAGAGAAAAATTTCACAAACCTAGACATCAGAGAATTTATGAAGGAGGTGGAGATCTTGATTATAACAAGAGAAGAAAATGAAGCGCGGCAGAAAATATTGGTCTGAAACTATATTACGTTTGGGGAGAGAGAATAATTTTTCTCAAAAAATAAAAGTAGAAAGGATTGTTCTTGCATTACAGTCCGGACTGAAGTTGGAAGTGAATGATTTGAAATTCGAGTTATTTCACGGAATAACACTCGTATATATTGAGCTCGTAATGATAATTTCTAAAGAAAAAAATTGATCAGAAGAAAACTCTACTAAAGACTTAATAAAATAATTAAATAAAACATGAATTATTTATTTCTAATATGGGCAAAAGTGGCTTTCCTACCGTACATAACAGGTCATTAATCATATGGCAAGCAGATGGTCGACATTGAAAGAGATACACTGATGTTTCTTCTTCCCTTTGCGACTTCTGGAGCAATCTCTCAATGCTAACCACTAAAAACGAAAAAACCTACACTCACTTTTCAAGTCAGCTTCCTGAGCTCGAGTAAAAGCGTATTATTTCGACAAGTCCTATGCAACCAAATTCGAATAAGTGTGACATATAGGTCCAACTCTATTGAGTCGGCATAGTTGTTCGGTAGTTGTCGTCGGATATAAGCTCAACTATTCTGATAAGTGATAACAATAAGAATCGCATCAGATAACTTAAATCATGTAGGTTTTTTTAGATAATGATAACATAACAACAGTTGTGTTTTATGGCAAGTGTTCGTAGATTCACTACAATACATTACTATTCTAAATCAGTCAAATATTGAAGCACAAAGAAATATCAAATTTGAACTGCAAAATAGAAAGCCTGTAATGAACCGGTAATGAACAAAGTCAAAGAAATTGCATCGTTCTTGATAACTTCCATTCGTTTCAAATTCGTCGAAGTGTTGGATCTATCGATGTGTTTATGGTCGTGTGCAGGGGTTTATTATGCGTTTATGATATTTACCGGAAACTTGTTATAATACCCCATCCAATTTTCGTTAATCTTTTGGATCAAATTGGATCCTATCACGAACAAGAACTGACAAAGGACCCCAAGAAAAAGTTATGATGTTTAATGATTCCAATAAGATGTTTGGTCAAAATAAATACATAATAGACCTGAAAAAAATACACTAGAGTGTTGCCTGACGATGTGCAGTAACATCATTGCTCTTCTTCTGCAATGATACACAAATGCTCTTCTGTACTATTATTTGCACTAACATCATTGCTCTGTTTCCATACCATATGTGTCTTCCTGGCCACTAGTTACCTTCTTCCTTCGTTCGGCTATCATATCGGCGTATTCCTGAAACAAATTGCAGTGAAATAAAATTGTAATATCAAAGCATACTTACAACATGAAGGATTAGAGACAATACCTTCGGGTATGAGTAGAGAAAGATGTACCACCACAAACAAATTACAGTTGCAACTACAGAGGTAGCTATGATCGAATTCAAAACTAGCCAACTTCCGGCAGTTATACCGATCCCAGTCAATGTAATTGTCCACGGTTGGCACCTGAAAGAGACGAGAAAGTTTACAACGAGTGACAACAATTGGGAGCATCATTTACCATCATCTCAAGCATACCATACGAAATCTTACAACAGTGTTAATTAGACTGCAAGAACAGTGCTCTCGTTTAGTCTGTCTATCACCAAATGCCGAACATTAACACAAGGGAACATTACATAATCAATGAATATCAATATATTTCCCAACTAACGAAAATATGAGATGGCTTTGTCATTGCATGACTCGCATCAAATTTAACGAATAAGCTACAGCACTCAGTCGATTCAGTTACTTCAGCAGCTACATACGAGCCAACGATACATGGGATTTGACTGTATAGCAATACTCGTGCATTCATTGTTCCTCCTCGGCTTATAGACAACTAAGATCATAGCACCTAAATCGAGAGCGCAAGCCAAATTTCATAAATAAGAAATTTCAAACAACTTAACCAAGAAAAGCCGGATACGAACTGAAAAACCATCCCCGGATAATTAAGGTTTGCAATACCTTATACTTTCCTAAAGTTCTCACCTTTGGAGATTTTAAGTAGAGGTAGCTTACAATACAGAGAAATCCAATATCACCTGTTTTAACTTTTGAGCTTTTTAAAAAATAAGATTTCATTGCCCTAGCAAGGAACTATTAAGTACAGCAGATTAAATAAGCTCAATTTCTAATTACAATAATACAGAGGAGTCTACATTTCAATATCTATTAAACTGCAAAAATAAAAATTTAAGCAATTCACAGTAAAACAATCCAATTAGATAATAATAATAATAAAAAAAAAACAGAGGAAAATTGAGTTACCACTGAGGTTTGGTGTCCCAAACAGATTCATACTCAAGGGAGAGATGATTGAGATAGGTATCCATGTCTTTTATGACGCCGTTTTCGTCGAAAAAACGCGATTCCGGCGACGAGTCGGCGCCATCCCGGAAATCGCTCCGGCGGCGGCTTGTGGTTTTGTGGACATTTTTAGAGAGAAAAGAGGGTTTTGAGCAGAGTTGGGAAGAAATTTGAGCTGGATTAACTGGCCTAGACGAAGAAAAAGAAGATGATAAATTGAGGGAAACTGGGAAGTGTGAATGAGAGTGAAGAGCTATCATATTTGATTCCTGAAAAATTAGTACGAATTTTGCATTTCCTTTATCCTAAAAAATCTTGAGTTTTTTTAAATTGCCCCAACTTTAGAGATAATGGCCCGTGTTAAATAATCCGGCCCGTGCGGAAGCCCTGTATATTAAATGACACTTGCTAGACATGGGGTGTTAATTTACAATCTTGCCCATTACTTCAAATTAATTACAGTCATTTGCCATTCAATATCATGAACATTGACTATGAAGACGGGGAAAAACTATTATTGTCCTTGAGTTGCTTCGAACTCAGATTATGAATTTTTTGTTTCTTCTTTTGCTCCAATATGGCGGAGGAGGAGATGGGGTGGGTTTCAAAGCTTAAGAAAACTTCCAGCCTTGTAGACATAATCGTGGAAATTCGCAAGCAATCAATAGCTCTTCAATTCACTCTTTTTATTAACTCACACGATTCATTTGCATGTCCTCCATCAATTTATGTGATTCTGTTTTAAGATATCGTAGATGACTTGTATTTATGATGTGAGAAATTTTATTTTGATGCTCTTACTAACATTGTTTTGAAAACTTGCAGTTTTGATTACGCAAAGCTCCCCAGAAGGTTTGCTCAAGTTACATAAAGACCCCCTGGCGTGAAATAGGGTGTTATGATCGACTCTGACTCCATGAGTGGTGTGAACTGGAGGTGCCATTGGAGACTATGGAACAACAATTAGATTTCCTATTTGTGTAGATTGACTACAGCAGGCTGAGCTCAGTTGTAATATGTCTAATGTGATTCGTTTTTGTAATACATATAATGATAGAACTAGTTCGCAAAGGCATTTGTAGAGAACATGATCGTTTTGGATCCTTTTATTTATTTATACATTTATTCTACTAATTTTCCATTTTAGTAACAGTTGATTAGTGATGAGAAGTTTTCACTATAAGGCCTAATTAAGAAAAACTTATATATAAATGGGTAAATACAAGTTCTAAAAAACATAAACAATTTTTATAACCTAAATTAATATACTCTAACCATAATAAAAATAGACCTAGTCACCTAGACAATTATGGCTCTGGAGACATTCCGAGTCATATTGAATAGCTTTTCAAGCCTTGAAGAAGCTGAGGATTGAGGAATATACAAAAAAAATGATATCCGTCCAATCTCCGCCTGACACCACCCCACTTCTCAAATCTAAGCGAGTACCTTGTTCGAGGCAACGTCACTCCTCAATTCCAGAAAATTATGATTGCAATAAATTCACGACAAGAAGAAAAAAGCGTAAATATTCATCAAGAATGAAGAATTCAACTTATAAATTATAAGGCATTCAAAACCTGATTCACTAAATTCAAGAAACACTACAAATTATTCAAATTAGTTATCACTAGTGATGATCGCAATAAATTCACGGCAAGAAGAAAAAAGCGTAAATATTCATCAAGAACGAAGAATTCAACTTATAAATTATAAGGCATTCAAAACTAAATTCCCTAATTCACTCAATAAAAGAAAAATGCCGTGGAACAAATTGATTTGGAACTAAACAGGCCATATAGTTTTTCAATTTAATTAGAAATAGAAAAAATCTCAAATTTCATCCTCTAATTTTGGTCATAAGTTTTATACTTTTTCTCACCTTTTTCAAAAATGTTTAATTTGAATCTTCTCACTAACAAACTTAAAATATATTACAATAACTAAATACAAAAAATCAACTATTTATATATTTTACCTCTATAAATTCATAGTAGATATTGAAAATATCGAATAGTAAAAAGTAACTTATAAAGATATTATTAAATATATTATGTAATTTCAAAATTTTCTCATACATTTCACAAATACTAATTATTCTAGGATTTTAGTACATTTTTCTATATCATTGCAAGTGTTTCTAAAATATTTCTCAATATGAAAAATTATTTATTTATATAATAAATAGTAAGTATCATTTTAAATATAAATTTAAAATTTTTAAATAAATTATATTTCAATTCAAAAGAAGTATTAAATATATATATATATATATATTATATTCACAGAAAAAGAAAGTTCAAAAAAAATAATCTCCTTATATCATGTCAAAATATATTAAATTTATTTTCAATTAACTGAATTCAATCAATCAATTAAGATATTTATATTTGAATGTTTTTTATTATGTAAAATCTATTAAGCACTTGACATAAATAAAATATTATTAGTTGGACTTTCCTAAATTTATGAAACCAATATATTAATTAATATAATTTGATAAATAAGAGAAGTCTCCAAAATAACGGACCAATCAAAAAGTTTTTAAAAATATAAAAAAAATACAAGAAAAAGTATTTAGTCAAAACAATACATTACGGTAAAAAAATACACTCTTTCTATATATCATAACTACCGTTTGCCCCGTGCGATGGACGGTATCAGTTATGATATAATTTACGATACTTGTATGATTTTAGTAAATTAAAATAATTTTAAAATGAATAGTTAAATCATATAGAATGAAAATAAATGAATTACTATTAAAATCAAATTCTATTACTTTAATATACTTAATTA
>JBBMKE010000001.1:747847-770351 GCA_037834125.1 Lippia alba | reverse complement strand
CATTGAATATATGACCAAAATTACAAAATAATCCCTAAAGTTTACAAAAATAACAAAACGATCCTTACAAAATATGATTTTCACAACAAATTAGGGGCATTTTGGAAATGACATAACGGAACCATAGGGATCACAAACGGTTCTCAAAAGTTAGCGATTAATTTGTAATTTTTTGAAAATCGTGGAATAGGTTATAATTAGGCATAAATACAGGAATTTCAAAATAAAAAGATGCAAGAGAAAAATTTAAAAAATTAAGATCGCATAGTTTAAATGGGCCATTCTATGGATGAACGTTAGGTCTTGGGCAATCCAGCCCATGGAAGCCCAATAAGGAACAGCCCTGATAAGTAATTACAAAACCCTAGGGTTAAAGCCTCTCTCCCTCTTTACAACATCACTGCTCGAGCTGAAACACCAACCACCTTAGCTCCAGAGAAGCGGCGGCGGAAGAGGGCGGCGCACGGCGGTAATTTGCAGCTTATATTGTAATTCATTGTGAACATTCTCATTTCCTCCCTGATATGCGTCTGTTTTTTTGTTGCGGTGACGATTGATTTGGATTTGGCTGCTTGTTGATTTTGATCTTCGCAGGAAAAATGGCGGACAAGGCAGTGACTATCCGAACGAGGAAGTTCATGACAAACCGTCTCCTCTCCAGGAAGCAATTTGTATGTCTCTAGTTGACTCTCGCTTTCAGAATGTATATGTAGTTATGTTTAATTATGTGGTTTTGTTGCTGGCTGGTTATGGCTGTTTACGAATCGTATTGCTTTTGTTTTGGTAGATCATTGATGTGCTTCATCCTGGAAGGGCGAATGTCTCCAAGGTGTGTACTTCTGTAATCATTCATATTGCTGTTGATACGAATTACCGTTCGTAGAATCTATTTCCTAGTTTTGCACTGGTTTTGCTCTTTTGGTTTTCTAGCTTAGAGTGGATTTTTGTAGTTTAGAAATGTAGTTTACTGAATACTGTTCAGCAAACATAGGCATATAGGCTGGTATATGGAATAAAAGCAAATTAGTATGGTTATTATACTTCATTATTAGAGAAAATTAGTAATTTGTTTTTATAGAGATTTTCTTTGAGGTGTTGATAGTTCTTTTTGTAATCAAAATACTTGTGAAATAATGCTGCAGGCTGAGCTGAAGGAGAAATTGGCTAGGATGTACGAGGTTAAAGACCCGAATTCCATCTTTGTCTTTAAGTTCAGAACCCACTTTGGTGGAGGCAAATCAACTGGGTTTGGTTTGATCTATGACACTGTTGAGAACGCAAAGAAATTTGAGCCGAAATACAGACTTATCAGGGTAATTTTCTATATGACTTCTTATGTTTCTATGTTCCTCATATTAGTTTATGGTGTTTTCATCAATGAACTCGCTTGATTTGTGAACAATACCTACTTGCAATCTTGAGTTTACTTGAGCAGCTATTGAGCTTTCTGCATTATCTAATTGTTTCTTATATCAATGTTTGATGAATTGTGTTAGTTTCCATATGATCTTATGTTACCTGTTTTGTCATCACCTTCTCTGCATAGTAACATTTTATCATAACATGCATGGTTTGTAGTCATATCGGAACATAGAAGATGTAATATGTGAATGTGGTACCGTAGTTTCATGGGTTCTCGTTGATCTATTGACGATTCATATATATCTGACAAAGTGTTGAATGTTGAAATGCAGAATGGTCTTGATACCAAGGTTGAGAAATCTAGGAAGCAAATGAAGGAAAGGAAGAACAGAGCTAAGAAAATCCGTGGTGTTAAGAAGACCAAGGCCGGAGATGCTGCCAAGAAGAAATAAGTTTCTTGGGATTTTGTGTTTTTTGGTTTCTTGCCTCAAGATTATCATGTCATAGTGTTATTGTTCCTTTGCGTTATAGCTTAGTTAAGGAAATTCCAGAACTGTTTGGAGAGGGCACACAATTTGTTACAGTCTTGAATTATTGTGTTTTATCATCTTTTGACAATTTTCATCATTGTTCTCTGAAATTGCATCTCAATTTTGACAGCTATGGTTTGATCCTTGAGGTTATATTTTAGTAAAAGAAACGATTTGGTAATTTCCAGAATGACTGATATTAATCCCGGAAATTTTATACATGCTGGAGAACTTGCACGGTCGAGTCTCTCTCTGATTGAATATACAGAGTGCTGATCAAACTAACCATTAGCACGACTTACTTGGAATTACATAGATACAATATGTAAAATCTGAATTCTATTGCAGTTGGATCGTCAAAATAGAAGTTAATACTCATTTAGACAAGTTAGGAGGGGATATCATTGTTTAATCAAAAAAATCTGTACAGATGCGTCACAATGTTTAACGAATAAAAGGTTCCACTCGAACTAGGAAAGCGAATTACTCGATTTAAACTAGGAAAGCTAATTACTCGATTTAAAACTGAAGATCTTTAAATATTGGTAAGAAAATTGTGGAGTTGTTTGGAGTCCGAAGGCTTTGGGAGAACACATTTCCTCGTATTGAAGTTGAACTCGATTCTTTGGTGGTTTATAACATGCTTAGTCAAGGGATACCAGAAGAACATCTTCTTCGAAACATTGTGGCAAACTGTCCATGTTTGTTGTATAAGCCTTGAGTGCAAGCTTAAACATATGAAACGGGGAAGACAACATAGATACAAATGTTCTCGCAAAAACGGGTCATGTTATCGAGGTCGGCTGTAAGATATGAGATGTGGCTCCTACTGAGATTTGTATGTTACTGGCTTAGGAGGCTTAATCCGTTGTAAACTTCCCCGACCCTAAAACAATATTAAGCGAGAAACCCATATATGAATCGTTTTGTACGCGTAATTACTTATTTTGATAAATGCCTCAAAAGGTAGAAAAACTAAATTATTGGGCTGGGTTGTAATGCAAAGTTGGGCCAATGAAGGTCCATACGTTTAAAGCCCACAATTCTAAACCCTATACATTTAAATTCGCAGAACTCATTACCGAGAGCTCAGTAGGGTTTGGAGCTTCTTCCATTTTTCGAAGCCGCACAGCAAGAACAAAGTTTCTCGCGAAACCCTAACCAACCAACCATGGTATAATTTTCCTCGAAAGAGAGTCGATTTTTCACCAGTTCTGTGATTTTTGATTTGTTTCCAGCTTTGTGATTTATTTTTGGTTGAGAATTTCTTGGTTTCTCATAATCGATTCTACGTTGTGAATTCTGCAGTCGCTAGTTGCGAATGAGGATTTTCAGCACATTCTCCGTGTGCAGAACACGAACGTGGATGGGAAGCAGAAGATCATGTTTGCCATGACCTCCATCAAGGGTATCGGTCGCCGATTTGCCAACATCGTTTGTAAGAAGGCCGATGTCGACATGAACAAGAGGTTGGTTTCGTTTTTTGTTCTCTCTGTGTCTTTGTTTCACTTCATTTTAGCTAAGATTGGGTGGAAATTTCTTGTTATCATGTAATCCTGGATAATTGTTTTGTATGATCCCTGAATTGATCTTTTTAGCTGAGATTTGAGTATTAGTTTGAAAATTTCATGTTATTTAATCCTGGATAGCTGTGTGATTCTTTAATTGCTCTTTGTACCTAAGATGTGAGTAATAGGTTGAAATTTCTTGTTACACAATCCTGGTCTCTGTGGGAACCAATTGGGTGATTTTTGTATGCTTTAGCCATATTTGTAAAATCTGGATTGCGATGCCATTATAGATGCTAATGCCATCATGGGAATCAGTTAGTTGTATATGAACCGAATGAGTTTGTCCATTGGTCTTGTTCGAGTGCATTTTAGGCAAATGTATCTTAAATATGAACTTGATCCAATTTGATCTTGTCACCAGTTTCTTTGTCTGTTTTTGTGTTTTCGTTATACTTGTGATGTTTATGCTTCCAACTCTGCAGTGTTCCGTCGTGACCATTCCGATAATTGTTGCTTACTAACTTCGTTTAACTTTTCAATATTTATTGAAATTTGGGTATCTGTGGATCTCTTAAACAGGGCTGGTGAACTTTCTGCTGCTGAGATCGATGGTTTGATGACTATTGTGGCCAATCCTCGTCAGTTTAAGATCCCAGATTGGTTCCTCAACAGAAAGAAGGATTACAAGGACGGAAAGTTTTCTCAGGTTACTTCTAATGCCCTCGACATGAAACTCAGGGATGATCTCGAGCGATTGAAGAAGATCAGGTTAGTTAGTCTCCTCTATTAACTTGAGCAATATTCCCATTTGACAAATTTCTCTGTTATATTTATTGATTTGATATTTGTTGATATTCACAGGAACCACCGTGGTCTTCGTCACTACTGGGGTCTGCGTGTCCGTGGTCAGCACACCAAGACAACCGGACGTAGGGGAAAGACTGTCGGTGTGTCGAAGAAGCGATAGAGTGTTGTCCGTTTTGTTTGGTTTTAGGCTACAAGGATGTTACATTGATGGAGTTCCTTGATGTAATTCCTGAAGTTCGTTTTGGAATTTTGATCAGTCATATCTAATATTTGTCTCTTTTTTCGCTTGTGGGCTATTATAGAAGACAGCAATGTAGTTTGCAAAAGTTCATGTGTTATCTTTGGCCTATTTTTATTAATTAATCTCGCGGTAAATTCTCTACTTGTTTTCAACACAAGGTTTATTATGTAGGATGAAGGGGAATTAATAATTCTTCTTATAAATTTATGTTTACTAGTAGTTTTTGAGTTTGAGTACCCGATAAAATGTTGATTATTCATTCCACGGATAAAATGTTAGATTATTTATCTCACGTCCCCATGAGAAGATTAATTCACCGATTATATCCCACAATTCAACTCATTACTCATCAATCTTATTTCATGCAAACCAACAATACAATTTCATTATATTACTCATTAATACCATCTCATTCCATTACTTGTCAATCTCATCTCATTTCATTCAACAAAGTATCAACCACAATTGCTCATCAACCTTATCTCATCCCAACGAACAAACTCATCAATCCCATCTCATTTGAACAAACAAAGTATCAACCACCATTACTCATCATTCTTATCTCATCCCAACCAACAAAATAAATACTTATATTTGGTTAATATGTCTCAAGGTGAATTGTAACAACTGATTATGTAGCAAGAATCATCTTTGGTGTCGAATATCTTAACTCATTGTCTGATTAACATGTCTTGATTCATATCAAGATATGTGAATTGTAACAATTGATTATTCTTTGTGAGAGCTCGCTGCTATATGAAAAAGAATAGATAAAAAAAATTCACTATACTACCCGATAATCATCACAAGTTCACCATATAACTGAAGTTCGGTAGTAACTTCTATTTACCATGCATATTAGAGGGTAGAAAGAAAATTTTTAGTTCAAACACCGAACCAAGGAAGACGGCTTAAACTTGCATAGTAGACAGAAACATATAAGCTAGTTTGTCACACTATCACTGGCGTTACATAGTAGGTCATATTCACAATCGTCCACAAACTTGCATACTACAAAGTAGACAGACACAAATAAACTACTTAACCCAAGGGAAACAAGTCATATACAACATATGTACACACAACAAGGTACTTGTCCCTCAAAAGCCTACCAACTAAGACCATCACTTCCCCTGATTAAGCCTGGCCGCCGCCGCCACCGAAGCCGCAACGCCACCGGGATGTGTAACCAACTCCGGGTTGTTCCTCACTTCAGCATAGATTACTCCCTCCGCATCTTCCCTTGCTACGGGCTTGTCTTCAGTCAGCTTCGCCGTCGCATCCTAAAAACGTCAAAACCAAACAAGAAAAATGATTGAATTACAAACTAATGAATTTGTTCTTGCAACAGATCAAACTGGACATGATCATGACATTACAGTCAAAACGTCTCCAAGCTTTCTCTTCTCCTCGTCCTTCGCAGCACGGAGATTGTAAGCTGCAGCAGCCTGAGCTTCTGCCGCTATCCCTCCAGGAACCACGTGGCCCAGCCCGGTGGCCCGAACTTCCGCCGCCTGTATCGCGGCGGCGTCACTGTGGTCAACCGGCTTATCCCCGGCGGAGAGAGCCGTCGCTTCCAGTGCTTCTCCAATGGTGATGGCGTCGGTATCCACCACCGGTGATGGATCAGCCATTTTCACTTCCGTTGGCTCTCCGTATAGTCCCACGACCTATAACGACGAAAATTATAATAAATAATGTATTTGATCTAACTCACTTACAAATAACCGATAATAAATAATGTAGGATTTGACTTGGCTGCCGATGGATTCTGTGACGATGCGGTAGCCGCCGATGTCTGCTTCAGCTACGGTGGCGCCTCGGTCCTTAACGGCGTCGGTCATTTCGTCGTGGGCGACGACGCCGAGTGATTCGTTCTTGTTGGCGGCGGATTGCATCACCGCCGCGGCGCTGCCCTTGGGGGTCTGGCCGAGGATGATGTTCTCCGCCGCCTGGAGGGTGGCGGCGTCGTGAGGCGTTATAGGCTGAGAAGCTAACTGGCCGGAGACGTTGAATACGTCGCCGTATTTGATGGCCTCCGGCGGTTTCTGCGGCTGTTCTTGGCTCATTTTTTCTGTTTGGTTTGATGGTAAAGGAAAAAAGAGAAGCTGCAAGTGATTCAATTTTTTTTTTCCGGATTTGTTTGGTGTGATGGAAACAAGTGGTGGTGTGTTATATGTGCGCGGCGGCGGACGGTGGCTGCATGGGTGGCGCATGGGGAGGGTGGACGCGTGTTTAGTCTGGGAAATGGGTGAGTTACAAGTGGAGGCTTAGTGAGGCTCCTCTGGATATGTTTGCATGACTACCTTTTGGGAGTAATACGATCGTAATATGATGAATTATCCTTGACAAATCTAGCTTAATGTATTAATTTGTAACAGCTAAAAGTTTCATTTAAATCCATCACTAAAAGAATAGAGCTATTCCAAAATAAAAAAATGTGTTGTCAAACAATCCAGTTTATCGAATCCAACTTACTGTTTTTGTTTTTGTTGCTATATCCTATTTACTTGTTGGTGGTCATCAAATATCGACGCTATCCAATTTGTAATTGGGGTTTGAGTTATGTGAATATAATGGATAAAAATTGAGGTTGTTTTATAAGAACTACAATAAAGAGAAAGAATGACAATGAAGGAAAGTAATAATAAATAGCTAAGAGTAAGGAGTAAGGTAAAGTACTATTTAGAACGTTGGTGCGTAGAGAAAATATGATAGACTATAGAGAAGCAACGCAAAAGTTTGATTAGCCTTCAACAAAATGATTTCTCACAAGAATATGATATCTTGTAGAGAAGTGAAGCAAAATTGCAATTAGTTTTCTACAAAGTGATTTCTTACTCCTTTTAGTCAAACAACTCGTATTCTCTCTTTAGACAGCTCCTAACTTCCGCCTAAAATTATGAATAACTGAGTGATACCTATCATTAATATCAAATTCAACCCTTATTCTTCGATTAATAAAACGTGTTTTGATTGAATAAGACCTTGAGAATCGTGTTTGGGTGTCTGATTGAGACCTAATTCGAACCTTTCGGATCCACTTAATAAACCAAAATTCTCGTACCTAAGTTGAGTCGTTGGTCATCACAACGTTCTCTGTTTTCCATTCTCTCCCCTAAAAGTCCATAACCAAATAGATATTTTTATGACACATCATTGATGTCAGAGTTAAAGTAACTCTCAAATGTACAACTCTTTCTTATTAATAGTTATTGCATCTTTAACAACGCAAATACAAAATTTTGAATTAAACTAACATATCTCCAACGTATTTGTGGGCTGAGTATCGGGCTAAAGGTATTTATATTCTCTATTAAGGTCCCCCAAATCTCAATATACGACTATAAAGCCCAGTTTCTCTTAGCGTTTTGGCCCAATATATCTCGAATCCCAAAAATGAAATTTCGCACACAAAATCTGGCAAGGGTCCGAAAGAGCGCACCGTTCCTCAACACCACATTTAAATACAACTCAGAAACCATTTCAGATCCGCGGTTCCCACAGATTATCATTACACGACGAAAGCTCTCATAGGCTGCCATTGCTGTTCACCTTTCTCTCAGAAAATCACACTAGCCTATAATATAAACGTGATCGCTTCGATTTGGAGACTGAGAAGAGCCACATATATAGCATTTAGATTAGAGAAATACGCTGTTTGTAACTCGAAAATCAGATCAGGTACCCAACCATTTGAATCTGCACTCTGCATGATTTTAATTTCTTGTTTTCTGTGATTTGGTTGCGTTTTCTGCGTTTGATTTTGTGTTTTTGTGCGTGATGTGTGTAGATCTTGCGAAACTGAGGAGTGGAAGGGTGGTGGTTGGTGAAGTGAAGGCGGTAGGGTTGAGTTTCTGGTAGTGATGGTGGAGATCTGAAGTTTGGTGGTGGTTTGAGATCGATTTGTTGGTTTTTTGGAGGTGGTTATTTTTGGGGAGTTTGAGGTGTGGTGTCGATTCGGAATGGAGACTATAGTTGTTGCTCATGTTCATAATAGGAATCAGAATCATTATTGTGGTAGTAAGCGCGATCGTGGTTTGGCTAAATTGCAGTCTGGGAATTGTAAAGGTATTAGTTGCAGGTCGTTCCAAGCTGGAGCGGGGTTACTCCCGACCCCTCTGAAATCGTTATCATCATCCCCTGTTGGTAAAAATGCGGGTTGCGGTCCTCTATCGCCGCAAACTCCATCTCCTGGTGTTGGTGAGAACAAAAAAAGCTCTAAAAGAACTGTGAAAAGCAGTTCGATTCCGATCCCGATGAAGATTAATTTTGAGAACAACGTGGAGGATTTCCATTTCTCTGAGCTGTGGGCTGGTCCTGCTTATTCGTGTTCGCCTCCTCCGAGTTCTTTGCCGTTGCCGAATTTTTTTCTGAGGCCGAAGAGAACTGTTTCCCTTGACTTGCCTTCTTTGACCTCTGAAATTGATATGCGTCCCATTGCGAAATCTGCCCCTGCTTCCCCGACAAGGGGCTGCAGCCCCTCACCTGATGTTTTTGGCACTGCTGACTCTGCGACGAAGACCCTTCGTCGCATCCTAAATCTTGACATCATAGATGGATGATGGAGTGTGTGGAGTTTTTTAGGCCCTTGTAAATATTCTCTTAGTTGTAGATTGTATATACGGAATAAGACCTGTCCAGGGGATAAGTTATTAGTGGTTTGCCTGAGGTTGTGAAGCAGTGTTGTTGTGGCAGTGCAAAATGTGATCGTTGGTTTGGCAAGATGATTGAATTTGGTTTGGTTGCTTGGACTTGGATCTTACTGGAGGCCGAAAGTAGTTAATTTAGGGGGATATCTGTGGTGGGCATGGTAATATATTAGTAGAATTAAGATTGCTGATTTGACTGATCATCTAAGTATATATTCATCTTGGAGGGAGATAGATGCATGCTGTTGAATTAGCAATTACGCCCTCCGATAATATCTCCTTGCTAGGGTTTTATTCGTTCTTGTTTTCCTTCTTCTTGTTAAAGAGTTTCTTCAATTCCTCTTGTACATACTGAAGAATCCTATCTGGTTTAGCTTCTGTAGAACATACTTGCTATGTCCTTACCTCAGAATCTAGCCCTGTAGTTGCAGCTTATGTAAATTTCTTGCTTTTTTTCAGACAAATGCCGAACCGGTTTTTTTAATCCTTACCTTCTCGTCATGCTCATCTTCCCATGCCCGCATCTTTTATATTTTGTTTCTCTTGAAATAGTTACTGACTTCCATATCAGTCCGTAGTATGGTTTTTCCCCCACCATGTTTTCTGGTTTTTGAGAAAGAAAAATGGTTAGGGAATTAGAGTTTCAGTTTCTTTCTGTTAGTGCTTTGGCATGGTTCGTGTTGAGTTAGTTCTCGTACGGTTTGCAGATTACCCCTAGTTGAAGGAGGGTTAAATTCTCCTCCTTATAGCCCTTGGTTCTTTTCCTCTAAGCATTTGTCCATCTTTTTCCTTAAATCTAAATTAAATTTCAACATTGTCTTGTCTTTCCTGTTTGACGTTTGAGAGCACAAGCTTCTTTGCAGGTAATTTTTTCGTTGTAAATTTGCCCTCATTTTACTTGGATCTTTTTGAGATATGTATTTACGCTGTTGATCTAATATTTTTCGTTTTGCTGGCAGTGCTTGTGCATGTGTCGTCGCTAATGGAGAAGTTTCTTCCAGAGGGCTATACCTGGTGTTAGTAGCTCTTGGCTATTATGTTCGTTTGTTATGCTAGTCGTGTGTCGTGTTTTCGAGTTTTATGTTTTCTGAACTAGGGAACCATCCTTGTGTGGGTTGTATGCTATTGTGCTGTTTGCGAGCGTTGTTAAGACTATTGGCAGTGTTTCCAGTTATGTTTTCATGGCCTTTGTGTTGTGTTTTTTATCTTGTTTAAACTGTTTCTGAATGCGTCGAAGAAAGTAATCTGGATTATTTGAAGCGCAAAAGGGGAGAACCTGTTGGTACTGTGGTGATCAGTTTATAAATCTATGATAAAATTGTCAAAAAATAATGGAAGTATTTATCCGAGTTGATTCTAGAGTTTGCCTCTGATTCTGTCTTGAGTTCATGGAATGAAAGATCAGATAAATCAGCACAATTATGGATGTGTAGAAACTAGGAACTGAAAGTGAAGAATATTTAAGATTGATGCGAGAACTTTTGGTCCCAAGGCTAAGTTATGTTCTTGATTATCAAATTGTATGAAAAATTGGAGCTTGCTTTATGTAAAAATTCCCTTTTGCAGATGCCAAACTTCCAATGAAGCAAGAAAGTGAAACATGGAGAACAATAGCACAACATAATCTTAAAAGCCTTAAGAAGCATCATCCAGTTCTTCTTTTGCCTCATCAAAGAGAATCTCCTGACATTGGCACTCACTCTCTTCACTGAAAGAAAAAATATAAAAGATGATTCAAAAATTAAATCTCAATATGTAGAAGGAATAAATATTTAACAATTGATTAGGAAAAAAATACTATTAATTAGAATAATTAATAATATGTAGCTGTGTACTTCAATTATTGCAGACCAAGCGGCCGTTATTCAAGGAATGGTGGGATAAGATATTACTACATTGTACAATTGAGCGAGACTAATCTTTCATGTCTGAGCTCTGATGATTCATATAAGAGAGGATTGAATTAAGTTAAATATATAGTATTCTCATTGTAATCGAATAAAATTTTAATTTAAACCCAATTCATCTCGAATTCAACTAATAAAATCGATAAGCGCATTGTACTTGTTATTGAATTTTGCCAATCGTAAAACATTCTTTTTGCCGTTACACCAATCAGACCGAATCAAGCTCACCTTTCTTCCTCTTGTACAAGAATGTGTTTGCAAGTGTGGCAAAAACTCACACAGTCAACAGAATCGCCATCAGAATCAATCTCAGATTTCTTCTGATCATCATCAATGTCGACATCTTCAACAACGCAGTCATCAAATATATGAGTAGTTTTAGGATTAGGCCCATGAATGATCACGCAAGTATAATCCTCAGAAAGCTCCATTTCCTTCAAAGAAAGCTGCCTCATCATCAAATGCTCCTTCGCCGCCGGCGGGCTGCCGGAAAACTGGGAATCACGAGTCTTGACACCGAAATCCGGCGGCGATTCCGGAGACCCCAACGGAGAAAAAGGATCAGTCGCCGGAATCTTGACGGCCTTGAGCTTTGACGCAAACAGAACCATTCTGTTGATGGGTTTTGAGAAATTTGGGGAACTGGAATCAAAATCTTCATCACTGAGTGAACCAATTAGGGCTAATCCAATGGCGGGTTTACGGATTTCTTGAGATGGATTTGGAGATTTGTTGCTCAAATTTCTTTCATACCCAAAAGGGTTCACAAAAATGGGTGAATTCGGATTTTTGGTGTCGAGAATCGAAGTTGGGCTCATTAAATTAGATTCTTGATTTTCAGAAACATTTTTATTTGTCAATAAGCCATTGAAGAACCTCGGAGAACCCAGGAATGACGAAAAGGGATTCTTTGTCGGAGTAAGAAACGAACTTTGATGATCAGCCATTTGTAAAATCTGCAACAGAGAATTAAAATAAACATAAAAATTAAACCCCATCAAGAACATCAAACGAAAATAAGAAAAAATGAAGATCTAACCTGATTTCCAGAAAGTCGCAGCAAAAAAAATCCACTTTTCTGAAAATACCAAAAAAGCTGAAGATCTTCAAAAAAGCACAAGATTATAATGCAGTCAAAAGAAATCCTATTGTTAAATCTCATTGGCCTCCATTTTTATGCTGGTAATTTGAGAAAGGGGCGATCTTTTGTTTCAGTAGTTACTTCCTTTGCTCAAAAGATGGGATGATGAAAGCTTAAACAAGAGAAATTGACACAATCATAATAAACAAGATTAATCTTCAGAAGCTATATCGGAGTAGCAGAGCAAAAATCAGGAAGAAGAGAGATCAGAGAAGCAATGATAGAACTCTGGAAAGATGGCTACTTTTGGCTTCTTTTTAAAGCTGCAGCAGAGGTACTGAATAGTTATTTCACTGAGAAAATAACATTAATATTGTCATTTTATTAATTTCTAATGCTATAATTATCAAAATTACCGAGATTTTCTTATACTGAGAACAATTTCTCGCACCAATGGCTTATCGATTTGATATTATGCTAGTTTAATAAGAGATTTTGAATTTGAATATCTAAGAATGCAACTACGATTAATAGAGAAAATTTTACGACCTAAATGATCTGTTCCGACTCGACCCATCGAAATGAGCAACAAAATTTTTTTTTGAAAATGATTTAAAATAGTTTAAATAAAAATGGTCATCGTCTTCAAATCGACGCAATAACAATATGGGTGATTAAATAAAACCTATTTGCATAATTTAGTGCGTGGCTTATTCATCTTCTGATAATCATGGCAGATTTAAATATTCCCATTTGCAATATAATTAATGGAAATACATTTGTTTACACTCAAAGATCCATTGTAGGGATCACATGAAAGTAAAAATGTTTTATTTTTGCGAACCAAATCACAATTTTAATTTATTAATATTGATGATGTATCCTTCTCTTTCAAAATGATTGTATTTATTAAAAAATAAAATGTCCAATAGTCAACGTATTTTATCAATTTAGTAATTTATCAATGTACTAACCCGAATTGTATTTTAATAAATGAGATATTTATTGTATAATTAATATAAATTTACGAAAAATTGTGACCATTATAACTTATTGGATTGAAAAGAACCGGATTTGAGTCGATATTTCGTAAGTTTTATTGCAATCTTGGTATTATCAAATCATACCCTTTATAATTAAATGTAAGTGATCAGAAGAAGTAAGTTAAATCGTCATTATTGAGCTACTCCTGATTATTAATAATACGAATAACTCCGGAATTAATGTTGAAACAATTTTTAAAAAAATGAAATATAAAGTATAATTAAAATATGTCCTTTTCGATAAGGCTTCTCAACCAGAATCTTAAATGGGTGCAGAAAGATGGCCCACTTAAAATTTTGAGCCCATTTTGATTTGGGCCCATTCTGCAGTAAAAGAATCTTTACCACATGCTTCATTATTCTTCATTCTTGGCCTTGTCACAACTTTGACATTACACAAGTGGGAAAAAAATATATAATGTAAAATAAAACAAAACAAACTTATGTCAAATATCTAAAATAATAATTGAAATTTAAAGATTATGTGGTCGCATTAATTTGACATTTTGAAATATGAAATAAGTTATATATAGATTATATGCAAGTCCAAATAATTAAGAGTTTTTCTTTTTAAATTCAAAATTTTCTGACCAATTTAAAAGTATATATATAAGTAATTAATGAATTAGTTTGAATCCATGCAGCCACTTGAGGTGTGTATAATTAAAAAAAAGTAATTAATGAATTAAAATTGGAAAAATTGGAAGCCATAACTTTTATTGTGGGATATTATGAGTTATTGGCTTATCAGTTATTGATGATAAGCGTTCGAAAAGGGGAAGAGAGTAATAATAAATTGTTGTGATGATGAAATTCATGATAGTGACACCCACCTAAACCAAAAAAGCAAACCAAGTTTTTAGAGGGCCCAATTCATGATTTTATATTCATCCATAGGTAACAAATTAAAACAAGGAATGATTTTAAATATTGAGCAATTTTAAATTCCTTAATAGATTATTCTATTTTCTGAGATGGTATAGAGTAGTTTTAAATTTATTGATAGATTATTTTATATTTTGAAATATTTATGGTTTATTAAGAAAATTAATCATTGTATTTTGAGATGAATGTTCTAATTTAAATAAAATGGAAATAAAAGGGAAAAAAAATAAAAGCAAGCACTCATTAACAACTAAACCCTATACCACTAATGGTTTCACGTTTGAATTTTGGGATATTCAATTATTATATGTAAAGAGAGTATTATACTTTAATTTTTTTTTTCAAATGTATATTGCGATATAAAACAAAAGTAAGTACTCGTTTATTTTCTTGGTTCATATATGTTCAAACATATAACAGAAAATATATAAAGAAGCAAGCTGTCTCGAACACATGAAATCTTGACAAAAATATTATTATGTTGATCTTTACATTTAAGTGAGGAGTAATTACAAATTCGTAAGTACCTGCCTCATTAATTAATTTATGAGCTTATAATTGATGGGAGGATTGGTCGTCCTAAAGATTGGCAATCATTTTATGTAACAATATTTTATCCTCCTAAATATTGACAATAATCTTATGTAACTATATTCGAAAAACGAGACTAACCATTACAAAAGAAAATGAAAACAAATATTCTCAAAATTCTAGATATTTTGCCATAGAATTCATGTTCGTCGTATATGATAAGCCAAAGAAATATCTGTACTATTATCTTTTGTATTTGATTAAAAATATAGTTTTTATTTGATGATATATTTGATTAAATATCTAAAATACGGAAAAATAGGATATCATTTTTGTATTTATGAAAAGGAAAATAAGATGAAGGTGTGCCTTATCTGAACTCTGAAGAAGCGTGTAAGGTTATGTCCTTTTCCAACTAAATAATGACCATTCATTTCCGGAGATGAAAATTAATATCTGTACACGTGTCGTGATCTGGTTGGCTCGAATGGGACGAATAGCGTTATTGTGTTCCAATGAGTTTGACCCACATAAGGTCCTTCTCTCGTCTTCTGCACATATATTATTGTTTATTTATTGTCTACTCTCTCCCTCGATATCTATCTTTTTATCTATCTATCTATCTATCTATACTTTGATACAGTGGTCACTGATTAAATTACAAAAGACGGACTTTACTTACTATCTAAGAGGTCAAAGTTTGAAATCTTGCTCGGAAAAATATTATTTTTGGGCCTCGACGAAAGGCCCGATAGAACTAATACCACAGCCCAACATAAAAGCCCACGAGCAGGTAATCTGCGACCTGCTCTCTGGTCCAGCAACCCGATCCAGCAGACTTGGGAGCAGGCTAGTACCTCGAAGTCCAAAAGCAAAACCTAAGAAGGAAAGCCCTAACAATCCCTCCTAAAAGTAAGGAGCCGCCTAACAGCCAAGAGAAGGTGGACTAGGGTTCATCCCGCGTGCAAGGAGGAGAAAAGAAGAGTTTACTAGGTTAGGGACTCTAGAAGTGGTATAAAAGCAGACTATGACAGACTAAGTAGACCATTATTATCAACTCATTTTCTCTCTAGGTCTCATTTGTCACTCTAGTTCTTTGGCGATTGATAGCTATTACAATTACAACACCTGTGTACTCTCAAGAGGATTTTTCACATCGATCAATACAAGAATTTACCAACTTTCTTCATATTTTATTCTTGAGCATTATTGTTTACGCTTACTAATTTTTATCATTTCATTTCTTTTATCACATAGCTATTCTCATAGTTAATTGTATTTTCTTTGGTTATTAATTTTAGTGGTGTAAATCTACCAACATCATTATTGATTAAAAACAATTCTCGAAAATAGTTTTACTTGTGGTGATCGATTCAAACCTAAATAAATAGGATATAGAATAAAAAAAAAAAAAACCGCGAGCATATGGGTAAATTGGGCTGCCATATAAGCCCAATAGCCAATACACTTCGTTGGACCCTAATGGAATGTATATGTTGTTATATTTTCTATTCAAATTGAATTGTGATACATTTGGACTATGTGGCCCAAAGAGATGAATTCAGGACTGGTGTTCTTGGACCCAATAAAATTATCAACTCTCAGTCACAGCTCACAAGTATCATGTTATCCTACATGTTTACATTGTACCAAAAAACATGTTTATATAACAACATATGGCATGTTTTAAGCATCAATGATCTTTACTCATCGATTCGATATTATATTAATTTAATCAAAATTCGCGCATTTGCTTTCCTAAGTAGGCACCTATCATAAGTAAGGAGAATATTTTTTAAATACAACAACATCAAAACTATATTAATTAATAATTATCATTCGTTTCATTGGCCATTTCTCTATTATTTTCAACAGGAATTCATTAATGAGGAGGAGAAAGGACTAAACATGAGTACATGACCTTCATTAGGAGAAAGGACTAAAGAAGAAACAGGTTTGTTTTGTTGGCCAACTTTGAATGCTTTGCACACTACTTTGCCCAAAAAAACCATACATTACCCTCTTGATTTCCCTACATTTTTCACGTCCAAATGTCACACAAGAATCAAGTAATCCCTTCCTAATACCCTAACACAAATGTTAGTCAAAGTGGTTGAGCTCCAAACAAGCCCATTTCAAATCCACCTTCCTTTTCTTACAACTTCAACAAAAGAACACTCACTTTAAATTCTTCCAAAAACCCCATTTTCAACACCAAGACTCTCCAAGCAGCACAATCATGGCCGCAGCTTCTCCATGCTTGAATTTCACAATACTCGTCGCAATCCTCCTTGTATCGTCGCTATTCAGGGCCGATGCTCAGGTGACCACGGCATGCAGTGCCTCCGTGATGAGCACGTTTACGCCGTGCGTAAGTTACATCACTGGGAGCACGGGGTCCGGCTCGTCTCCGACGGAGGAGTGCTGCAATTCGGTGAAATCTCTCATGACTGACAACATGGATTGTGTGTGTCTTATAGTGACTGGAAATGTTCCTGTCTCGATACCGTTTGTTAATGCTAACATGGCTATTTCGCTACCACGAGCCTGCAAAAGCTCTGTTCCGTTGCAGTGTAAAGGTAGAATTTAAGCACTTATCTAGCAACATGTGCTGATTAATTACTTTAATTTTCTAAGTAGTTATGATTTGATTTCTTGTATTTTTGCAGCTTCCGGTGTTCCTTTACCAGCTCCAGGTACGTTACACACATTCAAATACGAAATTTATTTTGAGTCACGAGTTTGAGTCTTAACATTATTGAATAATCTGAATATATAGCCGTTGTTGTAAGAATAATTTTATGTCTAGTCTCACATGACTCGAAAAAATATATATATAGGATAAAAGAAAAAGAATGTAGTTTAGTGGTGCTAGTTACAATTACTTAGTAATTTATTATTGACAAATTGGGAATATATTTTTGTTAAAATTAAACATTTGCTCCCCTGAAAATCACAATTTAGTACATTTATTTGATGATAATTGATGTCAGGTCCTGTTCTATTTGGGCCAACGCGAGCTCCGGCCGCACGTGCTCCGGCTGCACTTCCCCCAGCTGCACGTGCGCCTATTCCTGCTCCTCCTCATTCTCATAGTCCAAAAGGTATTATTCATCCTGACATTTATGCGCCTGAATTATTGTGTTATTGCAATATAGTCCCTCGTAGTATTTTCATTGACAGGAGATCCCCGAATAATGGGTTATTTCAATGTAGTCCCTTGTGGTATTTTAATTAAGAAATAAAACCCTGAATTAAGGAGTGTTTTTCGCACAATTTAAAAAATATGGACAACTCATTACCTTTATTTTAAAAAATATTCAGTATTGGTTAATGGTTATTACATAAGTTGCAAGATTAATTATACTATTTAAGTGTAATATATTACAATTTTTAATGTAATTTTTTCATTTTAATTTCCGACAGCTTCAAAGGCGACGACCACTGCGGCGGCTCCACCTCCAGTGGATATTGAAGCAGCGGCTCCGCCTAAATTCTCATTAGGGCCGGGTGCAAATCCTGGGATTAGACCGGTGTTCGACCCCAAATCGAGCTCATCACCATCAGCCGCGGCGAAATTGTCATCTCTTGTTCTAATATTTGTAGCAACTATATGTTTCAATTTCTTTTAATTATGTTATGTAACCTTTAAAATTTTCGTGTTAAGAAAAGATGTAAGCTTGATAAATGAACTTGATAGTTTTGCCCCCACATTATGAATTACAATTCCGAGTTCAGTGCTACCACAATAACATGAATTTTTGAATCAAAACTCCATTAATTAGTTTTAAGTTCCAAAGATATATTTTAGATAAAAGAGGATTAACCAGCACTGGATCTTCTGCTCCATTTTAGTGCTTCATCTTCTACTCCACGTACCGAATGCGTGACACGTATAAGATTTTCTAACAAATAGATTCTGTTATTATCAATAAAAGGAAAAAGAATCTTCATATATCTAATATTAAAAAGAAAAAATAAAATTTATATATCCAATAAATTTTTTTAAAAAAATTCTTACTTTTCATTGGAATTATTTTTTGATATTCAAGGTAAATATAAATTTATATAGTACCGTTTTTTCTAAATTTTTATTTTCAAATTATAAAATATTATATCTAAAAAATTTTATAACTTGAAAATAAAAATTTAGAAACAACGGTACTAAATTTATATATTTACTTTGAATATCAAAAAACAATTCCAATGAAAAGTAAGAACTTTCTTTTTAAAAAATTTATTGGATATATATATTTTATTTTTTCATTTTAATATTAGATATACGGAGATTTTTTTTTTCTTTTATTGATAATATCATAATTTTATCTATTAAAAAATTTGATAAAATCTTATCACGCATCCGGTACGTAGAGTAGATCATGAAGCACTAAAATGAACCAGAAGATTTGGTGCCAAAATAACCATAGTTCAATTCAAAATATTTTTCTTCCGAAATATAATCATATCCGACAAACGAAATAACTTTCTATTGACAGGAGTACTAGTGCTTCAATATATATCATCTTATCTCTTCATCGTCTAATATTGACAAGTAACAATTGCAGTGCTGCGTGAAATTTAATGTGAATTGGGGTAGATATATACCATTATAAAGTAAATTTAATTTTAATTTAAGGATTAATAATTACATATAATTAAGAGCATGTATACAGTGTAAAACCTGTTTCCAGAACGAAATTAATTGTTAGATATCAGTGTTAATCACAAGATGTATGAATATTTTATTCTTGAATAATGTTTGAGAAAGTTTGATTCAAATGAGATACTATTTCTATCAATGTTATAGCATGCAGCTGCCACTACCAGACGCTTTGAGTTTCCACAGTGGCAGTGCTGCGCCTGTTTATAATGTTTCTAATCGAAGTTATTGCATGCGTAGCTGTATATATATATGTAGACAATAATGTAAATAAAGCTTGCACGAGTCCCAGTGCTGTTTCCACAGTGACAATCAATCTACATGCACGAACATTCCGAAAATTCATCCCGTGTCGAACACGGACACGTGTCGAACACGGACACGACTCCGACACGGCACCGACACACGTCCGACACAGCAAAATGTGTCCGGAAAAAAAAAATCCGACACGTTTTGGACACGGCGCGGTCACGTGTCCGACACGGTTCGGACACGGCTCCAACTGTGTCCGACATTCCGACACGAAAAATTCAAAAAAAAAAAAAAAATATTTTTCCTTTATATTTGATAATATAAATTTTTAAGAAAAAAATAATTATATAATTTTGGTAAAAGATGTATAATCTTAATTATTTGTAAAGACTTTAATATTGAATTAGGAAATAATGTATGTTTTTTAAAGTTTGTAATATTGAGTACTTTTATAAATATTTTATTTTATTTTATATAAATATATATAATATATATTTATATATATAATTTATTTATATATAATATAGCCGTGTCGGAGCCGTGTCGTGTCTTAAATTTTTTAAAAAATTCGTGTCGCCGTGTCCGTCTCGTATCATATCCGTATCACCGTGTCCGCGATCAATATAGAGCTACGCATGAAGAGGAAGAATCAAAGATATGCATGCATTTCGACATTTGGCACATATATATATATATGATAATTAATTATCATATATATATGTGCCAAATTTGGTATATTTAATTTGATTTTATGTTTATATTTAGTATGCAATTGATTAAAATTTTAGTTAGAATTAATAGTACATTCAAATTTCTCTATGTATGTAATTAATTAGATTCAATTAAGTTAAATTTGAATTAAAATTTTCATTGATAATGTAATTACAATTATTTTAAAAAGAATGATAAATTTACGTTCTTTAATTTGTACGTAAAGTTATTTGGGTTTGATGGTGTTAAATATGAATGAAAAATTTTCCTCTATGCTTCATTTGTATGTAATTTAAAAAAAAAAAATTCAACAAAATGATTGTTAATTAAGTTTGATAAGCACCTCTCTTTTTCGTATTTCTTCTATCTTGGGTTTGTTCCGGTTTCTCTCATTCTCCCTATCTCCTATTTATAAGAAGTTTTCCTCCCTTTGTGCTTATTCCTTAATTCGCAAATCTCTAGACACAATCTTATTTTCTCTCTCTTAAACTTGTCTAACACTCTTTTAGAGTCCTTCTCAGATTAATCTTCGGTCCAACCGAATTAAACGAACTGACACACACGAACACCACGTTGAACCTCATGTTATACACGCGAACTGTACTTAGCTTAACCTTTATTTTGATTATCTGTGAAAAAGGAGAATATTATTGGTTTTTTACAAACTTATGAAATGTTAATTTATTAACACACTCTGTTTGGGAACATAATGAAACATATGAATCATGAAATAATGAAATCATATTTAACTATAGTCCTTAACATACATATTTTCTTTTCGTTTGGTGAAATTATTTTCATATTTGAATGCACAATTAATTAATAATGAACAATTAACTTTCCCCAATATTGTCAACTAAAAACCCAATAAATGCATCAACCCTTGGAACTTACGCATACATACCATAATATCAATAAAAAACAAAATGTTTCGTCGTTATGTCCGTACCTCGTCACGTGACCGCCGAGTCCCCGTGCGTGCAGCGACGTATGTGACAATAAACATACATCATTCTACACTATTCCCTTTGTCATTTTCTCAAAACATACATAAATCCAAATTACATTCACCCCCCCTCTGAACCAAATGTCGAGGAAAAACACTGAATCTAAGCACCATTTCTGCCCTAAACAATACGCGGCGATCAGTTCATCTCTTCTCCAGACACGTTAGGTGGACACTTGTATGCATGCATGGCGCCGCGCCCCAAACATTTACATGCAATAAACCCTCGACTCTATCTTCTGCATCACAACCACTATAAATAAACGATCATATTCCTTTGATCAATCCATCCTCACACATCAAATAGAAAGCGTATATACCAAAAGAAAAAACAATGAGTGTTCGAGTAAGGCTTTGTTTGTCTCTGCTTGCGTTGGTGCTAGCTTCTGCAACTTTAGCTCTGGGATCACAAGACCCGGAGCTGCAGCAGTGCAAGCACCAGTGCAAAGCTCAGCAACAATTCGGTAGGGAAAAGAGGGAGTTATGTGAGCAACGGTGCGAGGAGTATTACCGGGAGAAACACGGCGGCGGCCGCGGTGACGACGATGAGGAGGTTTCCTGGAACAGGGAAAGTCCCATAGAGAGGCTGCGGGAGTGCTCGCGGCGTTGCCAGCAGCAGCGCGGCGAGCAGTCGCAGCAGTGCCAGCAGCGGTGCCAGGAGCAGTACGAGCTGGAGAAGGAGCAGTACGAAGGTGGTCGTGGTCGTGGCAGTGATAGAGGAGATGATAATCCCTCTGACCCGCAGCGGGAGTATCAGCAATGCCGGGAGAGGTGTCAGAGCCAGGGCCAGCACGGCGAGCAGAAGCAGCAGTGCCAGCAGAGGTGCCAGGAGCAGTACGAGAGGGAGAAGGAGCAGTACGAAGGCGGCCGTGGCCGTGGTACTGGTAGAGGAGATGATAATCCATCTGACCCACAGAGGGAGTTTCAGCAATGCCGGGAGAGGTGTCGCAGCCAGGGCCAGCACGGCGGATCCACTCAACAGTGCGAGCAGCGTTGCCAAAGGGAGTGGGAGCGCCGCCAGGGAGGCGGCGGACGAGGATCCGATGACAACCCATCTGACCCACAAAGAGAGTTCCAGGAGTGTCGGGAGAGGTGCCGCCGCCCGGGCCAGCCCGGTGGATCCACTCAGCAATGCGAGCAGCGCTGCGAGGAGCGGCGCAGGGAGAGGGAGCGCCGCCAGGGAGGTGGCGGAGGACAGTCCGACTCCGATGACAACCCATCCGACCCACAGAGGGAGTATCAGCAATGCCGGGAAACATGCCGCAGAGAGGCCAAGCACGGATCCACCCAAGAATGCCTGCAACGCTGCGAGCAGAGGCGGAGAG
>JBBMKE010000001.1:731567-742454 GCA_037834125.1 Lippia alba | reverse complement strand
ATTACATCAGAGTTTCTTCTCAATTCATCTCCATCCTTCTCTCCAGAACTCAAATGACTACAAACGAAGCAAAAGCTTGTTTGTTGCAGATGCATGCTAATCGAAATCGCGCCCTGTTAAAAGAACCCAAAATTTTATATAACAATTTCCATGGATAATTATACTGACATACCCTGAGGTGTGGCCTAAGCATGAAAATTTCCCCTATGACTTGAGAAATTACAGAAACTTCACACTCAGTCACTCAAATAATTTACATTACATATTGATCACTGAATTTTGATGGAACAATGGAACATCTATATTTTTTTACGAATATTCTATTTTTCCTTAGATACTTATCCGTCAATATTTAAATTTAAATTAATGATTATAGTAGTAGCACGCATTAGGCCAAACATTAGGACATTCTAGGGTATGTTTTTGTAATTACCCAAACCTCAGGGGAAGTTTGTGTAATTATTCCAAAGCCCAGGGTATTGTTAGTGTGTGCCAAAAATAACACTAAAGAAAACCATACCTTGTTGCCAAGATAGCCCATCAAACCTCTCCCAACACACGAAACCTTCAGATTACGAACATCATCCCGCAAATCACTCTTTATCCAGACGGTCAAAAGTATTCCCACCATTTGTTTACTTGCAACCAAACAGTACCTTGACTGGTCAGCTGAGACGGGCAAGGGGGGCCCATCTTCATCACTGGAGGAATAATCCCACGTGCCATCTGGCTCGTAGTAATCGCTAGGTCTATGGCCATACATCATCCGATCACAAACACTGAACCGATGGTCGAGCTTAGGATCGTGTGCCTCCATCATTCTCATGCTCCGGCTCATTGACTGAAACGAGCGTCTATCAAATGGTTCAAAATCATCATCGATGATGGGATCACGGATGGCGTGATGCAGAGGATAACCACTGCTGGTGCAGGGAAGACCGTTGAGGGTTTTTCTAATGAGTGCTTGCCATTTTCTGGCCGGACCGTTGTCTTCTGTTCCCAAAACATTAGTAGCATTTAAAGGAACAATTTCTTGAAACCTAAAAGAAATGAGACATAGAGGGAATATTTCATACGGGTTTTATTAAAAAGTCGAAAATTTCCCATCTTTGTTGTTTTTGTTAAATATTCAATAGTGAAATATAGTCTATAGGCAATTGTTTTGAGATAACTAACTCACCCAAGAACATAAATGTCAGCAGGAGGTGAGGTGTTTAGCCAATCGTCGAGATTAAAATAACTCGGTGGAGACTTTCCAGCCACATTCCATGTTGCAACAAAGATCCTATTCCATTATAACAAAGAACATAAATTTTATGCAAATCATATAAAATATAAGTTTAGTGGAATAACCAAAGGCTGGGAAGGCGCAAACACCTATAATTGTGCACATCTGTAATATGATGGGACTCAAGATCATTCTTATTTCGTCGCCCGTGATCAAAATTTCGAATATTTGAGTTCTCTGTTAACACATTTAAGCAAAATAAGAAATAGGGCCACACAATATTGTAAATATTTATTGAAAAAAATAGCAAATAACTGGTTTCCAAAGTATCTGCTAATCAAATAGGATGATGGAATACACAGATACAGAGGCAGAGTTGTCAAATTATGAACCTTTTTTGCTTTTCTTGACAGTGCATTCAGAGAAACTGCTCCTCCATTCTTCATCAACACCTAAAAAGCCAAAAATTGAAACTTAAATAAGTATGTGAATCTGTATCATTGATTCAAAGTTACAGCAGAACAGCCTGATTACACACACACACACACACACCAAAAAAGAAAAAAAGGGAAGATAATTTCCTCTTGATCAAGAAAACAGAAACCCATAATTTTATTTCAGACAGATATAATGAAGAAGACAAATCAGCTTTCAAATTTCAATGACACAATTAATACATAACTCTTAAGTTCCAAGATTCTTCAGAATCACAATTTAGATTTACTATTTTTTTCCAAATTAAACTACCTTCATAAATGATGCTATCTGCATGAAAATCCCCAGCTCTGCTCTGGAGGTTGAACCATTTCTGGACTAGTGTCTTAGGCCATGAAAGCTTCATCAACGCACACAGAAAAACAAGAAAAAAGAATATCAGAAATATTGAACAAAACCACAAAATATTCATTTAACTATTTATGTCCTATTCAAGTGAACAAAACCAACCTTGCTTTTCTTTGAGTTTCCATCTCTCATTGTTCCACCTCTTTCATATATACAAAATCAACTTCCTCAGCTCTCACAAATTAAGGTCAAGATCAAAACTTTCTTCAACAAATTCTCATATTTCCCACTCCAATACAAGATTCAAGAGGAACCCACAGAGCAGGACAACAATAAATATTTCAAGAATGGAAATCACACATCAGCTCGAGTTTTCCCTCCTCAAGAATTCAAGGAATGCACGAAATTGAAATCAATATAGAAGCATGACAATCAATAATACAGGGATGAGAGATCAATGAGAGAATCATATATAAATAAGACCCTATCTCTTGGGGTACAGAACAAAATACCAAATTTTTATAGTGAAATAAAGAACTGAGCTTTGAAGAACAAAAAGACTGAAAAAGAGAGAGAGATCAGAGAAGGAGAGAGAACTCTTACACACACTGTGAGTATTTGTGTGTGCAACTCTCGAGGTAGTTTTGGGCTCAAAACCATGGGGCCCCGACCCAAATTATGAGTGGCATTCCTCTGTAAATTTAGTAAAAAAAAACACCCCCGCCCCCCCGGCCTCCACCCCCAAGTGGCGGGGGCCTGGACACCCCAAACTAACACACACACATTCTCTGGTTTGGGTTAAAACGATGAAGAAATCAGTTTGAAGAAGCAAATAAAAATATAATCTTGGGAGAATTATGGGGTTGTTCATCTTTCCTTTTCTTTCTTCAATTTCATTTTGCTTTCATGTCTTCTTGAAAACCTAGGGCATTGTGGTAATTAGGAAGTGTGACATGAACCCTGGCCATGTACGCTCTGTGCTTGTGGTGTTTAGATAACTTGAAATTGAATGAACAGGTGGGAGTGGGGTCACTTCCATGAATCTTTTATGGGATATTGGGATCTAAGAAATTTGTTCATATTTTATATATTTTTCAAGAAAATGAGCGATTAATATTAATCAATTACTTTATTGTTTAAAGGGTTTAATATATATAATCTTCATCAATAATCATATAAATACAAAAAGGTCATTATACAATATACTATAAACATGAACTCAAACATAGACCTTATATAGAGTTTACATTTTATAGCGTTTTGGAGTACTTACCTTAGCCTATGCTAGGCCATAGCTTTGTTGAGTTTTGATAGATGGAATTATTGTCCATTTATGCAATTTAGGGGGTGTGGCGGAGTGGAATAAACTTGATCGTTCATGTTAAGGGTTCAAATTTTAATTTTAAATATAAAATAATTTTAAATTTAAGTCCAATTTTTTCAAATTATAAAGTGATTTATGATTCAATAAGTGAACTAATCACTAATATTTACAATTCGATAAAAGAATCAATCACCGTAACACGAACTTTGAATTGTTTTCGAATGTCTTTTGATGCATGATTAGACAATCACCTTAATAAATATTGATGCTAAAAATAAAATAATAATTTCTACGTGGCAACCATTGTGTTTGGAGCAATATGTTTGGTTGTAAAACCTACCATTAAAGTGGTTTGGGACCCTAAGGCAACGAGGGACAATTTGAGTACTTTTGTTTGGGATAATTATCATGATACAACTTGCAAAGAAGACTTAATCCTATTCAGTATTCATGGGCTAATGCTTCACTTTTTGTGCTTGGGGTATCATTCATTAAATAAAATAAAGTAAAATTCACAAAAAGCTAGGTGTTAGGCTAGCTCATACCCCTTTGTTAGGGTTGACCCACAAAAGTCGCCTAGGTTTTTGGGTAACCACAAGAAATTACTTTTGGGAAAGTTAATTCCCAAATTACAAGTGTTGAAAACTAGGGAAAATGTAAAGTGGGAAATAGAAATAGACTAATAGTCGATAGAAATAAAATGAAAAGTGAATGGAACCATGGGGAGGAAACCCCTTATGCCTCAATTTGTTTAGATATTTCTTTTTAATAATTTTTGTTTTTTTTTTCTTTAGAGGAAGAAAAGAAATTTCTAAAATCTAAATTTTTACTGTTGTTTTTCTAAATTTCTAAATAAATAATTAGATATAGATTCCGTGGAAGTAATTGCATATATGATACTTCACATTTCAATAAAGCTAATTACACATGCACTTACATCTAGTCATCTAGAGGGTGTGCATTTCTTCTTAATAATAATTCTATATGGAAGATTATGTGTAGTTAAACTTCACAAAGTAGTTAAGGTCTTGGTGTAATTATATCTAAATACATGTGAGATACCACTTATAATCAACCAATTTACTAGCAAGATTTAATTAACTCTTAAGTACATAAAATATAAATATTAAACAAATGACAAGCAAAGGATCATGCTGTAATTAAGTCAGTAAAGAAAAAGCAATTAAAAATAATCCTCTTCAATAAACACTTATCTTTAATCCACATGCTGCATGTGGGGATGCGAAGTTGCTTTTTCCTTTGTGTTAATTGAGGTTGGTACTTAATTATGTACTTGCTAATCCACCTCACTATAATTTCCACACATTTTGAAGTTTTTATTGGCAATAAAGTAAGGGAATACTTTAGTTAATTTAATCTTACCTAAAGATTAATTAAAGTATTCGAGTTGACAACTGAAGAGGTTTAGATATCCTTATCTTCTAATCGAATCCTTAACAAACCCTAAGTGACCCACTAATCTTTACTTAAGCTTAACCACTTATCTTTGTGTCTCAATAATAGGGTTTCGGAGACTTGTATAATAAAGTCATCAGAGTTCTTATATTTTAAAAAGAAGGAAAGTGAACTTTATGGCCTCCCACTATATATGTTCTTCTGCGTTCTAAGTCTAATTAACCACTAAATTGGAACAATCTTTTTTGATCAATGATTAGTCAATAAATCAATTCACTACTAAGCTGGATTGTTTGGTGGGAGAACATGTTGATCTTTTGGCGAAAAATCTAAAAGTATTCCACTTTTTTGCTTGCTCTGGAGGTTGTATTAGGGATTATATTGATGCTAAGCGTGTAGAAATTTTTTTAATATGTAACTAACAAGCTCCTACCTCCAAAGAACACACGTGGCTAGCTCAATGTCCTTTAACTCTTGAATTGTTTGTTGTTTCGGATTTTATGAAGCTCGCCCCTATGCGAGCTCCCAAACGAATTAGATAAACCATTAAGTGACATATTATTGCCTATTCTTCCTCTTGGATTCTATGGAGCCTGCCCCTGTGCGAGCTCTCAAATACTTTAGAAATCATTAAATGATGTAGATTTAGTTGTCTGTCGTTATATTAATTTAATTTCCATATAAAATTATTATTGATAGAGAAAATTTCACGCGTTAATAGTCTAAATTCAACTTGAACCTATCGTTAGAAAGTAATATTTAAAGTTTCACGCTACTAGAAAATTTTTTACTTATCAATCTTTAGCGGTGGCCGGTAATACAGAAAAGAAAGGGAAAAAGACAAAATCAGGATACCAACTTATCCAAACTAGCGTTTTCGGGACACTTCATTTTTCAGTGACAAAAACGTCCACTAACTCCAAAAATCTGTCGAAAATAGGACAATGCTCACCGGAATCCACTATTTACCGCCGAAAATTGTTGACAAGTTTGAATATTGATGATGTGGACGATGACAACATATCCACGTCATAAAATTGTTACACGTATTGTACATGTGGCATATGATGTGTCTGATCCACCATTAACTACTAATATTATTCTTTTTTCATTTATATTTTCTATTATAATATTTTCTTTAATATTCTTTATCATGTTATTTTTAAAGATTATCAGCACAACCATTCTTCCTCTCCTCTTCGGCTAGATCTCGCCGCCAGCCACAACCACCATCACCGGCGTTCGCCACCGCCGACAACCACTATCCCCTTTTCCGGATTTGAAGATGGGGAGCCCAACTCCATCGCTGACCACAACTCAGGTCGACAGAATCTCTCTTCCTCTCTCTGATCCACTCCCGGCAACCACCACGACGCCAACACCTTCCCGACCGCCATGCTTCGATTTCTCGTCCAGATCTGGAATTTAAGGGGGAAAACTCCATCTTCTCCGGCGAACTGACACCGGGCGCCAACCACGGAGCACCCTCAGTCTTCTCTCCCTCGTTCCAGATCTGAAAAGAGACGCCAACACCGTTCCGACTGCCATAGCTACTGACGCCATGCTTCGATTTCTCGTCCAGATCTGGGATTTAGGGGGGAAAACCCCATCTTCTCCGGCGAACTCTGTCACCGGTCGCCAACCACCGAGCACCCTCGGTCCAGATCTGAAAAGGGAAACACCCTAAAGCCGGCAGATAAACTCCCTAGTTTCCAACTGTTTTCGGGTAATCCCGATTGTTGTTATTGTTATTATTATATATCTGTGTCGTTTACTATTATATATCCCGATTTGGAATTCTGTTGAGAGGATTTGGCTACTTTAGATAATTGTTACTGTGCGGGTGTTTTCAGTTTGAACGATGAATAATCTGGATATTTGTTTGGCGTGATCTGGGTGCATAAATGTGTGGTGATATGTGCTTGTAGTGTATGAGTAAGTCTGGACGGCTCAGTAGTTATGTCCTGATTGATTTTCAGCTCGATATATGTTTAGGAAAAGGAGGATAATGCGAAAGATCATCCTTGATTTCCATATAGTATGGGGTGTATCGAGCAAGACATGAAATTAGAATGATGAATGCAAAGAGTTTTTTTATTTTTTTCTTAATGAGAGATTTTATTTGTGAATGTCAACTGTGCTCGAAAGCAATTGGGCTACTTAATGTTAGTTATAAATTTTGGTGTTTCTGCCGTCTATTTTCCAGTGATCATGATTGTGAATTTGAATTTTTCACACCCATAAGCTCATCTTCATACAGAATTAAATTTAAATTTGAAAGGTGCCAAGTATGTCCCCCTTCGTCTGAAAGTTGATGGGTGCGATGGATGGTGGTGAACTAGTGATGACGGCGGATTTGAGGAAAGGGGGGCGATGAATGGTGGTTTCTGGCGGTGATGGCGGCGCCTGGGGCGGTGGATGGAAGATGAAGATGACGTTGATCGTGATTCTCTCGTAAAGTTGGAAGATTAAATTTTCATTTTTTTTTCTTGATATTTTTATTTGTTGGTGTTGGTGTTGAATGAAGCTGTTGACGTTAACTGTAGTGGTGGTGGTGGTGGTTGGCCGAAATCAGCCGGTAGTAGCGATGGTTGCCGGATGATCTGCATTGATTTCCTTTAATTTTTTGTATTGATTAACAATATTTAATGAGTAATTTTAATAATTAGCAATATTCATATTTATTACACTGATAAATAATTTGTATTAATGAGTAATTTGATATAATAATCCATCTCTCTCTATATATATATACTATACAAATAGTATGATTTTATTATTATAATTAAAATATTACATTTAATTAATATCAAAATAATATCATACTTTTTTTGGAAAAATAATAATATTACACTTATTTTACATATAATAAATATTTTATACTAAATTTATACTTAGTTTTTATTAAATTATTAAAAATATGTTTTAATTTCTTTAAAACACAAAAATATATATTATTTATGTCAAGAACACAATTAAAGGGAATGAGGAGGTATTATAATAATCAATTTATATAAGTCATGTTACATGTCAGCGTCAATGTGTCAGGGATTAATTCCAACTCAACAATATTTGCCTAGTCAGCTAATTCCGGCGACCGTTGTCCTATTTTTGCTAGACTTTGGGAGTTAGTGGACTTTTTTGTCACCGGAAAATGAAATGTCCCAAAAATATTAATGCGGATAAGTTGGTATCCTGATTTTGTCTTTTTTCCCTCTCTAAAGATATGAGAGAACCGAATATGCGCCTGCTGCAGGAGTGTTCTAATTTTTTTAGCAAGATGCATATGATGTCCTTACCTGATTGAATAATCTGTAAGAGCACTTGGCATCCACCTACAAAATTACCTTGAAATCAATGAAAGTTGACTTGTTATATTTAATGATAATATGATATCCTTCAATACTATCCCTCAAGTTGGATCATTAAGATGTGAAATGTCCAACTTGATAAGTCAGTCTTGAAATCGATCTCGGCCAAAAGACAGTGAAAATATCCGTCAATTGATTTTGAAAGGAAAGGGAACTGTGAAAGTTTATAATATGCTCAGCCTAGCTCACCTCAAAAGCTAGTTCATGAGGTGAGGGTTGGTTTCACATTTATTAACTAGCACAAGGTTTGATCATTTTCCAATATGGAATGTGGGATCTCAACAGAAACGCATGCGAAATATATGGTCCAAACTGCATATGTTGTCGAATGAAGTGACAATCGATCTTAACATGTTTTGTGCACTCATGAAACACTGGGTTGGAAGCAATATGGAGAGTCGCCTGATTAACACAAAATAGAGAAACTAGTTGAAACTGTTTCACCCTACGATCTTGCAATTGAAAAGCTATATGATCTCACTGGTAGTTGTGGCCATAGAACGATAATCGGTCTCAGCTAAAGAGCGAGAAACTACAAATTGTTTCTTGAATCTCCATGAGATAGACGAAGACGCAAGAAAGATTATTATTATTATTATTATTATTATTATTATTATTATTATTATTGAAAAATTACATTTTAGTCCCTAACTTTGAAAATTGTTTGTGCTCTCTAGGGTTCAGTTATGTCATTCAAAAAATACTCTCAATTTGTTGTTAAATTTAATAATTTGTAGGGATCGTTTTGTTATATTAGTAAACTTTATGTATGATTTTGTAATTTTGGTCATATATTTAATGTAACACTCATAAAATCGTCAGGGGCATAAACGTACTTTTACAAATTTCTTTAAAGGACCTCAGATCAAAGAGGATTTATAAGGACTAAAATATAATTATCCGATAATAATGGATTACGTTGTAATTAGGCCTAAATACAGGATGTAATTCTCCTTTATTATTATTATAGTTGTCTGTGTTGGCAACTTCTGGTTAAAATTGTCTAAAAATCGGAGAATCTGTAAAAAAAAAAAATAGAGATTAACCCAATAAGTTAATACTAATGCATTTTTAGTTTTTACCAAGACTTCCCTTTGTGTTTGTCTGTCTTTGTATGGGAGCGGTATCTATCATCAATAGTCATAGATCAAGAAACGCAATGGCACATCAATTTTAAATGACAAAATTCACGCCAGACAGATAAATGTTTATATCATATACATATACAGTCCCAGAAAGACGTAGACATATTACATAAATCCCAACAGATTAAAAAACACAAACAACAAATATCAACTTAGTCGACTCATGACGTACAGTACTTCGACATCAAACCAGAAATGATCAAGGGAACTGAAGAGTTTCCTCATCAATTCGGACCCAGCATGGATCGTTATTTCAAACAAACCAACAACCAAACATTTACTCGACAGAGTTTGAAAGACAATCCAAAAAAACGAAAAAGAGCTTATGAAATATACTCAAGTCAGGCGAGGCCGCCAACAGTATTCCCTGTATTCCCAACTGCATTCCCTACAACATTCCCAGCAGTATTCCCAACTACATTCCCAGCTGCATTCCCAACAACATTCCCAGCAGTATTCCCAACTACATTCCCAAGCTGCCCTGTCACACCCGGAACTACGTTGGTTTGAAACAAGTGGCGTGCACCTTCGCCTTTCGCCACGCATATTGCGAAGGCTATCGCAATAAGCATCAAAATGCAAACTTGCTTCATGCTTATCATGTTGGCCATAGTTTTCTGGGAAGTTTAAAAGATGGGGTTTTGTTTTTCTTTTAGCGGATTATAGAAAGTCAAAAAGACTTGTATTGGGATTAATTTGATGATGGAGAACTAACGAAACAATTAATGCAAGGCTATTTATAGTTGGGAATGTAGCTAGTTTGGTGGAGGAATGGAATAATTTGGTGCATCTTTTAAAATTAACATTGTGATCAATCCGTCTAATCAATATCATTATTCATCAAATTAATTAATGTCATGTTTTAATTCGTGCCGGGCGCATCGTGCGATAGTTATTGGAAAGTGATCATTCTGCAGTTCTGCTTTGACGATAAAATCATTATTTCCTCAAGCGAAGGAAAAAAGATTTAGACAAACCTTATTTTGAACGCTGAATATTAGAAATTTAAAAAAGTGAAGTAGTTTTGCTAGTTCAATAAGGTGAAACATTTTCAGTTTTGTTGAAAACATTATTATCTTTTAATTGTTTGAAAGGAAAAGCTTTGTGTTTTTTGTACTATTATATTAAACTAAAAAGATCTTAAAAAAACTGTGTTACTATCTTTAACTCTAAAATTTATTTATTTTTATCGGTTTGATACCACTCTAACAATGTGTTACTTCTTATTTATCTTGAAATCTTTTGTTCGTTCAACTCACTTTAATTTTTTTTCTATTATATTCTTTTTATCAATTTTTCTATAGTTTTAAATTTATTTGTTTTTCTTAATGTAATTTTATCTTATTTTATGTAATCATTGGTTTATCGAACCTTTATAATTATATTAAAGATAATTATAAATAAATAATTTTTTATTTGCACATGAATGGGGTGGGCGGAGTTACTTATGTTATCTTAGTTTTTCTAGTACTGTGTTATAATTTAACTGCATGATAAGCCGGCCTAGATCTTTCTCTCAATTTGCTGTAAAAACTTATTGTAAGATTTATTATCGCCGGCCAGTATATCCAAGATAAAACATTTATAGTTTAATATTTACCAAAAGATTTGGGATATATA
>JBBMKE010000001.1:668136-731467 GCA_037834125.1 Lippia alba | reverse complement strand
ATTATATTTAAATTAAAATATTGATATTTTAGATAATTATAATTTTATAATTTAATTATTAAAAATAGTTAAATAAATCTTATATTTAATGTGCAACGCACATTGTTTTCACCAGTTTAATAAAAATCAATCACTTATAGTGATCAGTGTCCAATCTTAAGCGATGGGTAAAAACCTCATAACTAAGTTATTCAGTGACCGATTTTTAGCATAATTAGATTGGTGGCTGATATACCGGTCACTAAATTAAGAAAAAAGCCCGTCACTAACTAAATTCTTTAACTTTGTATAGTTGGTCACAAAATGCACTAATTCTTACAATCAGTCACTAAGAACTTTTATACCTTGATATGTCACAATTTGTGACCGACATCGACAGTCACTAATTTCATGTATTTGTTTTGTGACTGATTAAGCAATCACTAATTTAACTATTTATTAATTTTATCTTATTAAAAATTATATTTTTCATTTTCAATTCCTTCATTATTTTCATGCATCAATTAAAAATTGAATGAACAAAAATAATAATATCAAATTAAATTCATGACAACTTAACATAATTTCATAATTATATTATAAATTATCCATATAAAGTTCCTCAAAACATATTAATATTCAATCAACTGCCGCCCTTTGTGACTCTTCTCCTCTCAAATTCAAATTCCAACTTCGAAATAGGTATGCAGGATGTTTCTTTCCCAACCTTAGTCTATCCCTTGAGATAAGGATTAGACAAAACCTGAAAATGAACAAAAAAATTCGAAAATGAAAAGAAACTAAAAATTTCTAAAAGAAGGAAGCCTCGCCAAGAGCGCAAGAGAGCGACTAGAAATGCAACCTACTTGCACTTTATGATACGGGTCACAAGAACTGACAATAAGACATTCATTAGATCTAAATCAGAAAGGAAAGAGTATTACCAACTCAAACTAGTAATTTACATTTGACATTGTTTTATTTGTTTCGATCATTTAGAGGCAACTTCCTTCTATGATAGCAAGCTATAACTAGGTACAATATATGGAATGTTTAAGGCATAAGATTCACCAGTTTTCCATCACAGTTTCAGATATACATTTTCTCAATGATTAGGGGCCAGATTGAATCTGAAATACAATAACATAGGACCAGATTGAATCTACTTAAAATCGGTTTTTCATCAACAAGTAAATGCAAAGAAAATAAGGAAAAACACACATTTGAGAAAAAAGAGCCACACAATTCTAGAGTCCTATACCTGTTGGATAATTTGAGCAACAAGGGCGTGATTTCACTATAACAAATGTAACAATCGAGGCGAGAGTTCGACTCTCTTTCCTTAAAACGAAATTGCCCTGCTCAGGTGCTTATGGATTAGCGGCAATCGTCTTCCAAGATACAATGACCCCTTCTCATAATAGGAGCACTCCAAATTACGAGACCCACGGACTTTAAGTGTTTTGAACTCTCTCTACCTTAAATGTAAGAATAAACTCTACTATGTATTTGTGAGTACTTGTATGTATCTATGAAATATGATTTGAATGAATGAAAATGCAAAGTAAGGTCGTCTATTTATAGACTATAATGTACCTCTTCAAAAGGATTGCAACTCTTCGTACATAATTAATAGAACACAATTAACATCACTCTAACAATGCCGAAACAATTTACTATTGTAACTTTCCGGTTAGTGAATCATCGTGACTTTCCAATTTATTTCACAAATTGGTAAATCGTAAATGATGCACCGCACCGTTTCGGCATTATCAAGTTTCAGCAAACATCAATTGAATTGGAGGCACTATTTCGCTAATTGCATTTGATGCAATTTACAAATGAAAAGTCATCAACTAGGAAACGGTGCACTGTTTCAATGAGTCTTTTCATCCCTTTGTTATAATTAAGATAATTGATTATCTTAATTGTATCAGTCCTTCAATGCCTCAACGACTCTGGTAATTGTGTTTTTATTAATTCTAATTTTCTCATTCATCAAGGTTTTAGATATTATTTATCTAAAATCCAACACACGCATCTCCCATGCCGACATATTTCGAAAACTCCCCTTTGAAATTAAAGATTGCCATACATATATCGCAAATTTACTCATGCCAACAATTCAATTCATCTTTTTCATCCCCAAAGTACATGTCACAAAAACCGAGTGAACATAATGGAACGATCTAAATTCCATGGCAACAAATAAAAGCTACATTCCACAGCAATACCAACAATCTACATGTGTGTTCGTGTTCATATGCGACCCCACAAACGCACTCAAACTTCGTACAGTACTCATTCCCCCATCTCTATAAAAACCCCACAAACCTAACTCACTTCTCAGCACAAAAAAAAAAAAAACTACAAAAAACCCTAAATAATCACATTTTCATTTAAAAATCAAAAGAAAAAAAAAGGGGAGAGAAATGGGCAACGCCGAGAAGTACTACACTTACCCACCGTCCAATAACAGCCACAACTCCGCCACGAACCACCACCGCGTGGCGGTGCCGCCTCCGCAACCATTCGTGAAGTCCCTCAAAAACACCCTCAAAGAAACGTTCTTCCCCGATGACCCCCTCCGGCAATTCAAAAACCAGCCACCTCGAAAAAAGCTCGTGCTCGGGTTGCAATACATTTTCCCGATATTCGAGTGGGGCCCACTTTACACGTTTCAGTACTTCAAATCTGATCTCATTGCCGGGATCACCATAGCCAGTCTTGCTATCCCGCAAGGGATAAGTTACGCCAAGCTTGCTAACTTGCCACCAATCCTAGGCCTTTGTAAGTAACAATAATAATTATTACAAAGTTTTATTAATTAACTAACTTATAGTTACGTGTTAATATAAAGTTATGTCCGAGTTTTTTATTTTTATTTATCTTATGCGTTACAATATTGAATGGTTCGAATTTTATGTTATTAGATTCCAGCTTTGTTCCTCCGTTGATCTACGCCGTCATGGGGAGCTCGAGAGATCTCGCGGTGGGGACGGTGGCAGTTGGATCATTGCTGACGGGCTCGATGCTGAGCGGGGTGGTGAGCCCTACCGAGGATCCGACGCTCTACCTTCATCTCGCTTTCACGGCGACGTTCTTTGCCGGGCTTTTTGAAGCTGCCTTGGGTATTTTCAGGTTGGTTGAGTGATATATTATTGTTGATGTTTTAATATATTTATTTGTTTAAAGTAAAATTATGCGCATCTTATTTAATGCTTTATGTTCTAACTATGTAGCTTTTTAATTATTTTACGTAGTGATTTGATTTTGTGGTACGTAAGGTCTCGTAACCTAATGATTAGTTGTGTTTCCACATATTAAATTGTTCTTTATTTTTGGGAAAATTATATTGCCTTTTTGAATATACTGCAAAACTTGGCACGATGCTTGTTTTGGTCGTTTTTGGGAATTTCTTGATCTTATGAAATAATTATGAACTACAAATTATTAGTCACCCTAACTAGTTGGTTTGTACAAATTAAACTTACATCGCACATGCATGGTTATATTAATTACAAGTTATCCTTTGGGTCAATTATGAATAGGTAATATATAGTCGAGGGATCTATGGATAATTCAGACATATATTAATACGCTAAACCTTTTAACTTCTCTAAAAATTCCTAATTACAAATCCCTCCTGTTTCATTTTTCATTAGATGGATTAGCTTGTTCGATGTTGATACTGAAAACGGTGATGGATCCGAATGCATAAATAGTCAAAATATTAGGATCCATCACTGTTTTCTGTCAGAATTACATCATCGAGAATATAAAAAGAAGGAAAAAAAATGAATAGACTGACTTGTAATTAGATCAAATATCAAGACATATAAATAATCGAAATTACAATTACATATTATTGCAGGTTAGGGTTTATCGTGGATTTTCTGTCTCACGCAACCATAGTAGGATTCATGGGAGGAGCAGCCACGGTGGTGTGTCTTCAACAGCTCAAAGGCATTCTTGGACTTGAACATTTTACCCATGCTACTGATATTATCTCCGTTATGCGTTCTGTTTTCACTCAAACCCACAAGGTATAAATTATTAATTTCCAAGAATTATTTAATTAATTGTTATGCTACTCGTGATATTATTAATTATTTATATTTAAGCTAATATTAACAGACCCCAGGCCAGCCATTAATATACCCTATGGTTCCAAATGAGGGAAGTTAATGAATTAATTAAGATTTTAATTAATTGATAACCAAATTTGGTTTCTATCATCCTCACAACTTTCACCTAATGTCGGCCATATGAACATATATCAAACTCTTAATTAATCGCAACTAAATTAGCTAGTACTATCCTTCATTTATATGACATTAATGCATGACCTGGAAGCTGCCATTTTTTTTTTACATATACGTACTAATCGTTTTCAATTAATTACATTATGCCCCACGCAATTTATATTCCCAGTTTTGCACGCGAACACAGGAACACCCTTAAACATGACTGTCAATTATGTAACCACTCAAGGGCATTGATGAATCCTCATTATTGTTAATAGTAACGAGTTCGAGAAAACCCTTGTGACATTTTTCAAAATATGAAATTCTCGAATGCATGACACCGTCACCGCATATATCGTCATATTCATATCATGTATGTTATGTCTATATATGTGTATCATATACAAAAACCTTTAGAAAAAGGAAGAAAAATAGGGGGCATGCTAGTGAGGTGAAGTTGCGGTAATTTGTTTGGTTTTATTTTTTGGGGTTATATTTCATTTATCAATGGGTTCGAGACGGATTGAATTAACAAAACGAAAAAATGTGTGATGTTGTTGATCTAACGTTTTACATGCTATTATTGGCAGTGGAGATGGGAAAGTGCGGTGTTGGGATTCGTTTTTCTTTTCTACCTCCTCCTCGCGAGATACTTTGTAAGTTGTTCATCATACTTTTTCAGTATATTATTATTATTATTATTATTATTATTATATTTGACTACCCTACATTTAAGCCTAATTACACCCTAGTCCACAATTTTTAAAAAATTATAAATTAGTCCCTAACTTTTGAGAATCGTTTGTGGTCCCTAGGATTCCGTTATGTCATTCCCAAAATACCTCTGATTTGTTGTTAAAATCATATTTTGTAGGGATCATTTTGTTATTTTTATAAACTTTAGGGATGATTTTGTAAGTTTGGTTATATATTCAATGTTACACTCATAAAACCATCAGGGGCATAAATGTACTTTTACAAATTCTGTTAAGGAACTCAAATCAAATAAAATTATAGGGACTAAAATGTAATTATCCGAAAATGATGAACTGCATTGTAATTAGGCCTAAATACAGGGTAGTCAGATGTAATTTTTCTTCTTCTTCTTCTTCTTCTTCTTCTTACTATTTGTTGGAATTGAAACAATATATATATATAAAATGAAAATAACTATGATTGTACTGAAATTGCAGAGCAAAAAGAAGGCAAAGCTTTTCTGGATATCTGCAATGGCTCCATTAACATCTGTGATATTGGGAAGTCTTTTGGTTTATTTGACCCATGCTGAAAAACATGGTGTCCAAGTGGTGAGCCCCGCCCCTCTATCTTCTTCTATTATCTATTTATTTTTTGCTACTTTAAAGTAAAGTATTTATGATTACTATTATTATAGCAATTAATATGAAATTAATTATGTAATGTCGAATTGTCAGTAATTTAACAACTTAATTTATCTTCTTTTTTTTTCCAATTATTTATTTACAAGGATAGCATTGGAATAATGACAATGATGCATCAAATTAAAACGTTTGCAGATAGGAGATTTAAAGAAAGGGATAAATCCAGCATCGATAATGGATATCAACTTCGATTCGCGTTATCTCTCAGGAACCATCAAAACTGGCATTGTCACGGGCATCATAGCTCTCGCGGTAAGTACATACTCTTTTAATTTTAAATTATATTCGATGAATTTAAAGACTGCACTTAATTTCCTAGGACGTGACAGTATATATATATTTGCAAACAAAATAGTTAATATGTCATGTATACATACGCGCAGGAAGGAATAGCAGTTGGGAGAAGCTTCGCAATGTTCAAGAATTACCATATTGATGGCAACAAAGAGATGATTGCCTTTGGCATGATGAACATTGCCGGTTCTTGCACTTCTTGTTACCTCACAGCAGGTGTATATACAATTAAAATACCTTAGGTTATTTTAGCTTTCAAAATTTATTCCATTTCATAATATTTTTTTATAACTAGAATTACTTTAAATTTAATATTTTTATTAGAAAATTTTTCCTTTCTCGACCAAATCAGAATAATGTTTTGCTAGAAAATACAAAATAATAATGGAACCAAAACAGTTTTTATACTGTATTTAAATTTCCCGCTTCATGTTATCTCCGACTGTTCAGATCTAGGCCTGTGGAGAAATAAAGTAAAATCTTTAATATATCAAATGCGAATAACAATCAATCTTGTGTGCATGATTATAATTTCAGGGCCATTTTCGCGATCAGCCGTGAACTTCAACGCAGGCTGCAAAACAGCCGTTTCAAACATAGTGATGGCGATTGCAGTGATGATAACACTCTTATTTCTCACACCCTTGTTTCATTACACTCCCCTTGTGGTGCTTTCCTCCATAATCGTCGCTGCAATGCTGGGACTCATAGACTACGAGGCTGCAATCCATCTATGGCACGTGGACAAGTTCGATTTTGTCGTCTGCATGAGCGCGTACATCGGCGTCGTCTTCGCCAACATCGAAGTCGGTCTAGTCCTCGCGGTAAATATTCCCGTCCTAAAACCCCACCTGCCACCGTATCAGTCACGTGACATACAAAAACAACTTTGTTTCACGTGTGGCTAAAACAAGTACATATGTAAAAACGAGTTATTTTAGCATTCGCGTGGCATATATACCTGAGATTTTGACAAAAAAATTGGGGTTTCGTTATGGATTTAGAATCTTGACATGAAAATTTTAATCATTTTTGTTAGAAAATAAACGAAATTAATGTACTAATTGTTGAAATTTATGCAGATTGGACTATCTATTATGAGAGTATTACTATTTGTTGCAAGACCAAGAACCTTAGTTCTTGGTAACATCCCCGATTCAAAGGTGTACAGAAGTGTTGACCAGTATCAGAACACCCACAATGTTCCTGGGGTTCTAATTCTCGAGATCGATGCTCCAATTTACTTTGCTAATTCAAACTACTTGAGAGAAAGGTAATTAAATTAATACAAATTATTGATCAAATTATCCAATTTAGTTATATAATTAATATTTCTTGTTTAGTAACTGCTATTCTAATTAGTGTTATAAGTGTTCATTTCTTTCTCATTTTGTTTCAGAATTTCGAGATGGATTGATGATGAGGAAGACAAATTAAGATCGTCGGGAGAAACAGGGTTGCAGTATGTTGTGCTGGACTTGAGTGGTAAGTGATGGATTCAACTTAATAATTTAATGAGACACTTCAATTATTTACGGAGTCAGAATTTTATTCGAAGGGAAATGTTAATGTTATTTCTCACTAAACAGCCGTTGGAAACATCGACACAAGTGGGATTAGTATGCTAGACGAAGTCAAAAAGATTATGGACAGGAGAGGGCTCAAGGTTCATTTCTCTTAATAACATTTTTAATTCAACTCGTTAAAATTAAAATTTCTGATTCGATCCTTACAAACCGTGCAGCTAGCACTAGCAAATCCGGGAGCGGAGGTGATGAAGAAGATGAATAAATCGAAATTTATAGAAAAAATAGGGCAAGAATGGATATTTCTAACAGTGGGAGAAGCTGTTGGAGCATGCAACTACATGCTCCACTCTTGCAAACCAGACATGAACCCTAATGAACAACAAAAGTATAGTAACAATGTTTGAGCTAAGTATATTGAGATCGATTGTATAAGGCAATATGCATCATATGATGTGCATATGTGCCTATTCGAAGATGTTTGGGGACCCTTTTTTGTACCTCCAAAAATAATGTAACATTGTATAATTTCATCACGTATTGTCAACTAATGTTCGTATATCAATTGATCCTTTACCTTCGGCAAATCATTTTTTGAGTGTATTGGATTTGATCGAGAATTAATTGCAGTATAACTGTATAAGTATATCGTAATTTTTATGTGATTGATTACGTATCGGACGAAAAAAGGCGAAGAATGTAGGTTATCACGGGGCAGTTTTTGGCTAATTCTTTCGTAGTTTGTAAAGTTAATTTTCGAGAAATTCCTTGAGAAGTGCAGTACAATATTTTGTGACTTGTGAGCTTTGTATTTCTGAAGGGGTGGTTTTTGTAATATTTAAAGTAAGAAAAATTTTGAGTAGTGATGAGTTTTTGGGCTTTCAAATTTGTAATTTTCGAAGGCCCAATAACTTTGGTAAAATAGCTGAATCATAAGAAAATGCAATGAAATTAGAAGGCCTGATAAAAAGTTGGAAAGGGTCTTCTTCAAATATTTTGGGCTGATTCAAAGTTCCACTATTTGGACACGAAATTATAGATCCAGGTAGGACCGTAAATGGATATCAGAAAATTTGATATCCATTCATATTTGAATTCGTTTAAAAAGTATATTATTTGGATTCGTTCAAAAGGGATATTGTCCGTATCTGATTATAGACATCCAAATTATAAACGGATAAGGATATGATAATAACACATACGATCCGTTTATACATCCGTTAGATATATCCATTATCCGTAATTGGTATTCAATAACATATATATCTATATGTTTTTTATACCTTGATGAAACATATATTAATTTATACATTATATAATTATTTGAGAATTATAAAAATAATAATAACAATAAATATATACCATATTATTTGTAATAATAAACTCCATTAATTGTTGTAAATATATATTATAAATTATATATTATACTTCTGAGTTAATTTGTATAGATTTAGTAGATTTATAGTTAGTTATAATAATATTTAATTGTGTAATGAAATTTTAATTTATTACTTTTATTAAAAATGTATGTAAAATAGGTAAACGAATTCGAATTTGGATATCTGATAATTCACTAATCGGATATCCTTACAGATACGGATTATCCGATATTCAGATAATATCTGTCGAATTCGAATATGGATAATATTTTCATTATCCATCGGATAACGGATACGGATACGGATTCAGATAGTGGATATGCTAAACGGATTCGAATTCGGACACGGCACATCCGCTCCGTTTATTATCTGTTTACACCCCTTGATGCAGGCTAGGACTTGCGAACAGATTGGACTCGAATTTTAATCTAGAAAAATTAAATCTGAACCCGATAAGAGTATTCAATGGTCGAGTCAGTATTAGATTCTATGAAACATCCTACTAGATTAGTGACGAAATCTAGATTTAAAAAAATAAAATGAAAACAAATATGTATAGAATTTATTTAAAATTGTTATTTGATTAATTGTTTATTGTTTTTACTTTTACTCATTTGAAATTTATTCATTTAAAATTACAAATAAAATATTACATTTATTTATTTATTTATTTGAATAACAAGGAACTAATAACCTTAAGCATCCAAGTCTGTCGCGTGCAATTTGGTATATGAGTTGGGTTCTCTGATTAGTTAGTTTTTCTGTCAGTTAAGGTGATTGAAATGTGATGGTACTAATCTAATTTAAGCTTTAAAAAAAAAAACACCTTAAGCATCCAAATCAGAAGTTTAAAGGGAACAACATGAGTCGGAATATGTGACGAAATACGCAAGTTGAAGCTATATCCTTAAAAAGCAGGTGAGCTACGTAACTAATCTCACGCTAAACAAAAGAAAGCAACATGAGTTGAAATGACAAACTAAAGCTCTATAATCTTGAATAATATTCTCAATTTTTGAATGATTTTCATGGAACTGTTAATCTTGTTAATCACATTCAAGCAATTACCCTCGGGTTCCTACCACCTCGATACATCATCACCCAAAGTCTCTTTCTAAGGTAATAGCATCTAAATATAATCCACGTTAGCTTCTGCATGTGATCTTCGACAAAGGCATCATTCTTCTACAGTTCTCTTCCCATTCCATGCAACTTTTCTTTTCAAATGCACAAATTTTTACCATTCGAAATTTTCATAACTTTAACTTAATTTCATAAAAGAAGAATTTACAAACACTTCCATAAATTAGTAAATATTATGAATAGGTGAAGAAGAAGAAGATCATGTAAAGTGCAAGAGAGAATCCAGCAATAGAAGACCCGTGAACAAAAGGGCATGGCCCGCCCTTTGGGTTATTCTTCTTCCACTCATCAATGTACCCCTTCTGTCTAATCAAATTTTTCCTAATTTATTTCATTTTAAATCAAAATTTGTCCAATTTTCTCAGATTTTTCAATCTTGATATATAATTTCATCAGTACATATTGTACTAACTTTATATATTGATATTATTATTATTATTATTTATCTTTTTTAACCGTTTCTTGTAGTAATACTCGTTAATTACTTTTTTCTTTAAATAATTAAATTGTGCTTATTTATTTTCTATTAAGAAGTGTGTCTCAAAATGGTGTCACTCCATCACGAGTGGCATCCCATTGAGTTAAAGAAAATATGCACTCAAAATTCCAACAGAAAACAAATGGAGTTTGACTGTTTAATTTTATTCGGTCGATTTCTTCAATTTTTTATTTTTTTTGAGAATTTAAATATTATGATTAAGGAGCGATATATAGACAACATATCAAGATGAGATTCTTATTGTTTTCTACTTTGATCAAGTGGAGTATGATGTGTTTGTATATACTTCTCTTTTTTCAGGTTTAATTTCAAAAGTTGAATCAATGAAGTATACATCTTTACAACTTCATCCCATATCTAAAGGGGAGAAAAGAATATGAATCTGAAATTAAAGTATGATAAAGCTTAGAATCCGAGGGTTGCAAAGTCAATTAATTTGAATCTCAACATGTAATTATATAATTTTATAAACTATAGTAGTTATAATTATATATTCATAATGCACAAACAAGAGTACACACGCAATATGATATAAATACAATTAGTAATACAAATTTTTTCTTAAATAATATCTCATATAAAATGCATTTGATGCACACACTATATGACAAGTTCATTTTTTAAAAATATCCATATATTAACGCATCTATATACAGAGAGGCAAATGAACCTATTGAACAATTTCATCAATTAAATTAATTCCAGTTGACTTTACATTGGCTATAATATAAAGGTTTCATCAAAAAAGGTATTGCCGCCTCTGTAGCTAAGCCATATATATATGGATCATTTTATCTCATCCCGACAAGATTGATGAGAAGAGAATAATTACAACTTTTTGCATGGGGTAATCAAAACTATACAATTCTAATCTTATGTAGAGACAAATTATGGGAGCCTTTTTGTCTTTGGTTGATTTCTAAGCAAGAATCATGAACTGATTGAGATAATCCATAATTAATCAGAAATATATATAATGATTTTAGTTATGAAAAGAAATCGGTTTGTATTAATTATTGAGTATTAATTACTAATTAATTGTAACGAATTATTGAGAATATATGGGATGGGATTTTGGTAAATTAGGACCAAACTTCGGTTTTTGTGGATGCACAAACATATTTAAATCATTTTATCGTGTTGTGTTGTATCGGATATTTCTCACGTAAAAAAATTTAGAAAAAAAATCATGTCACCTTATCCATATTTGTGCAGCATACATCATTATATTGCTAAAAGACTACTAAATAACGAGGTGATTTATTTGGTTTAAATTAATGTACAAATATAATTTAAAAAAAAAACATTTTTATAATTAAATAATTGTTTTTTATATTATTTTGAACAAAAGTATACATATTTTTTTATAACTAAAAATGGGTTTTTCTAATTTATCATAGTGAATAAGATATTAATTCAATAATGATAATAATAATACAACCAAAAAAAAAAAAAAAAGTGGGCATACTCACTTTGCTTTTTACCCTTTAGGCTTTATACCTTCATAGCTTTTTAAAACTCCTCAATTTTTCTTGTTTTAACAATATTATTCTCTCCTTTTTAATATATATCATCATTCCATTCAAATCAAGACCCTTTTTAGTATTTGGGTGTTTTATAACAGCAACAAAAGAAAAGGCAGAAAGTGCTAATGTCAGATTTCAAATTACCATCTTTTTCTAATTTTCAATAAACATATATGCATGATCATAAACTGCACATGAATTGTAACACCAGAACAATGATCAGATTAAGAGTTCTCTCCCTCTCTCTTGCTTTCCAGAATTCCTATAATGAGCTTATTCTTGAAATTCGTGTCAATTTTTTCTTATATATATGGGATTTATTTTGCCGTACTTTTTGTAATTTATTAAGCTTGGATAGGCCACCACCCCCCTCCTCAGTAAGTCTGCCATTGTAATCATTTCTGTACATTATTTATACCGATCGAGTGGTAATTTTCTCATACACATAACACATGCTAAGGCCCTTTATTCATGTATGTAAAGATATACATATATAAATATATATATACGGATAGCTACAAAAGAAGAGGGCAATTGGAAGAAGCACATCCTATTGCATGTTCTGCTTTCCGTGCTTCTGATTGCATGGAGGGTCTGAGAGAGAATTTCGAAAGATATATCTGAAATATTTTGCAGAATTTTTCACAGGAAACAAATCCAGGGCGGGATTAAAGACAGGGACCCTGATAACAACCCATCGTTTATTATCATTTCTTCACGAGAGAGAGAGAGATTCTCTCTCCCTTTCTTATCGTAAATTTGTCCCTTCGAAACCAACTAAGATGCGCCTTGTGGGCAACCCTTTCTTGAATTTAGTAGGGAGAGAGAGAGAGAGAGAGAGTTGTGGAAATTCATGGATGCTTAGTTGTTGTGTAAAAACAGGTGGGATTTTCTGTTGTTTTGCGTTGTTCTTCTTCCACCTGTTGGTTTCGGTTTAAGGGCTTTAAATAGGGTTTGTTACCAGAAAAGGGTTTTTAAGAAGGCAGCTGATATATATAATTTCTGTGGTTCAATAATCCAGACAAAGTTCAAACTTGTTTTTGTAATTTTTTGGTCTTTTTCTTTGTGTTTGGATTCAGTTTTCTGCTCCTATCAGACATGTTTCCTGCGGTTCTCTCCAATTCATCTTCACTCTCAGATGAAGCCACCATTTCTTCAGGGGCTAGAGTTCAAGATCATTTCGGTAGCTTTAACAACAACCAAATGATTTTGCTACAAAACCCGATTTCAAATCAACAGCCCCAGAAAACCAAGAAGAAGAGAAACCTCCCTGGAAATCCAGGTATTTATCCTGTCAGTTTGCGTGTTGAGTGTGTTTTCCTCTCGAAATTAAAAAAGAATTTCTGACTCCGTCACTGTTGTCTGAATCTTTATGTGAAGACCCTGATGCGGAAGTTATAGCTCTATCTCCGAAAACCCTGATGGCCACAAACAGGTTCGTATGCGAGATCTGCAACAAGGGTTTTCAAAGAGATCAAAATCTCCAACTTCACAGAAGAGGGCACAATCTGCCCTGGAAATTGAAGCAAAGGAACAGCAAAGAAACCCGGAAAAGAGCCTACGTTTGTCCCGAGCCAATGTGCGTTCATCATCACCCTTCCAGGGCTTTAGGCGACCTGACGGGGATCAAGAAACACTTCTGCAGGAAACATGGAGAGAAGAAATGGAAATGTGAGAAATGTTCCAAGATTTATGCTGTTCAATCTGATTGGAAAGCACACACTAAAACATGCGGAACAAGAGAGTACAGATGTGATTGTGGAACCCTTTTCTCCAGGTAATTCATACATCTTTTGATCAGGCTCATGATTCTAATTTGTCTGTTTAATTTCCTCTTTCGAAAATGTTTTTTAATTTTGTTTTCTCTAAATGATGAAATATGTATTAAATTTTGAATATGAGTGTTGTAATATAGTGGATTTGCATCAGATATTCTTTTGTTTTCTTGGATAGTTTGGCAGCTTATTAAATGCTTTTTGCGTGATCGATTGTGAAAAATTCTGACATATGCTGCAAAAGATCTGAAGTTATAATCATGAAAACCTGATAATTCTGGAAAAGTGATTGCTATGTTAGGTTGTTTTCTTTGCTCCCTTCACCAGAAAGTGTACATGTACAGTGTGGGATTTAGTGAGGAGCACACAAAACACCTTTAATGTGTGTGTTTTTGTGCATGAGCCCAGTTTCTAAAAGCCATCGTCATTGATAATAACAATTCCTGTTTAACCTTTTAGGGAGTTATTTATGCCTATGCCTCATTTTCGCATGCAACAACATTAGTCAACTCTCTCTCTCTCTCTCTCTCTCTCATATGCCTCTTTCCTTCAATATTTCAAGCCAAATTTATGGTAATTCTAATTTGAGTACGGTTCAGTTAAACTGGTATAATGAGGGGCGAGTATTTTACATGATTGATTGAGAATTAAGGCAGAGTAACAGACCAAATGACAAGTACTGTTTAATCGTGTTTGATCTAAAAATTTCCAAATTTTGTTGATTTTTATATTGAACTTTGAGTTTCTAACTCGGTAATTGTATATGGTTACACGTCAAATTGACAAAATGTACATTAAATTTGCAGGAAAGACAGTTTCATTACCCATAGGGCATTTTGTGATGCACTAGCTGAAGAAAGTGCTAGACTCTCTGCAGTAGCACACTCACTCTTGACTCCAACCTCCGCCGCAGACCCCCACCATCTCTTCCATTTCAGCCCCCAAAACCCTCTCCCACCGCCGCCACCGCTGCCGTCCTTCCTCCCGTTCTCCTCCCACAACCGCCACTTCGTCCCCAACCCATGGGACCACCCGACCCCCCACAACCCTAACCCCACTTCATCACAAAACCAAGCCATTAATGACATTAAACATGAAGACCTCCAAATTCCCCTCCCATCATCCCCACCACTCTACCAAGAAAAGACGACCACCCTGCCGCCGCCGCTCTCGGCCACCGCCCTCCTCCAAAAGGCGGCCACGGTGGGCCCCATTAGTCATGTGGGCTCTACCATGGCCCACTTGGACATGCAAATTAGCACCACGTGGCCGAAGAGCGACCGCTTCACCAGGGATTTTCTAGGGTTGGCAGGAGACCAATGTAACGGTGGTGGTGGCGGCAGCGGCAATAGGAGCGTGAGGGAGTTGCTATCGTTCCCCGGGGCCATACAGTTTCCTCCGTATGATCGTGATCGTTCGATGTTGAAGCATCAAGGGCTAGGATTTGCTGAAACATGCCCCGAAACTTGGGGAAATATGCATGCATAAACTTTACCTCTTAGCATTTCTTTCTAAATATGGTCATGTATTTTGCAGGACAATTTTAATGTTGTTATATCTCCTCCTAAGAATAGCTAGAGATTTGAGCTTCAGCTTAAGCACAAGCCCAACTAAGCTAGTTTGATGTTATCAGAGAACTTGATCGTTTTCAATTTAATTTCTATTATTAATATCAATTTTAATTCCATGTTAATTCCTCTAATATTTTATTATCCGTAAAATCAATCAAATTCTTTAAAAGCATGTCAAAAGGAGACTAGGCTACGCTACCAAATGCGGAATATACCCTTGAGTCCAGTCCAGTCCAGTCCCGTCCCCTGATATTGACAAGATGCTTTGGAAGATAAAAACCATAGCCTTATTGCTTTTGTAATTCGTAAAATCAATAATTTGACTTTTAGAATTTAAGGGATACAAGAAAAACACGTCATAAATGATGAATCCCTTCAATAATACAAAATGACTCATTTTAAAATTTAAATAACATGCATTTCGGAGCTACATTTCATCTTGTTTCAGTGATAGTCTATACCGAGTCAAATAAGAAATTCAAACACAAAAAATCTATTCGGTCTAAATACGAAAACTCTGGTCAATCTTTTTTGAGACAATATTAAATCCTTAAGCTACATCATTTTATAGTATTGCTGATCTGTTAATATATCTTATTAATGATCACTAATTCAATTACAATTTTAACTTATAACTTTACAATATACTCTCTAAATATATAGAATTAACTCCTCAGACTACCAAATATATAACAAATGAGAATAAACATATACCTACATTTTACCAAGTTCATCAAATAAAAATAGAAAATTCTACCACAAATTTGACTTGACTTAGTCCAACCAATTAAAAAAGATTTGATTGGTCTCTCCCTAAATTTTCCACCAACCACACAACAAGTGTAAAACACTCGTCTCTTTGTTACATCAGTTTGGCCGAGCCAGGCTCGGGCTTCACAAAAACACCAGATCTTTGGGTGCAGTCACCATCAAGGTATGGCACCCCGGTTGTCGCGAAGCTCGACGTTCAAATGTTGGAGAATTCAAAGCCCTTTTCTGATCAGCGTGAGTATAACAATATACAAAAGTGACTTAAATTGATGCTCTTATGTGTTTTTGTGCAAAGGGTTGGTGGTGGTCCTACAATTAGTGGTACTACAAAGAAGCCAAAAGACAAAGAGAGATGGCCGATGATAGGAAATTAAAATGTCAACGGTGGTTATGCCAAAAAGATGCCCGATTTAACGTATGAAAGTTTAGGATTACCATTCTGATATGCACTTCTTTTTTCTTGCTTGGGAGCGCTCTCTCTCTCAAATTCCGTGCACGTGGTCCCATGGTTAGACCCCTACACACGTCCAATCTAAGCAAAACTTTAGTAACACATAGCAAAAGATGGCTAAAGAATCTGAAATGCATGGAGACAAAGTGGGGTGAAGTAATCATGCTAATAAGTATCCAAAGTCAATAGCTTATGTGACTCAATTACACAAACAACGATCTTAGTTTCCAAATTGTAGATAGGGAATTTAAATTCATGTTACAAAATATGTATTGAAGAGATTTAACTACGTACGTCGTCAATGTATGAGAGAGAGTGAGAGAGCGCACGACTCGTACGGTTAACTAAAATTTAAATGATTATATTTCGTCAAACTATGTGCAATCACCCACAAATCACATAGACGAAGCTAGAATTTCACATAAGGGTGCTAGGTTGAAATCTTTAATCAAAGACAGGGTAATTTTATTGCTTGAATACGGGGTAAAATCATCGATTTTGTGAGTTTTATATGAAATAAAAAAATAGTGCCAAGAATTAGTGGGGAAGGCTTGTATGAAGGACATAAATTGCAAGGGTAATATATGTAATTTTGAAACCAACAGAGAAGGTCCGCAAACTATGGGACCATACTGTAACTAATTCAAAGGGCTGTGGGTATATTCGACATTCACGTGAGGAAAAGATGAGAATCAAGTATAATTTTGAGCATGAAAAAAGCATACTAGTTAGCTTTAAGAGGTATATCCATCGCCCCACGATTAAGAAAAAGAACTTGTACTAAGCATGGACCAAAAAGAATAGGAAAAGAAGGGAAAACTAGGACCTTGTGGTATATCCATGCTTTTAGAAAGTAGAGAATATGTTAAGTTGCAGATTAAGGTACACTACATACCATTTGCATAGTAGGAAAAGTCGCCTTCTTTCTATCTTGCTCTTGGAGCTGCACAACCTGACAAACCAAAAAAGCTTCGATTCTCTTACGTATGTCATCGGGGAATCTCATCTGCAACAGGACTACCTTTTGTTCCTTTTCTTCTTTCTTCCAAAGCCAGAATCATCATCAAACCTTCATTCCATATGCTTTTCTCTTTTCCCTCTTCTGCTGCAAATCCCCATGCAATAGTACACACTCTTTTTTCCATGAACATCTTGAGTGTAGTCTCAGCAATGAATAAAGAAGGCCAACGCCAACTTATGTTACCATCAGTTTTTTGGCTCTGTTTGCAAAGAAAAGAAAAGAGACTGCTTCAAGAGTATATATTCTTATAGCTTTCGTCATTTTCAAAACGAATAAAGCAAATCCCGGGATTAATATTGTGGAAATAATGCATAAGAATTATCAAGAATATACTAGAGAAAAGTAAACATGGACAGAGAATGTAACAGAGCATGCTTAAAGATTGAACAGAAGTAAATGAATGATATGATCAGTTCATGCTCGAATACTGAAAGCGTATAATGGATACATGCAAGATCATTGTTCTTAAAAGGTTTAATGACCTACTGTCGAAGGAGTGACCAGCTATCTTGTTTCATTAATGTAAACCTTTTGGTCTGAATTACTAAGACTAATGCAGACAATAAAAATTTCAACACAAAGTGCAATTGACCTAATTATTGACAACTCACATGAATTTTACATCTACTTAATAAACTTTTAAAGTCTGTCTGCTGCTATCTTTGATTTCTCCATAATAGCTTTTATGATGTCAATATAATAATGTCACTGTTGAAGGTCTCAATTACGAGAAAAGGTTTCAACGATCTCTTCCTGAGCACTAGAAATTTTACATTTTTACTCCTTGATCCTACATGCATATACGGGCAATAGAGATTAGGTATGTCAATTCATAGTAAGTGATGCAGCTTGTGAAATACAAGCTATCGGCTGTCATTGTTACATGCCAACAGAAGATGAAACTATTGACACTGATAAATATAACATCAGAAACATGGGCGGATTTCCTTCTTAAGTTGCAACTAACCGAAGCCTTCATCTCTATTTGAAACTAATCTGTAATATATGAGGATAGTAAGGAACCAAACACAGTTATATAATTTGATGTCATATACGGCTCGATCCATATTTATCTCGAGAATAAATATTAGTACCGTGTGATATATGTTGAATATGCAACACCGAGATGTTCGAGTATAAAATGAAGGATGTTAAAAGGGATGCATAAGCAGGAAAAAGAAAAAGTGGATAAAAAAGCAAAAAGAAGTATCCAAGATGGTGTAAGGTTATGTCATTTAATATGAGTAAGTTATACCTGTCTAATATCAGGAATACCAAATCACCTTATTGCTCTTAGGGTAAAACCTTCAAGCAAGAAACCACCATCTCTACTTCAATCGAGGATATGGGAAACTGTTACACGGATACGAACCAAAAAATGATGATCATATCCTTGACTGTAACATAATTTATATATTATAGAAAATGGATGACAAACTTCAGAAACATCATAATCATCTTAAATAGTACACAGTCATGTGGGAGTGATGATTGAATAATAACAGGTAAAAGAACGATATGATACCTGACATTCAAACGCCTTTTCCCATTAATAAGGGTATACTAGATATCATACTCTTCACGAAGAACAAGAGCACTAAATGTAAAAATTCTATGCGGGTTATTTGATCCATCCCCTGAAACTTCCTGTTAACAAGCTCAAGCACATATAATTGTAACGCATCAAATGTCTTCAGGAAGTTGTGCTGGAAAATACAGGGGTAATAATTGACAAATGGAGAGAGAAAGGGAAGCCAAGAGAAGCAATGAAATTCCAAATTTTAAGCTTCCTAAATTGATTGAGCTTGGCCCGATACGCAACAAGTTCTGATGAATGAAAGAAAGAAAGAAAGAAACCCCGTTGAAGCATACTGAGAACCATTTCATAAATACAGCAGTCAGCAAGTGAGATCAGAACAAGCAAACAAAACAGTTCTGGGCCAAAAAGTTACGTAATACATACAAGATAGAAGAAAACAAAAAATCAATCTGTTTGTATTCTGTCCAACATTCCAGAACATGAAGCATTTAATTGATTAATCAGGCCAATTATATATATTTAGTATTAACAATTATCCCGTTAATGACAAAGATCCTGATTATTTCTGCATATTACCACCATGCAGGAGTCATCCAGAATCTAATTTTGAACACCATTACGAGGAATGTTCATGAATCAAGGCCACTTTTCAAGTATAACTTGTTTAATTCACCATCAACTTTTACCTTAAAAAAATTATTTGCATCAATTTCGAACTGATAATTCAGCTCTGGACTTTTATTTCAATTTCCAGAAGGCATGTATTGTTATATTCTGGGTTTAACAAGACATGCATTGCCATTTGGAAGAAAATAAGTCGTCCAGGCTGCTAGAAGAATATGGAAAAGAAAGTAAAGCAGGACCAAATAATAAAGTAAAGCACATATAGCCAAAAAGATTATTCTTCTTTTCTTTTCTTTTCCATTGTTTGATATATCTTAAAAAGAAGAGGGAACAATATAACTGAAAGAGATCAATAACTAACTGCCATAAAAAAATTGTTTGGGGCCCCAATAATTTTTAGGCGGTTAGTTCTTCTTTCATGTCAAATAATGTTGTGGTGACAATTCTTACTTAACTTTATCCCCACAGACATACTAAGAACTCTTTCTCTAATGGTTAGCTCTGGTTGACACGACCATGGACCAAAGAAACACGGTCGTGAAGAGATGACATGGTTTCCAATACTGCTATATAAACAATCAGACAAGCTTCTTCGCAGAACTGGCATCTAATGGTTCAGTCAAAATCAATGCCACGGTATATCAATATGCTTATTTCGACTTCCTAAAGTAAATACTGACATGGCCAAACAGTCGAAGGCATCAATATTTTCGCATACAACGCAACATAATGAAAAGGCAAGGATTCAATTGTGGCCTACTTTCTGATGATTAGACCTGGCAATTGCATGATAAATCTTTTATTGGAAGTAATTGAAGGCACACACAACATTTCAACTTGTTCTGATCGATCACAGAAATTGATATGCTAATTGATCTCAAGCTTCTAATCATAAGAGAATGGAACGAAAAGTGTAATGAATTAAGCAAAACATATTTCTCACTCAAGTGAATTACTTATCAACATTGTATTTTGGCCAATGGGTGGCATGTGAATAACTAAGATGATCAGACCATTTTTTCAAAATCCATTGCCACAATATCTCTATTCATCCCCACTACATTCCTCATAAGTACACACAACATTTATCTCCACTATTTATCCGATTGAGAATCTATCTTATGCTGACCAAACTACTGCAGAAAGATGTGGTTTTCTGCTTGACAATATATAATTGGCCAAACCTGGCATTCCAATTACCAACTTAACAATTATCGTGTTACGTAATGCTCCATTTTGATGTACTCCAGATGTGTGCCTATATAATGGAAGTTGTTCCAAGTTTGGTATAATTTCTTCACATATGAGCTTCAAAACAAAACAACTAGGAAAAAGTTCAGCAATTAGTCAAAAACAAATGAAACATATGAATCACAAGCACTATAAAGACATCACTTTTAAAGATTAGTCTAACAACAATCAACTTCAATAACATTTAAAAGAGTAAAAGAACAAGCTACCTTCCTAGTAGACATGAGAAAATGCTACAGCACCAAACATGTTGGCAATGCTACCGTATCATAACCTCGAAGAAACACCAAATAATCAATCTGCTGTAGCACTATGGGTATCTTATTCCCCCAAAGCACATATATGTCAATAGAGGGAATTGATCATAAGCTGGTAAGAAATGTTGAATGATATTAACTTACCGGATCTACTTGCAGTTCTTATCTGCTGAAGTTACGCATAAAGTTATGATGTAACCAAAATGGGAGCTAGACATAGTCTTAGCCTTTTTCATCAACAATTTGACAGAAGCCAAAGAATTATCCACCAGAAATGCAGGTAATTCAAGAACTAATTTACATAGGTTAAACATGAAATGCATACTGATCCCTCATTGGCCATACAATTAATCAGGGAACTACAGAGGCGTAGTGAGGAAACCATTGATACTTCTATTCTAACTGAACCTTTTACGTGATAGGTACCTCAGTCGTGAAATTGATAATTAGTCAGTGAAAAGAATCATTATCAACTCAAAGGCATGAGTGGTCATTCTAATAACAATCATAATTAAAAAAGGTTGGAACTGATGCTAACACGAACTTGGACAAACTGAAACTTTAAACCATTTTGTCTACAAAGGTACATCATAAACAGCATCAAGTTAAAGGATGGATATGGTTGGAACTTAATGGATAACATGCAACTATTCGGGTTAGCATAAACTGACTAATATAAACATTTAAATTCCATTCGTAATATCAAGCCTCGATCATCTTACTCTGTCCGATTCTCGTATATTTCTAAAATGTCATTCTTGATCTCAAGGTTTGCCAACATTTCATGCTTTCTATAAACTTTCGCCCTGTCACACAACTACTCAAAGGAGATCAACACCATTTGACTTTTAGATGAGATATAGCGTTCAATCCATTATTTACAACCACACAGTGAAATTTCTCTCTAAAGTCTAAACCTCCAGAAAAATTAACTAATGTATGCTCCAAATTCTTGATATCACGATTCACAACTCATTAACCATCCATTATTTCACATTTTCTCACATCTTGATATTAAGTTTCGCCGCAATTTTGTAATTCCTGGAAACATTTCATCCTCACACAAGTTCAACAAAGCAAATATTACCATAAATTGATATCGGATAACCTGTAGATTCCATTATACACAATAACACACATCCTAGAAGAGAAAAACAACAACTTACCTTCAAGTTGTGAAGGCCGCAGGCCGCAGCTCGAACAATTCCATCCAAATACTCTCTAACATCTACACATCAATCAAACGCCTTTGAAATGGCACAGATTATTCAAACATTACAGATTAATCAGATACCTGTATTCAGTATTCATCCTTCATCCGAATCGCGACTCGCTGATTTCGATCCTTCATCAGAATCTGGTTTCCCGCCAAACAGTAACGAATGGCGGAATAATTTATGACTTATGAGTCGTTTTTTGGGAGGGAAATTAGCTTAATTAAGAGCCTGACTTTGTAAGAAACTCTTTAAAATTAAAATTAGTGTTTTTTTAAGGGAGGCACCACGGCTAAATTAGGATACAACATTATGAATAAAGTCCGAAACAAATAAAGAAAAAAATAACGAACTTATAAAGGTCGAAATCGCATTATGAATAAGCTGATGACGCTAAATTAGCATAAAGCCTCGTTAAAAAAAGAGAGAATATTAGAGAAACAAACAAAAGTGAATTTGATATATAAGAAAATGTGGCCAATCTTACGAAGATTTTCAGCATCACCAAGAGGACCGGTTGGAGGAAGACAATCCCAAAGGGCAATTGCTTGAAATTAGAAATAGTGGTAGAAACACTTAGCTCCCCTTTGACGAAGGATAAATATTTTTTAAAATATTATTTTATCCTATTATTTTGTATTGTGTTGAAATTTCGTATCGAATACCGTGTTATGACTGTGCGAATATTTTTAGAAAAAAAATCATATCTATTTATATTTGGTGCGCCCTCTCTCTCTCAATTAAATAATCAATACCTAAGTCACTAATTAAGAAAATAAATAATAAATTTTGAATAAATAATGCAATACTTTTATCATATATTAATATGTGATGAAAAATTTACCAACAAGAATAAATTTCAATCTTTAAGACAATACTTAATAATAACATTTCACTTATTTTCTATCGGTCTAGTCTCATTTTTATAGCAATACCATTGCTTTTAGCATTTAAAAATTTTAATATTTTAAGATTACTATGAACAAAATTATATTATAAAATCACAATGTACACAATGATTTTATGAATACGAATACAAATATACAGACATAATACGATATGAATATGATTATATAATTTTTTTTAATTTCCTCCATAAAAAGTGTCAGATACAAACACACAGCAAAAAAACGTTAAGTGGACGTTGTGATATTACCAGAAGGAAAAAAAGGCGTTATCATAGCAATTACTATACATGTTATGTTTAGAGACAGAAATTTGTGTAGATTTAGAGCGAGAAACAAGGCGCGCAGAGGAGGTGCCAAGAACAGGAGAGAAAGATCTTCAATTCTTCTTCCTTAGCTCCAATTTGTTTTCCTTTCTAGTCCTATTTTCCTGGGTTGATTGCAAGGGAACAATCTCCGTGTTACTATTCAGAAAATTTCGATAATATTTTGTTGACATTTTGATTTTCGCGGCGAATGATCAATTCAGCCCATGCTCATTGGATTATTCATCGAATTAGTTGATACATGCAGATATGTTGGTGTAGATTCGGCAGATGTTGCCGCCAATAAGCTTCAATTCCGATCCTTTAAGGTGGTATTTGATTGTTCAAGCTGTTTTCATCTTTTCGTTGTCTATTCATCGGATTAATTTTGAGGAATTGAGCTGGGATGTCGTTAATCTGGAAGGGTATGTGATTAGGAATCCATCGCTGGTAATGTGCGATGGCGTGGCGTTGCCATCGGATGAGATAAATTTCGTGCTTGGAATGTTACGTATTATGTTTAATTTTATCTAGTTGAGATTTCTGCAAATATATGTTTGGGGAATATAATCCAGTGGGAAATAAACGATGAAATGGGCCACATTGTTTAAAGTTTTCAAGGAAAGAGTTGGTATTACTCAGAATCCTACAGCGTCTCCGTCGTATGCATCACCAGCTCTTGAAGAAAGCAGCAGCAGTGTCAACTATGTCCCACCATCTGTCCCAGAATTGTTGTCATTGGCTTCAAGGTTTGTTAATCTCTATGTTCGTGTGTGTATTTGTTCACATTCATTAGTCACTAGCTAGCTGAAGTGTTCTAGTGAATTTGAAGCATCATGCTTTCAGCCAGTAGAGCCCAACTTGCTCGAATATTTGGCATAAAAAAATTTAAGCAGCAGAGTTAACTGGACAATTCAATCAGATAAACCCAAGTTCTTGGCAATCTAGTGTCACGTAGACTTTTTCTAGGAAGTGAATTTCTGTTGAGCTGGTGGCTTTGAACATCCGAACCCCCTCCCAAAATTTTTAGGTTATAAAATCATTAATTGATGAAGAGAAGTGTTGTGCTAACAATCATACTTGTGATTTTTCTACTAAACAATATTTATTATACCTTTTTAAGGTTTAGAACTGGCATTCAATGAATATTCTTATCTTTTAAACAATAACAAGGTAACCATCTTGTAAGGCAACTGTGTCTAACGAGAACTGCATGGTTTCTTATGTTCAATAACAGCTTGATGGTTCCAAACAAGTCTTAGAAAGATTTTCAATGTTAGTTTGTTAAAGTGGGCTAGCATATGTTGTCTGGGATGATCAGTGTAAAAAATGATTATCTGTTAAGCGCAGGGCTACTTGATCTATTTTAGGAATGAGGCAAAATCTGAAAAGGGAACTAAACTAGCAGTGACTTCGACCTTACTGATCACTTGGCCTATTCTTGATGAACTACCAACTCGAGCTATTTACAGCTCATAACAATTACGATACTTCTTAATCATGAGTTTTTACATCTAATTTTTGGAGTGTAGATAATAAAGAGGACTTATGTAAGAGGACAATGGGGGAGGTACTGGCCTCATTAATATGCGATGTTATTGTCAGCCAATGCCTGTAAATTTTACTCATTAGACTTCTGATAACTACAGTTATCGCAAAATCTTTGACTGTGTTTGTAGTATGTATTTGGGATTTCGAAATGACAGTTCATGTTGAAATACAAAGAGTTTGTTAAACTAGCTCCAGTTACACATAATGCTGAGACAAGAAAACGCCGATCCAAGTCTTGGTTATTACTGAACAAAATTGTGCAATGAAGAGTGGAACAAGTTCATTTCCCTTGGACAAATTTTGGTTAACTTAAAAATAAATTCTTATTGGAATTCCTGGAAAGTTAATAAAAATTGAACTTCAAAAGCGTTATTGTGGGTTTCCCAAAGTGTGGGGGCTTTCAATAAATTTTGGAGATTAAGAATAAAAAGGAGTTGATGTCAGGAAATTAGAAATGTAAATAACTGCTAATAGTTAACTTCCACCTTTGAAATGATTGATTACCTCTCTTAGGCTTTTCCGGACGCATTCTGTTGTTCTAGGATGTATACCTTTGATCCTTTTTGATGCTATATATCTTCATTATTTTTAAGTTTCGCTTTGGAGCTTGATCTTATTTGGCTCTTTAAAATTTTCTTTTTTCCTTTGAAATGCTTTACAGCAGTGACAGACCTGAACAAGAACTGGTTTTCAGGAGGTATTGGGAAGAGTTCTGTTCATCTCGCTCTGATAAGGTATTCTGAGATGCCACAGTGGTAGAGTATTATGTATCATTACTCTGTTTCTTCCACTCCTATTACTATGATCGATTCTCTTGCTATTTTATCACAAATGTGTTTGTGTCTGTAGGAGAAGGAAAGGGCCTTGAATTGGACTGTAGAATTCTTCTGTAGATTAGTTAGGCAGCAATCAAATGCTGCTCAGTTAATTACCACGTAAGACCAAACTTTCTTTCCTTCACTCATTTTCACATATGTACCTATAAATACTGCCTAAAACTAGTGCTGTGACTAATGTAGGTTGGTGGAGGCACACATATTTTCTTTTGTTATAGGAAGGGCATTTGTAACAGATATAGAAAAAATAAAGCTTAGCAGTAAAACAAGATCTTTGGATGTTGAGAAAGTTTTAACATACTTTTCAGAAACCTCAAAGGTGTTACTTCGATGTTTATACATGAAGATTTCCCTTAATCTAAATGTAAATTCATGAAATCTCTGATATTCTCAACAGCCTATAATCTTGATTTTCTGCAGGATGGTATTAGACCTGGTGCAAATATGTTACAAGCAGTGGAAATCCTTGTTTCTGGGGTATGTCCATCAAACTATCAAAAGGAAGTAAAACACCACCCTATATGCTGCAAAAGCATATAGGTACTTCTTTAGTGACACGAGCATTTGGTTCATAACATGATGTTAATGGGATGAGGCTTGAGTTTCCAGATTAAATATCTTCCCTTTTGCATGATCACGATATGTAAGACTTGCTTGTTTTCCATACCTTAATATGGACAAAAACTTGTTCAACTCTGTGAAATGAAACAGTTCATATAGTTAGCTCTTTTAATACCATTTGATCCATATGGCACCTTATAATCTCTTTCATAGTTTTATATGGACGAAGAACTTGAAAAAGAATCTGTGTGCAATTCATATTCAACAAAATATCTAACCTGTATGCACTAAAATTGCAGGCACTGCTTTAAGGGGTGAAATTTGTATCCATTCCAAATTCTTGTGCCATGTGTGTGCAGAGATGTCTTTTTCCTTGTATTCTTCTTACTGATTTCGTCTATAGTTACTAATCCAAGATAGTTTTTTTTTTAGACGAATGATAAACAATCATTCCTTGATTCTGGAATCTTGTGCTGTCTTATTCATGTGTTAAAGACTCTACTTGCTCCTGATGGGGGCAATCAAAAGCGAAAGCCAAACATCAATGAGGAGCTTCGATCAGTCAATGAAATCAGTGATGTTGAAACCAGAGCTGCACGCAGGCTTGAGGTCGGTTTTTCTTAACTTATGCCAATATTAGTTCCTATCCAATCTGAAGAATCCAGTAGCAACTCTCTCAAGTTGACTTGCTTTCGACAACAGGTTGTCTATGGTCGTGGTAGATATTGTCTTAGAACACCTTAGAGTTATTTTCCTGCATGATCCCCGACATGATACATAATAATAAAATAGAGGTTCCGAGTAATTTTCAAGTTATTACCAGTGAAGAATGACAGTTATGTAAGATTATGTGTAGATGTAAGAAAAGAATATTTATCCTCCATACGTTACACATATTACTTATGCCAGTATGATAATATAGATAACTATGGATTTTTATTTTTTTTTAACTTTTTTTGGAAAAAAGATAACTACGGAAGTTACTATGAGCAAATTGTGAGCGATAATTAACCACGTCTTCATCCTAGTGAATATCTCTTGTAGTTTGAATATTCTAGTCTGTATGCCCTCGGAGGCTGACGTCAGACCAGTATGAAATGAATTTTGCAGTTTCCTAGGTTAATTGATGTTCTTGGGCATAGGATCTGAAAGAAAATGTGTAAAATTTCTCATCTAGAAGTCATTCTCTTGCTTCCTTTCTTTCTTTTTCTTTTGGTCCTTTTAAGGTAAGTTTCTAAAAAATGTTCTTATGGATTGGTCTGAATTTGGTGCCTGTGGTCACTGCATTTCATGACATCTTTGTTGGGTCTAAGTTGAATGAAACATTACCTTGATGTCTAACTGATCCACCACATGCTTCTCTCCTCAAACTCTACCATGTCGGTTAGCATTATATATAATAGTAAGACTGTTAACTATTGGCACACATGTGTTGTCAGATGTCTGGTATCAGAGTGTCAAAGGAAGCTTGAAACAAATTTAACTTTATGTCTTCTTATGCTTAATATTAGTAGTTGAATGTTGGGGCAGTATTTTCCTTGCTATGTGAGATCATTTGATTAGTACATGTGCTTTATCTACAAGTTTTTGAGTTTTCTTGTCCTTGATTGTTATCAGGTTGAGGGCAGTGTTGTACATGTTATGAAAGCATTGGCCAGTCATCCATCAGCTGCTCAAAGTCTAGTAGATGATAATTCACTTCAGTTACTATTTCATATGGTTGCAAAGGGCTCTGTAGTGGCTTTATCTCAATACAAGGAGACACCAGCTCCTTTACATGCCATTCAGCTTCACAGACATGCTATGCAGGTAATCAAAAATGTTACCTTTGCTAGGAAAATAGAGGAAGTTGCCCATCCAGTCACAATTTAAAGAATGAATATGTTGTGTTACACTTATCATAACTGATTTTCTCCTTCAATGTGTTATTCCAGATTCTTGGGCTTCTTTTGGTTAATGACAGTGGCAGCGCAGCCAAGTATATACGAAAACATAATCTGGTACACCAGTGTATTGATGAATTCATCAAAATATGTCTTTATAAATGATACGAACATTTCCTGTTTGCTTTAGAATTTGCTATCTCAACATGGAGTCAAATGCCTTCTCCATGATGTTTTCAAATCCTTTTATACCCATATAAAGTACTGATATAATTTCAGTTAATTAATTTATCATCAAGTGTTTAATTCCATGTTTTTTTAACTTTTTCATAATGAAATTAAACGGGGAACAACTTTCACCTTGCAATCTACGTATGTTTCTATCTTTATGTGTATATATGTACGTATGCATACATATTTTTTTTTTTGTATTTACATTTACTTACCAGGCAAAGATGCATGTACATTTTGAAGCATTACAATGAAATGTCCAGCAGTTATCTAGTTTAAAGTTGGTCTAAGATCCTGAGATTAATTTGGTACGCTAGTGAAATTAAAGGGGTGAGAACAAGTAAAATTTGTTCTCTTTTACTTCTCGTCGATGTTTTTTTCTTTATTACCTTATATCTAGAGTACCCATATTTTGACTATTAGGATTCTTATGTCTTTTTGCCAGATAAAAGTGCTTCTAATGTCTATTAAGGATTTCAAACCTGATTGTCGGGATCCTGGCTACACTATGGGCATTGTAGACTTGCTTCTTGAAAGCGTTGAATTGTCTAGTAGACCAGGTAAAAATGGCATAGTTCTATGACTTGCATAGAAAGTTTTGGTTAGATTCATGTTTGCTGTATGTTTAGCAATTAGCATTGTATGAAGGTTCATAGTTCATGAAGTTTAATTTAACTATCAAAAGTTGATGTTATTCCTCGCATGAGATCAAGTTACTTGCTGACCGATTTGGCAACACCATGCATTTATAGGTTACATTTTTTTCAAATATTGATAGTTACATGCTTATTTGTCCAATTTCTATCTGTAGAGGCTGGTGGTATAAAACTCCGGGAGGATATTCATAATGCTCATGGTTATCATTTCCTGGTCCAGTTTGCTTTGACTCTGTCAAAAAACCAATCTGGTCAGACATTTTATCCCGAGTCGCTTTCAGAAAATGATTCTGCTTCAGGCAGCTCACATGCTGCCGGAGGGCCAGAAGGGAAGAATTTAACAGAATACACAGTAAACTACTCACCACAGAGTCTCTGTCCTGCACTTAGTAGACTTCTCGACATCATTGTTACTTTTGCCCAAACAGGCCCCTCAGTTGCTCCTGGGTCATCTGGACAAAAAGCTTCAAAGAGTTCCCACTCAAAACCTAGTGGGCATGGTAAAAGTCGTTCTTCACCTTCTGATAGAATAGCCCATGAAACTCGGGAGAAGGATAATGAGAAAGTCAAAGATATAGAAGCTATCCAAATGTTGCAGGACATTTTGATGAAGGCAGAAAGTAGAGAGTTGCAGGCAGAAGTACTGAATAGATTATTGAAGATATTCTCTTGTCATCCTGAAAACTACAAGTTATGTCAGCAGTTGAGGACAGTACCTCTTTTGATTCTTAATATGGCTGGCTTCCCGTCATCTCTCCAAGATATAATCTTGAAAATTCTTGAATATGCTGTATCTGTTGTGAATATCATTCCTGAACAAGAGTTGGTATCACTTTGTTGCTTACTACAGCAATCAATAACTTCTGAATTAAAGCATACGATCCTGTCCTTTTTCTTAAAACTCTTATCATTTGACCAACATTATAAGAAAATTCTCAGAGAAGTCGGTGTCCTGGAGGTTCTGTTGGATGATCTGAAGCAGCACAAATTTCTAAAGGGGCCCGAGAAAATTACTGGTGACCATTGCCAGTTTGAGAGAAAAATTAACTCTGGAAGCTTGAAGAAACACCTTTCCAGTAACGACGCAATCCTTTCTCCTAGGAAACTCTTTGAACCTGGTTCCGGGAAATTTCTTATTTTCGAAGTGGAAGCTACAATCGAGGTTGCTTGGGATTGTTTGCTTTCCTTATTAAAAAAAGATGATGCAAATCAAGCATCATTTCGCGCTGCTAGTGGTGTGACTGTCATACTTCCTCTTTTGGCTTTTGATATACATCGTCAGTGTGTCCTTCAGATGTTGTCTTGTTTGATAATCGAGGATGTGAAACAGGTACAAGCTTTCTGGTGTGCTATTTGTGGTTTACATGACTTTATCTATATTTTTTATACAAACCTCATTGTTGGAAAACAGTGAATGTTTATCCTCTTTTCAGAGTTATTTAAGTTTTTATATGTAACATGTGATAGGAAAAAATATAGAAAGTCCTATGCTTGTGCTCATTATTGGAGAATGTGGTTTGTGTTAAGCCTTCATTCCCGGCAATTATTGTGTTTATATTTCTTCTGTATGTGATTAACATAGTGTTATCTTGTTATATGACTTGTGTTTTCTAGATGCACCATTCATGATTATTGGACGTAGTACATATCATCTTTCCCTTTTCTCCGTCAGGCGCATCCGGAAGAACTAGGCACTTTGCTTGAGGTTTTGAAAACTAGGATGGTTACAAGTACTTTGGGACCACAATACACGCTTGAAGAAGATGCGGAATGTGATGCATTGGTAACATTATGGGGCATATTAAGAGTTAATGGGTCGGCTCAGAGAGTTTTTGGTGAAGCAACTGGGTTTTCACTTTTACAAACTAAGCTTCATTCTTTTCAGAGAGACAGAGAACAAAGAGACCAACTTTCTGCAGCTGTATTCATCAAGGTTTTTACATATATACTGCGAGTAATGACAGCTGCAGTTTATGATAGTCCTGTCAACCGGCCAAAGTTGCACTTAGTCCTTTCTTCACATAGCATTTATGATCTTCTCTCTGAGTCTGGATTAATTTGTGGTGAATGTGAATGCCAAGTTGTACAATTGTTGCTGGAACTTGCTCTAGAGGTAGTTATCCCACCAGTCACGATGTCCAAACATGATAATGGGCAAAATGACTCAGCTGGCTTTGCGTTGATTATATCGCCAGATTCTTTTCTCACTTGCAAGAAATTGGTATATAATGCTGGTGCTATCAAATTGCTCTTACGTGCTTTGCTGTTGTTTACTCCGAAGATGCAATTAGAGTTACTAAACTTTATTGAAAGGCTTGCATGTGCTAGTTCCTTCAATAAGGAAAACCTCACATCTGTAGGTGGGTTCTAATTTATATTTACTTTTTCTGGTTTTTAATAAGCATGCCTAGTAATATTCACTCCACTGGTGCTAGGTTGTGTGGAACTTCTTTTGGAGACAATATACCCCTTCATGCCAAGTTCTTCACCCTTGGTTTGTAACGCTTTGAAGATTGTGGAAGTTCTTGGAACCTACAGGTAATGTCATTTTCAGTTTTGACTGGAAAAATCCGTCCATGTCCAGTATTATTCTCTCTTACACTAGTTATGTGTTATAAAGTTAATCAATCCAACACACGTTTTGTTATTGACAGGCTATCAGTATCAGAACTTAAAAGTCTTATTAGGAACATTTTGCAACGAAGACTTGCAAATTCCTTCATTGAAATGGTGGAAAGAGTGATACTTTCACAGGATGTAGGCTCACAAGATGTTTCCCTTGCACCTTTTATTGAGTTGGACATGAGCAAGACAGGACATGCATCCATACAAGTGCCATTAGGGGAAAGATCATGGCCGCCTGCTGCTGGATATTCTTTTGTTTGTTGGTTTCAGTACCGAAATCTTTTAAAATCACAGGCAAGAGAGGCTGAAGCTTCTGAAGGTGGAAATGGGCAACCTGGAGCGCAGGTTCTCCGAATATTCTCTGTAGGCTCTGTGGATAATGGAAGCACCTTTTATGCAGAACTTCGTATGAATGATGATGGAGTTCTAACCCTTGCAACAAGCAATTCGTCCTCCTTGACATTTGCTGGAATAGAAATGGTGGAAGGCAGGTGGCATCACCTGGCAGTTGTGCATAGCAAACCAAATGCTTTGGCTGGACTTTTTCAAGCAAGCTTTGCTTATGTATATCTTAATGGAAAGCTAAGGCACACTGGGAAACTTGGATACTCTCCCTCTCCTCCAGGGAAGCCTTTGCAGGTGACTATGGGTACACCAATTGATTGTGCTAGGGTCAGTGATTTATCGTGGAAGCTCAGATCTTGCTATCTTTTTGAAGAAGTGCTACCACCAGGTTCTATATGTTTCATGTACATTCTTGGAAGAGGATACAGGGGGCTTTTCCAGGACACAAATTTGCTGCGCTTTATTCCGAACCAGGCATGTGGTGGGGGCAGTATGGCCATTTTGGATTCTTTGGAAAACGACTTACCTTCAAACCCTAACATGCAAAAGCCTGACATTGCTGGCAAGCAAGGGATATCTAAGGTGGATCAAAGTGGATTTGTATGGGATTCTGATAAACTAGGAAACCTTGTACAACAGTTATGGGGTAAGAAACTTATATTTGCATTTGATGGAACAAGTACTCAGATGCTCCAATCATCTGGAACTTCATGCATGATCAATGTAGTTGATCCTCTCTCAGCTGCTGCTTCTCCTATTGGGGGTGAGTCATCTATAGACTTCGTTTCAATTGTTATTTTTTGTTCTAATTTTAATTCTTATTTTGTATTGTTGTGGGCTTCCACACAGGTATACCACATTTTGGTCGTCTTCTTGGAGATGTCTATGTCTGTAAGCAGCTTGTAATCAGTGCTACGATCCGCCCTATTGGTGGCATGGCTGTTATTCTTGCACTTCTTGAAGCTTCAGAAACAAGGGACATGATTCACTTGTCCCTGATGTTGCTCTCATGTGCACTCCATCAGAATCCACATAATTTGAGAGAGATGCAGAAGTATAGAGGGTACCACTTATTAGCTCTTTTCCTTCAACGCAGAATGTCATTATTTGACATGAAATCGCTCGAGATCCTCTTCCAAATTGCAGCATGTGAGGCTACTTTCTCCGAGCCAAGAAAGTTTGGAATCATGAAAAGCACTCCATCACCTACGGACACCACCATCAATGAAGCCACCTTTGAAGATCTCAATATACCAAAGTACCCTGATGAATATTCATCAGTTGGATCTCATGGGGATATTGATGATTTTTCTGCACCAAAATATTCGTTTAGTCAGATTTCAGAACTGGCGTATGCTGATATGCCAACAGAAACATCTAATTGCATTGTTCTGTCAAATGCTGATATGGTCGAGCATGTTTTGTTGGACTGGACCATCTGGGTTACAGCTCCAGTCTCAGTTCAAATTTCCTTAACTGGATTTCTTGAGCATCTAATCTCTATGCATTGGTACCGGAATCATAACCTTACAATTCTCCGCAAAATTAATCTTGTTCAACATTTACTTGTGACTCTGCAGAGAGGTGATGTTGAAGTCCCGGTGTTGGAAAAGTTAGTTGTCTTACTAAGTGTGATTTTAGAGGATGGATTTCGTCCTTCTGAATTGGAACTTGTAGTAAGGTTTTTGATTATGACATTCGATCCTGCTGAACCGGCATCACGCGATCATATTAAGAGAGAATCAATGGGGAAGCATGTTATAGTAAGAAATTTGTTGCTTGAGATGCTACTTGATCTGCAGACGTCCATTCAGTCGCAGGAGATACTTGAGCAGTGGCATAAAATTGTTTCATCAAAGTTAGTTACTTATTTTCTTGACGAAGCAGTTCATCCCACCACTATGAGATGGATCATGACTCTTCTAGGTGTGTGCATTACTTCTTCTCCTACTTTTGCACAGAGATTTCGAGCAGGTGGAGGTTATCAAGGTTTGGCAAGGGTACTCCCTAGTTTCTCCGATTCTCCTGATATATATTACATTTTATTTTGTCTTGTATTTGGGAAGCCTGTATATCCACGATTACCAGAAGTTCGCATGCTTGATTTTCATGCGCTCATTCCAAGTGATGGTTTCTATGGAGAGTTGAAATTTGTTGAACTGTTGGACTCGGTTACTGCTATGGCAAAATCAACTTTTGATAGGTTATGCATGCAGTTAATGGTTGCACACAAAACTGGCAATCTTTCTCAGGTTTCTGCTAGCATATTGGCCGAATTTATAGATGCAGATGTGGACATGGCAGGAGAGCTCCAAGGTGAAGCTTTGATGCACAAAACATATGCTGCTCGCTTGATGGGTGGGGAAGCATCAGCACCAGCTGCAGCCACTTCAGTTCTAAGATTCATGGTTGATCTTGCAAAAATGTGCCCTGCCTTTTCAGCTGTGTGCAGACGAGCTGAGTTTCTCGAAAGCTGTATTGATGTCTATTTTTCCTGTGTCAGGTCTTGTGCATATTTTATTCATTGTCTTTCATCAATAATTCTCCTATAAATATAAGAAAACCTTTCTATTTTATTTGGTATATGCTGCATTAAGATCAAACACATAATGTCAGGTTGTCTATGGTTTATGTCTATTATTTGAACATGTTTCTCTTTGCTATTCAGGGCTGCCCAGGCTGTGAAGATGGCAAAAGAACTAACTGTAAAAGCAGAGGACAGGAATCTGAGTGATGTTGATGATACCAGTAGCTCCCAAAATATTTCCAGTGGCTTGCCTAAGGAACATGAACAATTTGCGAAGACATCTATGAGTATGGAAAGCTCGGGTTTGGGGCATGCAAGTGCTAGTTCTGAAAATGTTTCTATGTACCCACATGATGTGGCCAGTGAGAAAACAGAGCTCGGTAATTTACCAATCCTGGGGGATTTGCTAGGAAAGGAAGATATGCAGTATGAGGAAGGTCTAGAAGGTGAAGCAATTGATCAGGTGTCCAATGCCAATTCTGCCACTGATGGTTCACCGGATCATGCTCATCAGAATGATTCAAAGCCTACAATACCGTTCACTTTGTTTGAATCTCCTATGATGTCTGCGAGATCTAATTCCAGGATGCCAGTCACTTCATCTCCATATCCAGTTTTAGCCCTGGCATCTTGGTTGGGTGGTGGTGTTCGTGATGATTCAAAAGTCCCGTTCTCTCCAACTCCACCGATGAAGCGTTCTATGTCTGCGGACAGAATCAATTCCCCTTCGGTCAAAAGGTCAACATCTCAAACTCCATATGCTTCCAGCAGATTGTTTGCGATCAGCTCAAAGCTGCTTCTTGAAGTGGATGATTCTAGCTATGGAGGTGGTCCATGTTCTGCTGGTGCTACTGCAATTTTAGATTTCATGGCAGAAGTTCTTTCATATTTTGTCACTGAGCAGATGAAAGTTGCATCAGTTCTTGAGACTGTTTTGGAAAGTGTACCTTTGTATGCTAATGTTGAGTCAGTTCTAGTTTTTCAGGGATTATGCCTTACTAGATTGATGAACTTTCTTGAAAGACGTCTCTTCCGTGACGACGAGGAAAATGAGAAGAAATTAGAAAGGAGTAGGTGGTCAAGTAACTTAGATTCACTGACATGGATGATGGTGGATCGTGTGTATATGGGAGCTTTTCCTCAGCCTGCTGGTGTGTTGAAGACTTTGGAGTTCTTATTATCAATGTTGCAGCTGGAAAATAAAGATGGAAAGATTGAAGAAACAATTCCATCTGGCAAAGGACTCTTGTCTCTTGGGAGAGGAGGCAGACAACTCGATACTTATGTACTTGCCCTTTTTAAGAATCTGAATAGGATGATTTTATTTTGTTTCTTGCCGTCATTCTTGTTCACAGTAGGAGAAGATGATGTTCTTGCACGCTTGGGCTTGCAGCATGAACTTAGAGAAAAACAATTTCTTTACTCTTCATCAGAGGAAGGAAGGACCGATGTTCTCACAATTTTACAGTTACTAGTTGCCAACAGGCGAATAATATTTTGCCCCAGCAATCGTGATACAGATCTAATTTGCTGTCTTTGTATAAATTTGATATCTCTACTCCATGACAACAGAAATCATGTGAAGAACACAGCCGTTGACATACTTAAGTATCTTCTGCAACACCGTAAGACTGCACTTGAAGAGTTTTTTGTCTCTAAACCAAACCAAGGGTCCTCTATGGATGTTCTACATGGTGGTTTTGATAAGCTTTTGACTGGAAACATATCTGAATTTTTTGAATGGATTCACAATTCTGTGTCAGAAGTTAATAGAGTATTGGAACAGCGTGCAGCCATCATGTGGTTGCAATATCTTGCAGCTTCAAAAAAGTTTCGTGGTGTTCGGATAAAGGGTATGGATACAAGGCGTTATAGAGAAATGGGTAAAAAGTCAATGGACATTTCAAAATCAGAGCTAAGACATTGGGAGCAAATAAAAGAAAGAAGAAATGCACTTGAATTAGTGCGTGATGCTATAGCTACAGAATTACGTGTTATCCGCCAGGATAAGTACGGGTGGGTTGCTCATGCTGAAAGTGAGTGGCAAACTCATCTCCAAGAGCTTGTTCATGAGCGAGGGATATTTCCAAGTAATAAATCTTCCCTGAATGAGGAGGAGCTTGAGTGGCAGCTTTGCCCCGTTGAAGGTCCTTACAGGATGCGTAAAAAGCTTCAACGGAGTAAGCCAAAAATAGAAACTATCGAAAGCATTCTGAATGGGCAACTTGTAATAGGGGGACAACAGTCCAATGAACACCATCCCTATGATAATACTGAATCAGATCCCATTTTTAATCTTTTAACTGACAAGCCAAAGGATGAATCTTTTGATACTGAACTCTACAATGACCCAGCTTTCAAAGAATCGGATGATGCTCGAGAGGTAGCATCTTCTGGGGTTGGATGGAATGAAGATCGAGACAGTAGTATAAATGAAGCAAGTCTGCTTTCGGCTGCTGAATATGGTCTCAGATCAGATGCATCCTCTCACATAGCAGAATTTGTTCAAGGGAAGCCTGATTTAGGATCCTCAAGCCTATCTTTGGTAAAAACTGATGAAGTGAGGTTGGTAGAGGACAAATTGGATAAAGAGCTTAATGATAATGGTGAATATTTGATCAGACCGTATTTGGAACCTCTTGAAAGAATCAAATACAAGTATAACTGTGAAAGAGTTGTGGGACTTGACAAACATGATGGTGTGTTTCTGATTGGAGAATCGTCACTGTATGTTATTGAGAATTTTTACATCGATGAATCTGGGTGCATATGTGAAAAGGAGAGTGAGGATGAGTTGTCCGTCATTGATCAGGCTTTGGGTGTACAGAAAGATTTTTCGTGTAGTATGGGTTCCCGTTCCAAGTCAACTTCATCCTTGGGTGCCACAGTGGATACATTTGCTGGTGGGAGGGCTTGGGCATACAATGGTTGTTCCTGGGGTAAGATAAGGGTGTGTTGTAGTGGTAATGTGCCTCATTTGTGCCGCACGTGGAAGCTTGATAGTGTCCACGAGCTTTTGAAGCGTGATTATCAGCTACGCCCTGTTGCTATTGAGATTTTCAGCATGGACGGTTGCAATGATCTACTGGTTTACCATAAAAAAGAGAGGGAGGAAGTTTTCAAGAACTTGGTGGCCATGAATCTACCCAGAAATAGCATGTTAGTTTTGAATTTCCTCTGTATTCTATATCATTTATTTTTCTCATATTATTATTCATTATTGGCTTGCTTGAATTTTGCAGTCTATTGATTTGTTAGCCAAACGGTTGATGATTTTGCCTAATAAATGACACAGTGCTGCCCCTTCATTGCTCTACCAATATAATTGGTTGTATCAAATTAATCAAACAATCTAACCGTCCATAACCTTTTAGTCAACCGCCACAGATAATTCAAAGGAAAAGATTATAGAATTATAGTACGTGGTTAGGCATGCAAATATTTTACCTACCGGAGATATTTGTTAGGTTTACAACTTCATTGATGTGTGCCCTTGTTTTCTGTTGACTATGTTTTTCTCAATTGGTGGTTTTTTGCATTCTCAAATAATACGGTATAGGGCTTAGGATTTGCTGTTTATGACCTTTTGTCAAACCCTCCCTTCATAATGAAACTTCAAATAAGATGAAAAAAAACACTGAACAAATCTTCCTACAATGTCAAGGCATAAATCATCTCGAACAAAAAGAAAACATGTATTTGCTTTACAACTTTACAAACAGTTCTCATTCTTGTTTCTGTCTTCAGCTCCCTTAGTTCTTAAAACTGTACCGATGATTTTAGCTTTTCACTTTTTCATGTTGTCTTGAAATCAGAATTTGATATCATATTCCGTATGTTTCACAGTTTAGATTCAACAATAACTGGGTCAACAAAACAAGAAAGCAATGAAGGCGGCCGTCTTTTTAAGGTTGTGGCGAGCTCCTTTTCTAAGAGGTGGCAAAATGGAGAAATTAGCAATTTTCAGTATATCATGCATCTCAACACTTTGGCTGGTCGTGGATACAGCGATCTAACTCAGTATCCAGTGTTTCCTTGGGTTCTGGCAGATTACGAGAGCGAGAATCTGAACCTGTTAGATCCAAAATCATTCCGCAAGCTTGAGAAACCAATGGGTTGTCAAACATTAGAAGGAGAAGATGAATTCAAGAAGAGGTTGACACATCTTACTTTTATCCCCTCCTCCCCTCTATTATTTTTGTAAATCTACTTATATTTATCTCTCTCTACCTCTTTCTTATGTTTATCTCTCTCTCTCTCTCTCACACACACACACAGATATGATAGCTGGGATGATCCAGAAGTTCCCAAGTTTCATTATGGCTCTCATTATTCCAGTGCCGGAATTGTTCTCTTCTACCTATTACGGCTGCCACCGTTTAGCCTTGAGAATCAAAAGCTACAGGGTGGACAGTTCGATCATGCTGATCGTCTTTTCAATAGTGTGCGAGATACTTGGTTGAGTGCTGCTGGGAAAGGAAATACATCAGATGTCAAGGAACTTATTCCAGAGTTCTTCTACATGCCTGAATTCCTCGAAAACAGATTCAAGCTTGACTTTGGTCAGAAACAATCAGGAGAGAAGGTTTGTTGAACTTCTTCAAATGTTCAATACTCTAGCCGGTTTCTCTAAAAATGGAGATTGTTAGAGATGCTAAATACTTAATGATTCTCCTTTGAACAGCTTAAATTTTTAGAACAGGCTGATCCTTCCCTTTTACAGTGTAGTTTTACTGATAAATCCCAATCTTTTGCAGGTTGGCGATGTTCTCTTACCTCCATGGGCTAAGGGTAGTGCTAGGGAGTTCATTAGGAAGCATAGGGAAGCTTTGGAGTCTGATTACGTTTCTGATCATCTACATCATTGGATAGACATGATTTTTGGATATAAACAGCGGGGAAAGGTGAGCCTCTAGTTATTTTGCTTTGATGATTAGTTGAAGAACATATTCTCACTTGGTTTCTTCGTGATTTTCAAAATTTATTATTTGGATAATTACATTGACAAATTCTTCCCCCGGTATACCCTAAGATTTGACATAATGCATGCTATTATAGTCATTAACTTAAAATCAAATATTGATCAGTAAGTGTATAATGTCAAAATGAGAGATGATGTCATCAAAATTTATTGACCCAGATGTAATATAAATCTTTTGACCAGGATGCTTCTGTGACTTTCCAAACCACGTGGGGAGTTTGAAAATGTAATAATCCCTTTTAGTATTTGCTAATTCATTCCCCATAATTTTTTCAGGCAGCTGAGGAAGCTGTTAATGTGTTTTACCACTACACATACGAAGGCAGTGTCGACATCGACTCTATTACCGATCCTGTCATGAAAGCATCTATTCTAGCACAAATCAACCACTTTGGACAAACACCAAAGCAACTCTTCTCAAAACCTCATGTAAAAAGACGAACTGATAGAAAAATCCCTCCTCATCCACTCAAGCACGCCGTATTCCTTGCTCCCCATGAGGTTCGCAACAATTCATCATTCATATCTCAAATCATAACCTTGGGTGACAAGATTCTCGTCGCTGGCACAAACACCTTACTAAAACCAAGAACATTCACAAAATCCATTGTTTGGGGTTTCCCCGACTTCAGCCTGCGCTTCATGACCTACAATCAAGATAAACTCATTTCCACCCATGAAGACCTCCACTGTGGGACCCAAATCCAGTGCGTTGCAGCAAGCCATGATGGCAAAGTTCTAGTAACAGGAGCAGAAGATGGTTTGATTTGTGTTTGGAGAATTGGAATAGATGGGCCCCACAGAGGAGGGGTTCTTAGGCAATTACTAGAGCTGGAGAAGACACTTTGTGGCCACACAAGCAAAATCACTTGTGTCCATGTCAGCCAGCCCTATATGATGATTGTGAGCGGCTCTGATGATTGTACAGCAATATTATGGGATCTTAGCTCTTTGAGCTTTATTAGGCAATTTCCCGAGTTTCCTTCACCCGTTTCATCTATATTTGTGAATGATTTGAGTGGAGAAATCGTGACTGCAGCTGGAGTTGTGCTTGTCATTTGGAGCATTAATGGTGATTGTCTTGCTGTGGTCAATGCTTCCCAGCTTCCTTCTGATTCTATTCTCTCACTAACAGGTTCGACCTTCTCTGATTGGCTAGATGCGAATTGGTATGTTTCTGGTCACCAGAGTGGTGATGTGAAAATCTGGAAAATGGTCCACTGCACCAGTGAAGAGTCTGCTGCCCAAAGCAAACAAACTGGGAATAGTAATGTGATCGGAGGGTTACAACTCAGTAGTAAAGTTCCCGAGTACAGGTTGATCTTACATCGGGTATTGAAAAACCATAAATCTGCCGTTACTGCCCTCCGCCTTTCACATGACCTAAAACAGTTGTTGACTGGGGATTCAAGTGGTCGTTTGCTTTCATGGAAACTACGGGATGAGAGCTTGAGATCTTCCATCAAGAAGTAATCGTGTCACATTTCGAGGTATTGATTCTTCTTGATGGTTCTTGGTCAACGGCGGTGCTAGAACTTTGATAGAAGGGGTGCATTTACTTTTTCTAATAGAGTATTCAAAGAGGAAACAAAATCTTAACTCGGGAAAAGGGGACCAGAGCAGTGTCACAGAAACCCGGAAGTTTTAGGGGGCCAAATCCACTTTTTGTAATTTATATTTATAAATTGTGTGGGCATATGAAATTGGTGGGTAAGGAGAGTCCCTCGCCACAGATGCCAAGCGCGAGCCTCCGCCTCTACTCTTGGTGGCACATACGAGCAACATGGTCAGAAGGTGCGATCCTATACCCCTCACCCCCTAAGAAAAAGAAAATTTTAATATGTACTTATTAGTTATGAAATTTCAATCTCAATCTCGTTTCCCTAAATAAAAGTTTATGGATTTGTCCCTAGTTGCTGGAAGAGTTTGCATGCATGGATGCATGCAGTCGATTCAGGAGAATATAACTATGGGCCGTTGGCTTTAACGTGGGAGTGTTTATAGGAGACGAATATGTCGTAAGTATCTCACAGCTTCTTGAGTCTTGAGCTAATGTAAGAAGCCTTGGATCCTGCTGTTGTACATGGGAAGATGTATGTTGTATATATTTTTAGGTTATATCATAGCTGCTCCATTTTTGTTGTCAAATGTATAAGCACTTTCGTTGTTGTTGGTATATATTCTGCAGTTACGCGTATCTCGTATGCATACTCCGGTATCATACCGTCGTGCCAATACGTATACATTTATCATATTTGGGTACGGCAGGCTGACTCAGTCGCTTCGTTCACAAGATCAGATTTCAAATCCTAAATCTTGCTTAAGTGATCTAGTGACCATTAGCAAGTACAAATTATATGTAATGATATAGCATAATTTGGTGGTAAATTTTATCAAATTGTAATGCGAGGTTGAAAAAACATATAACATCAGCACAAAAGACGCGTGAAATGCATTAAGATTTAAGTGGGACTTTTTTATAACGATGAGGAAGTATGTTGGAATTAATTTCATATAAAGAAACGTTCGACCCAAAATATCTTGAAATTGATTCCTCTTTCTTCAAGATTTTACTATCTTGAGATGAACCTTCTTTCCTTAAAACCTTATCATAGTAAGTCACGATTTTAAAAAGGTAAATCAAGAGAGCTCAGATCCAAGGTTCATATTAAAATCTTAGATCATTATATGCCAAGGGACGTATTTGTAGAATTTCGAAATTTAGGTTTTTAGTTATGGATACTTTTCTTTTTATCGTTAGTTATAACAAAGATTCTCCCGTTCAGACTAATCTATGCATATGTTATGCATATGTTGGGGTTAGGCTGAACCTTAGGTTAAATTGGTAGATTCTCGATGGAAACGTTTTCTAAACATTTCCTTTTTCCACAAAGGCTAAATGAGTAAATTCCCATTTAACTCACATCTCTTCCTCTAATCAACCTCCATTTCTTCCTCTCAATACATGCAGTTGAAACTTGTCTATTACACACTTTAATACTATATTTATACGTATTTAGCTGGGTAATCATCAAAACTTTAATACTTTCTCTTTTCTCCCTGCAATCTCTCTTGTTTCCTTTTATTTCCACTATCTTTTTGGGTATTATTATTAATAAGAGATGAAAGGCGGTTGAGTTCATAATTCATTGCTCATCCCAACCATTAATTTGGGTGATCCACGACCTAATTAATAGCGACAGAAATATGCGTGTGGCAGGCACCATGGGTCTTACAATTTTTGACTTATATGCTCCAATCCTTTTTTGTTTAATTTTGTCAAATTTCATTTCAAATTTCACGACACTAAAGATAATCCACGAACTAACATTAATAATTATGTCCCAGTGAATTAAACAGAAAGTTGAGACGCTCTTTTTTTCTCTTTTAAGTTGAAAATTGGGTTGAGGGTGAGATAACTAATAATTACCGGTTTTAAAGTTGTTCTATACTTAAAGTTTAGATTCGAACGCTAACATTAGATAAATGCACTGAACCATATTCTTTTAGCTATATATGTACATATATACACATCTAATTTGTATTTTATTTTATTCTTTTACCATGTAATTCCTAAAATTTTATTTTGCGATCAATAAGACCTCCATTTTGTTAGAATTTTGTCATCTTCTGTTAGATGTTCAATGTTTGCCTTCAAAACATCCCTAAGTTCCAAAGAAATATTATAGTAATAAGTCTTATTTGTTAAAAATCCGTTCTAGGGACTGGTTTGTTGAATGTCATATTAATTTGGGGACATCAAGATCTTTCAACATTTTCGTTAGAGATTACATTTGGAAAATATGAGTTTGGAATTATATGATAAGAAATAAAACTGTACAAACTGGCTTATAATTAGGATTGATGTCAGGCACAGGTCGAAATAATTTTCCTAGTTGAAAATAGTATTTTCATTAACTATACAACGTGTGAGTTGATTAGGTTAAACAAAATGCAACACGGATTCTTTCAAGTAAAATAATTAAACCATCATAAGATTTATGGGTCTACAATAATTATAAATAGGCACACATACATAAGACGTCCATCTGTACCTTTTCCAAAGCATTTCCACAACCATTAAGCATCAAAAGGAGATGATTAATCAAGAAAATATATATTAATTTCCTTAATCATATTGCTCCTAATCATAGTTTATGGACATGATCACATGATTATGTATACAAAACAAAACCATATTGCTTTGTGAAAGTCTTGTTCAGGCCATTATGTTTGAGACTTTAATTTTGATCGCTATGCATGCACCTATCGGTCACCGATCACTCATAAAAAATAGAAAAAAAAAATCGGATAGAGCCTCATCCTTCATATACGTGGCTAGCTTCGAGGCTACATTAGGGCGGAGCGGGTTGGGAGTTCACTACGCCGCGAATTCTCAATAAGAGACAGAAAAGGTCAGAGATCAAAAAGAGAATCATACTTGTACGATACGATAAGCAGATCCTGAAAGACTATCGAGATTGTAACATAATAGACATAAGGGAAAAGAAAGGAACCCTACAAGGATTCTACATCTATATAAGCAGGATCGAGTTGAAGGTCAGACCAAGAGTGAAGAGAAAGAGATGATATTTAATTTATACTCATCAATTATAAATACCCTTTTATATCTAATCCAAATACGAAAAAATGAACTCTAATAATTTAAAAATTACATAAAACACCCTAAAATTTAAACAAGATATACAAAAACGCCTATAAAAATTACAAAAGACACCATATTCAGGATGTTATTCGTAATTTCTCAAACTTCGAATAGTTTATTCCAAACAATATTAAGACAGAATGTCAATGTCTGTCATGACAGTAAATCAACTTTAGTGACACAATTATTTATCTCATTGTCTTGTTGTATGTGATGTATTTGCCTTTATAGATTGGACTCCAACATGTATATATGTTACTAAATGGATGGTGAGGTCTTTAAACAAGCTGCTTTTTTGTTATGCAGAGCTGACACCAATTGGATGTGGGCATTTCCAAGCATCTGACAAATGGCAATCCATTTTTGTTAACATAATCTTGTCCTCATTTAACTAAGGGAAGATGCTTATATTAGGAGATTAGAGAGGTAATTAATTTTTGGCAACATATGCATTATTATTGTCATGTGATCTCCAAAAAGGAATCGGATGGGAAACTCTTGTCTGCACTAGATTCCTTACAGTGTCTGTTGGATTCGATCGAATTGAATTTATAATAAAGTTTATATATATAATTTGATTTTGTGTATATTTAGTGGAAGTAAATGTCACATTTCAAGCATAAAGTTTTCACCTTTGTCCCTGGATTTGGGAGGCTGACTCACATGACTGATATATTGTGTTAGGTGAGATGCCTTTTCTTTATCTCCAACAAGGATTAAAGAAAACATGCAAGTGGTTCCTATGAGAGCTTAAGTTTTAATTTGTTGGATGTAAGGACTACTTTCCATCTTCATTTTTAAGTAGTTCATAAGTGGTACAAGTGTCAAGGGATCTAATATATATGTATAAGCACTTTCGTTATGAATCCTCACTCGGTTTTATTTTAAATTCGGGTGCTGCAAAGATCTAACATGAAAACGATCCTCTAAACTCAATTGCTTCATTCACAAGATCATATTTGAACCTTACATAAAGAATCTAATACTTCATACCACCAAACCGACTTCTCTCACTGGACACATGAAAAGGTTGAGATAGACGTAAAGCGATAACACAATCGCCTAATTTAATTAAAAATAAAAGTAATAAAACTATTTTCTATAGTTTAACTCCATGCCTCACTATTGTCAATAAAGGATGATGGTCAAATTCACAAGTCAACTAGCTTTGTCCGCGTGGAGGAGGCTTAAGCGTGATGATATTTGTCTCATTATATGGACCACTTTCCCCCCTTAGTTTATTTTATCTATTCTAACCAATAGTTTCATAAAGCTCTTCACCATACCTAGTTTTTCACTTATAAATTAGCTCAGTGGACAAAGTTGGAGTTCCATGCACCACGGGGGCAAAGACCACCTTTCTTTCTCCATCGCCACCACCACTACGGCTGCAACAGCCACCTTCCACCACCACCACCACCGCCACCGAAGAGAGAAGAGAATTGTTAGAGTATAATGTACCGATCAGTCGTGCACCACTAGTAGTTGAAGCTGCCAGCATGATCTTAACTTTTCTTTCGCACGGGAAAGATCAGATCATCTGGCAGTTTCACCTATCAATGGAGTCACGAAACTGCTTCTGCGCTTTTCCACTTATGTACCTTGTTCTCCACGAGTCTTAATCGTAGTCATATCACCACTAGTAGTTGAAGCTGCCAGCATGATCTTAACTTTTCTTCCGCATGGGAAAGATCAGATCATCTGGCAGTTTCACCTATCAATGGAGTCACGAAACGAAACTGCTTCTGCGCTTTTCCGCTTATGTACCTTGTTCTCCACGAGTCTTCATCGTAGTCATATCTTCTAATGATGATTCTCTTCATTCTATTTTTTCTACGTTACTTTGTAATGTTACCCGATTATGGATCGAAGCAAACACTTCTCCACTACTTTTATTATGAAATTAAGTAGAGAACAAAGAAAATCGTCATATAATCGTTTTTCTTATGATATAATTATGAGTTTACGAAAAAACTAATATCAAATTTTGGCATAATATAATTTTGTATTATTTTTACATTCTAGAAAGAAAAAGAAAAAAAAAAGAAAAGAAATGAAGAGAATCTTGTCAAACTTGAGCGTGAGAATCTACAGAGGTGAGAAAACGTTAGTGTTAGAAATCTTGGTGACTGAATTTCAACGTCTGTCTGGGCCTGTTATGTTTGGTGCTTTTGAGATTCCCTTTTTGCATTATTCAAAAGATTAATCCATTTCTTTATATCATTTTCAGCAATTGCCTGTGAATCTTGTGAATTGTGATAGTTCAACTCTTAATAAGAAATTGACAAAAACGTGCGACATGTTTCGAACACAGAATAAGCGCAGTTTAAGATCGAACGAGGAAAAAAGAGAACAAAAAGCCAATGAATATGAACTTCAAATGTTTCCTGACAAAAAAAGGATATATATGAACTTCAAATGTTAAGCAAGAAGCTTCCCCCCTAATGTTGTTTTCTACTTACAACAACAATGTTCACGACGACGACGACAATAAGAATAATGTAACAACGAAAGGGACAAAATTCAGAGTGGAGGAAACACTCCATTTGCTGCTACGATCTCTAAACACACAAATTTCTATCAATAAACCGTCACTCTGGAAAAAGGAATTGAGTTCGAAAAGCCCAATGATACGCTGAAGCCAGAAAGTACTCAATGTAGATTAAATCACCTTATTTTCAAGCGATTCGTAAACTATAAGCATATACAAGGAAGATGGGTTGCCCCAGAAACCATTTTCTTGAATCCCGGATTGCTTGAAACCCAATGAAAGAGCATTGTTGAGAAACTAACGCTCTGTTAATCTGCAATTTGAATGGCAGCAATCATTTGCTCCCGAAATTTTCTTGCACGATCAACACATCAAATTGCCTGTCAACAGGACCGAATCATAAGAACTAGAAAAACCATGTAAAATCCAAAGAGTAATACAAAATACAAATAAAGTGAGAGAGTTTATAGAATGGTAAATACACTCTGCACCACTATAGTGATTTCTGCAAATTGATCACTAAACTATTTTTCATCACCATTTGCCATAAAAACTACACCTTTGCAATTTGCCCGAAACACCATCATTCAGCAAAAAGAATTATACTAGGGATAATTACACAGGCATAACCTGAGGTTTGGTCTAATTACACGAACTACACTGATGTTTGAGAAACTGGAATTCATAAGAAATTGGAGATTATATGATCAAAATCCATCGACTCATTGATCCAGATGTAATGTAAATTCTGTGACATGACGTTTTTGTAATCCCGAACCAGAGAGGAAGTTTGTGCAATTAGGCAAAACCTAAGGGTATATCAGCATAATTATCCCATCATAATATTGTATGGTAACAATGAAAAATAACTCAGTGATCAAATTATTAAAACGAACAATGTTCAATGGACAAAGTATTTCTATCCCTACAAATTTGTCGCACAATCTAACATTATACCTGAACATTATTATGCATTTTGTTGTATTTGCCGATGTAGATGCAATACCCAATCGGCATAGCTACTTGCACGACAATTTTCGTCCTCTGCTAGATTTGACAATAGTAAAAAACCTTCTTGTGGTTGTTCACCTTGCCTCACAAGATGACATAGTTGAAAATATGATGGATCACTCTCTCTAAATTTATCAAGCATCTTCATTAGCTTTCTCGACATTTCATTGTCTCGTGGAGTGATGCAAACCTGGATTTAGTGAATAAAAGTGTTACTAACAAAACATTAACGCTAGAGAATATACTGAAGTGGTAAAGTAAGAAGCCCACCTTTGAGAAGTCAAGACTAAAATCATCCCCAAGCAAATTTCTACCGATATCTGGTGAAATAGATTTCCCGAAACATATAACAAACTTGAAACCATCATCAAATATATAAAGCCCTCTGGTATCTAAGCTCTCAGCTGTTAGAGGTAGCCTGTTTTTTATGATGTCAGATTCATCACTTTGAGGAGATACCTGTGAATTTATAAGATTTTTTTTTTTTCAGAACCAATTCAACTGAGCAATAAAGAAGAAAATGGAAACTTCAAGATACTTACTTTTACAAGCCAGTCATCCAAGCGAATCAGGTTTGGATAGAGAAGCTTCAGCAACCTTTTAACAGGTAGAGTCATCATTGTGTAGCCAGATGCACAACGTTCATCAAGCTGGGCATCAGCATATCCCCCACGAAGAGCTGCTGATTTGCATAATGCTAATCCATACAACGGCAAGAATTTCAGTGATTCAGGGTAAATCATTCTTCCACTCAAACGATGCTGAACAGCATAAAGATTTCTGAATTCTCTGAGGGCTTTGACAATTCTAAGTTGAATGGCGTTTCGAGAATCTTCCAACTTGTAGGACAAAGACTTTTCAGTTGCTGCATATAAGTTTTAAGTGAAATTCGAGTCCACATTAGTCTGTTAAAATCAAGTTAAAAAATCATAGAAGCTTCTATCTTCTAATAAAGTATAGAGAGGGAAAGTGCAACTTTTTTACCTAGCCTGGAAAATAAAGAAACAACTGCCCCAGTGTCAGCAAAGCGATACATTTCTCCTAGATCGGAGACAACCGGAGCGGCTGCCGTATGCACCCTTATACGCCTTTCTCCAGAAGATGATGTATGTCTTAGCAATGGTTAAGAGATTACAATCTTTAATCCTCTACAAGTTAAGCGGAAAAGGGTCTGGAAGGTTGCAGAAGGCAGCCTAGAAGGACTTGCAAATTTTACTCTTAACTAGATAATAATTGGAAACAGCGAGGGAAGGGTACCATAACAAAATCATAGAAGATCACCAACAATACATAAAGGTGAGGCAGAGCGGAAATAATGTAAAATATATTCAACATCCATAAGAAAAGGGATCTTGGATGTCATCAAGAAGCACAGGATTCAGAAAAGACATGAATACACGTGCATAAATATGAAAGATCAATCTAAATTAAAATGAGAATAGGATACAGCAATGCAACTTGGAAATACACGGTCTGCGTGGTCAAAAGAGTCTCTTCAAGGGACATCTGTGCAGCATAAGCTTTATCACAATCAGACGAAGGAAGTGCTAGCAAGTCTGAGGTTCTTAGCAAAAAGTTCCCATGATAAGAAGTAAAGCGCACTCCTGCAGATAAGTGAGCTTGCATTATCAGAACCTCTATCCAAAGATATTGATGAAAAACCAATATGGATCTTGTTAAGGTATGGTAATCTTTTGTTCAAATAAATAGCATTTCTGCAGAATTTTCAAACTTCCACTGTAATAGAAGAAGTTACCTTTTGAACATCTAATTCGCAAGACAGCTTCCCAACAAGTCTCTCTGGTGAGATCTCTGGTTAGCTCATGTCTAAACTTATCTTTGTGAATGCTTGGCTGGAAACTTGGATAATAATAAACTTGACCACCAGTATATTTGGCCAATGTTCCTACACAGCATTAAAAGAATCATAAACATCACATAGCAAGTGAAACCAGTTCTTTCGGTGCTCCACCAAATTAGGAAAGTGGATAACTTCGTTGTATGAGCAGAGAATGACTCATGTATTAAATCCGGTATCATTTCAATGCTCGTTACTATTTTTTTATACTACAAGGAATTAATCCAGAGATCGATATGCCACACGCATTAGAAATCAGTGCAAGACACTTCTTCTGGTTTTCAGTCATCCTTTTATGTTTTAAACCTCAAGTTAAGGGAAAGCAAAATGCATATATTTAAGGCTTTGGAACTGCCAAATGAATTATACTATACTTGTCATATCTTTATTGCCTTGGAGCATCAAGCCTCAACAAATTAAATGGCAGTCCCATTTTAAGTGGGTCAGTTACTTTTATAATTCTCTCTTAACTCCAAAATCATTTTCATACTTCTCTTCACAATTTTTTCCGCAATGCAATTTAAATGAATTGTGATTATAGATTTCCAAGTTCTTCTGGGTTTTAAACCAAAATCAGTATCTCTTTCATGCATTTAGCAGTGCCCATCAAACAGCAAAGACATCAAGACATCTTTAAGCTGGCCCAAACCAAAAAAAAAAAAAACCAGAATAAAAAATCAAGATATCTTGAAAACTTCTGATTCTATCAGATGGTAAGCACAAAAATTGAATAGTTAATCAACCTTTTTAAGTAATATGCACTATATGGAGATCCAGAAAATGAAGATCAATGCATTTCAAACTAGTTAATGAGGACATACTTGGCACCATTCATGTTTAAATTCTGACAATTCCAAATTAAAGAAGAGCCAAAGTAAGTTAGAATATACCCAAGGATGCAATATCTGTGTATCTGTCACTGAATGCATATATATTCACAGATATCTGATACTTGGTTAAATCAGCAGCCATCTGTTTATAAAATGGATCTTCTGGAACCCGTAATGTATGCTCCTTATCTGTACCATAAACTCGAGCATCATCTCCCCGCAGCCTCAACCGGCCAACACCAAGTGATGGCAGGGAATTCTGGAAAATCAACAATTTACCGCCAAGTCGATTCTGACAAAACAAAAGGCTAATTAATTTCACGGAATTGGGGAACAGTTACCCAGAGATAGACAAGCAACCGACAAAATCAAAAGGTACCTAACTCAAAGCCAAAGAGGATGAAGATAATAAAGAACATTCCAACAAATGAATGGGCAGAGTAAATTGTCAAAAAAGAAGAGCAACTAAAGGAATCAAACGCACCATAACCGCGAATGCTGCTTTAAGAGCTGGGCCAAAGGCCGATTCAACATTCATGTTGTCTTCAAACATGGACGGCAAACTATCGAGAAATGATTCCACCACATTTCTAGATTCCGAAAGGTTGACCAGAAGATCATCTGGCAACGGTATAAATATATCATCCAAATCAGACACAACCATCATCTGAGGCTGCACTAAAGATGACTGGTGCAAGAGAAACAGACCAGTTATTACCAGTTTGAAGTTAAGCAGATCATAAATGTAGTAAAAGAACATCTAATAGCTTCACTCACCTTCATATTATAGAAATGTATTGTGCTATCATATGTCATGAAGCCAATCTGTGTTCGAGTAGAACCAGGCAAGCTGTCTAAACAAGACTTAATAGTTTGTGCCATAACCTAAGAAATATCAAGAGGTTTAGCTTTCATTCACCAAATACTTAAAAAAGTTGGGAGTTGACAAACTATATCAATAGTGACAGGTAATAACAGTTCCAAAGACATTACGCAGCTTTGTAAAAGGATCGTTAAGCAATAATTGTTCCTCTAGAAAGCCTGTTTGACTAATGCTTGTCATGCATTGTCAAGTTCTATCTCAGATCAATAGCAGTATAGACAGAGTTAAGCAACCAGCATCAGAATATTAAATGCACAATCACATTCCCAATATAGTTTTCACACTTGAAAAGTTACGTTACCTCCAGCATTCCGCTTTTCACGGCAGATATTGATACATCGACAAGAAAAAAATATAGTGGTGGCATTGGAGGGCGGACCATGTATTCAGCTGGAGCAATAAACTCAACACTACCCCTTATAAGCTCGGGTCTTTGATCCAAATCAAGTCTTCTGCCACTACCATCAATTGGTGCAAAATAATTGCCAGGAACTGGACATGATATGTTTAAGATAAATCAATCACTCTGCATTTGCAGTTATAAAACCGAGTAAAACTACCTCAGCAATAAACCAAATTTGATTTCTGGCAAATTAGTTTCTGAAGTGTTTGAATTAATAACAGGGAAAAGGACATAGCATTCAGTATTGCAGAGGATATCTCCTCTGCCTAGTACATAAATCAAGTTTCATGTAACAATAGGCAACCTCCTCTGTTAGTACATAAATCAAGTCTCACGATGCGGTAGACAACATTAATAACAAAAAGAATGAGAAACAGGGGGCAGTGGAAGAAAAGAGTTATTTAACATGCCATTACGGTGAGGCAATTATGCTTGCATGTATACAATTTAGTTAGCAGTGTTGATTTGCACAAGGAGTTGGAAAACCACTACAACCTCCTCTTGTACATGTCCCCTAATGAGGAGGGCGATCAGACTCTTGGAATTCTCATCTATTACTGGTAACATGACAAAATGCTATGATAAAATTGGAAACAAATGTTGAAAGACCACTACTACCTCCTCTTGTACATGTCCCATAATTTATTATATCTCCACTCACTGGAAAAGCCTAAATGTGGAAAAAGCACCTATCTGTGGATTAGAATTGAAATACTTCATCAAACCCCGAACAAGGTATCCTCAAACAAGTTAACAGCCAGAAAAGTAACGGCGAGACCAAATAGCATACAGATGAGATCCAGAGTAAGGTTTCCCCATGCATGATTCAATGCTATAATTGAAATCAAAAGGCTTGAAACAAAATAATAAGTGAGCTTATTCTATCATGTAAGAGCTCATAAAACAAAAACTTACCATCATTAAGCAATGAACACAAATTGCATCTCCACTTTCTTCCCATATCCGTAAAGCTGACATATGGGTTCACATAAGTGCGACACCGTTTACAACGGATGATGCCAGTGGTAGCAAAATTAACTACGGGAACTTCCTCCTGAATGAAAAAACAAGTGACAATTAGAGAAGAACAGATCAGATTGATTGACAGTGGCTAGTAAACATAGATCTCAAATGCAAGGAAGACTAACCCCATCAGGAGCTTCAGCCAAAGGGCAAACAACTACGCCAAGAGGCAAATGCCACCTCGATGCCAAGGATTGAGAATTTGGTATGCCACTCGTCGTCAGTCGTAAAAATCTCGAACTACAATTCATGGGATACTGTTCCGTAAATAACGTCGGTTCCACATCACCATCCAATGGCCTCGGTAACGCTGCAGTATCAACACCTGCATCAAACGATCCAGGAGCAGACCCAAGCGATAGTGAACTGAAATCTTCGGCCAAACCCTGCGAAGTTGCAGTAGGTGGTGCAACGCCGTGATAATGCCCTTGGGTGCCCGAATAGAAGCTTGATGGAGTTGTTGTAGGTGGACCAGGAACATAACTTCTCTGTTGAGCAAGAAAAGGTGTTGCTGGAGTATAGCTTCCTTGTTGAGGTTGAGCCACAGAGTTTGGTTGTGCATTAGCATACCCCGGAAAGGATGGCTGAGGAGTACCTCTAGCAGTGGGATAAAAGGGAGCCACTGATTGTGAAGGTGGTCGTGAATTTGGACTTGATGACGAAAACATTTGATCAGATGGTGGAGGAAAATTCCGGCTTATTTCTCCAGTTTTTATGTTTGGAGGAGGAGACCCCATGGGTATCGGAGGTGGTTGGGGCTGTGAAGGAAGAGTGGCTTGAGGAGATGTGAAGGGACCTGTTGGGGGCATTGGTCGACCCATTGAAGGCAATGGGGGGTTCGGAAAACGCTGGATTCCTGCAGTTGATCGGCCATTTGATGGTAATGACGGTGGCGGCGGTCCAGGTCTAACTGGCGGAGGAGGTCCAACCCCAGGTGCCTCCGATCCGACCAAGGGTCCAGAAGAAAAGGGAGGTGTTGGTATCTGAGAGGAAGCAGGAGGTGCGGACTTAAAGGCAGATGAGTCCGATCCAACCACAGGAGCAGAGGATGAAAAAGGTGTTGTACTTCTTGGAGCAGCAAAGGGCGGGACAGATGGCCTTACTGGATAACTTGGACGACTAGGATTTTCAGTCCCCATGAAGATTTAATCTTGCCAGTTCTGCTTGATCTCCTAGCTAACTAAGTTTCTGTGAGCCAACAAGAACAATTAAACGAAGAGAGGAATGAGTGCAGGACAAATTTACAATATCTAGCTTAATATACGAACAGATAATCTCAAGGTTGAAAGATGTACATTGCACTACCACATAACATCAGCTGACGAAAAGGGAAAACAAAATTCGGTTCGAAAAATGATAATTTCTCCTATTTTGATTTCTCTACAACTGCAATCAAGCAAATTCTGACAAGAAAGATTTCACTTTCAAGCAATAGTATTCACCATGGCTGTATAATACAAGGGACAAAACCATGATATGTTTGTTCACTACACTCTATTAGTCTATTCCCATCTTCCCCAAAACACATCCATAAAATCAAATCACAACAGCTAAAAAGAGGGAATTCCACGCTATACAACACTACATACACATATTTCAAGTATTACAATCACACGCACTTGATTTTAATTGAAAAAACTAACTCAATTGCTAAACATAAAATTAAACAGAAAAAAGAACAAAAATCCACCAAACACAATCTGCAACCTAAAATTACTCCTCCTGAGCCAAATCAAATTCGCAATTCACAAATCACGCAGAATCTACATCAAACCAATCACGAAGAGCAAACAATAAAACCAATAATTCACGACAAGAAACCAAGATTTACAGATACAATTACCAACCAACATTAACTCAGAAACAAATCCAGAATTTTGTATAACCTGACCGGATATCTCGCCGGCGGAGAACAGAATCGGAGAATCAAACGTCAACGATTGGGGCTGAGGGGGCAGTGATTACTTGCGCTATTTTACTAGTACGGAATTACGGATACTAAATTGAATTAAATTGATGTAAAATGTAAATCACAAAAAGATCCTCCTACTTTTGAACAATTTGCAAAGACATCCTTCTATTAAGACAAATTAGCTTAAGGACCACACGAAATTGAAAAGTTGGCATAAAACCTGTATTGTTCAAAACAAAAAAACTAGTTTGATTAGTTTCACAAAAATTAAATACTCAATTAATGATGAAATGGATTACAATCTCTTAATTGGGAATTATTATAAGAAATTTCATCCACTAAATTAGTTGCGTTTAATTTTTTTTTTAAGATGATAATTCTCAATTCGAATTTGAGACCATAGTCTTCTATTGGTAGCTCATCTAGTCATCTATTCACATCCCTCTATTTGTAGGTCATAACTCGCACTAATCATTTGTAAATCTTAAAAAGTCGGTGGTTATATGTTTGCTTTTAAAAAAAAAAAATTGTGCTTAGCATATTAATATTTTTTACCGTTCTAAAAATATTGGTGATATACATGATTTCGGAGATGGAATAGTCGCCCTTCCTTTTATTTTTTTTAATCAAAAAAGTTGTGTTCGTTTAAAAAAAATATGTGTTTAATATATTAATATTTTTTGGATGATTTTCTTAAATTTTGGGTGATGGATTGAATAACTAATAGGGGCCAAAAGTCTACATACAACATTTTTGTTTTTGCTCGGGGACAATATCAACCTCATGTAATTAAATAATTAATTAATAGTTACGAAGATATCCAACAAACTAACCAATTTAATTAATAGTTATTGCGTCATATCACTATCAACTTTAAATTTAATTATTGCACAATTAATTGACGTCAAATATCAATCAATATTTCGAAGTAGCCCGGCCTTATGACATATTGATCAAAATTTTGTATCTGAATCACTAGGTAGGTAGGATTTTACGTTTTAGTAATTTGACTCATTTTTTAACCCTAGTAAACATAGATAAATTGATTATTCGACAATATAAATGTACGATTAAATATAAACAGCAAAATGAAGCTAATACTGAGAAGATAATTAATTATTCATTGCTCAATTAAATATACTCTGTTTTTTATATTTTATTTAATTGGTTCAAATTTGATGACCAGTAAAATTCTCTTTTTCTATATTCCATAAAATTGACCTCCAATCCAACCTTAAGCAAAACTTTCTCCATACCTTTCTTAAGAAATATGTTTCGAATCATTGAACTCTTAAAAAATTAATAAAATCATAATTTAGTCGGTTTACAATTAAACCAAAACTTTTCGGGTGTAAATCGTACATTATCGAATGTGCTTATAGTATCTTTCAAAATATTAATAAACCTACAAAACGGATTGAAATTAATATAGATCAATTTTACATTTTAATGATCAAATTCTATTAAAAAGAAAAAGCAAAACAAGATTGCCAAACAAGCTATTTTCAAAAAGTTACACCAACATTGAGTAAATAAATTAATTACTCAACAAAATTAAACATATGTTATTTATTGTAAACACCAATATCTTCTATAAATGTAAATATTAACACAATTTAATGATAATTAACAACATGAAGCCATCATAATTCTGACAAATTCCTCATAGCTAACCAGACCATCTCCATCTAAATCAGCTTCTCGAATCATCTGCTCAGCTTCTTCATCTGTTAACCTTTCTCCCATATTTGCCATCACGTTTCTCAACTGCAAATTCATATTCAACAAAAAATTTTGATTTAATTATACAAATTTTCGTTCGATTCAAGATAAAACTATAGAAAATTACACAAAGTTCCCACGAAATTAAATATAACTATCGTAACAAAACGTGATAATTTATTCTATTCACCTCGATTGCCGATATGAATCCGTCTTGATCTCGATCGAAAACCTTGAACGCTTCTTTGAGCTCATCAGCCATGTTTTCCTCCTACAAATTTAATCACGATTTCTCCTAACTATTTTCCAAATTGTATGATACTTATACTATTCGAGAAAAGAAAAATTAATAAAAAACCTACCTTAGTCTTTCTCGCCATAATATGCAAAAACTCTTCGAAATCAACCGTACCATTTCCATCTGCATCGAGCTCGTTCATCATTTCCTGGATCGACTCCTTCGTTGGATGCTCATTGAGAGATTGAATCACATAGGCAAGCTCCTCCATAGTGATCACCCCTTCATAAAATGCATTAAAAGTCAATCACAAATTACAATAACCCTATTTATCAATCGCATGTAGAGTAATTGCGCTGGGAGGATCGTCTAATCAAGTTTTTGCAAATACTTACCATCAGAATCCTTATCGATCATGCAGAAGGCCTCCCGGAACTCGGCAATCTGCTCTTCCGTCAACCCGTCCGCCATTTTTTTCAAGTATTTCGTGGTCTTTTACGAGTTGAACAAAATTATAAAAACACCCCCTCTGCAAAAGTGGAGCTTATAGAAGTATCGCAATATCAAGAACTTAAGTGAAATGTCCCAAACTTTATATAAGTATACAGGTCGTGTCTTTCAGAACTCCCAGAAAATGAGGTACTTCGAAGTCAAAATTCAACTTTTGAATTAAATATGAATTGTGACATACAACAAAATATTTTCTTTGATTTGATTACTGGGACATATATCTCCGTAAAAATTTCGTTTGGGGACCATGATTAGGTTGGAAGTCAATAGTTTTTGGGGTCAGTCAATCTTAAAATTATTTTTATAAAATAAATAGACTTATAAATATTTATTTTATGCAAATTATTGTTTTCTAATTATTAATTTTTATTATATAATTAATTAATTTTTAAATATAAAATTTTTAACTTGAAAAAATAAAAACAACGGATCTTTATACCTAAAACAAAGAAAAAAACATTATATAGTTTTATTTATTTTGTGAAGATTGGAAAGCTCCCAAAACATTCTATGACAGAGAGGAGATGATTTTAATAAATACAAAATAAGATTATAAAGTATTAAATATAATGAGAGGCTCCTAATTTGGTGGGGAAGCACCACGTCTCCCATTTGACAATTTCTTAACAATTATGCTTAGTTTGATTTTATTTTATTTAATTAAATTGGTGGATCATGAGTTTGTATTTAAATCATTTTATGGAATTATAAGAAAATTAATGTCATTTTCAAATTTAATCCTCAAATATTTTGTTTGCGTTTAAGTTATAACTTTTATAACATATATGTTACATACACATTGGGCATCATTAATTATATTGTTTGATGATGAAAGGAACGAATCAACTGCACGAAATTATCATAGTTCATTAAAAAATTATTAAATTTTGATGGAATGAACCGTTGGAATTCTGTCCAAATTTTGTTGGTATAAGTATTTTCTGACGAACTTTCAATGAAATTCAATTACAGATTTTTGTCATGACTCGATATGATAGTATGCTTCGCCAACGGGCTTTTGACGGACTCCTAAGTACAACTATTTTGATATTTTAAATTGCATTTTAAACAAATAACAATATATGTGACACAATATTTTTAATTATTCTTTAATAACACTATATTTTCATTGACTAAATCTTCATTTTTCTAGAAAAAATTTGTTGTCCCTCTCAAGTTGGTGCATTTTTCAATTTGGACATAAAAATTAAAAGGAAGTCTAATGCGAGTTTTTATTAACAGTCAAAAGTCCAGCCATTAATTCCACCGATAATAATGAATATGAAAACAGTGATGCTGACACGATAACATTGTTGAATAAAAGAAACGTGACTTTGGAGGAAAAAGTTTGTGTATTCATCTTCTTTCTTGTATATTCAACTGTACAGTGGTTACAAGAATATAAAAAATAAAGGGCCTAATTACAAGCCTACAAATCAGTCCCGGAAAAGGAAGATACAATTAGGTCATAATCTTTTCCTAAATTATCGAGGTTCTCCAACAAAAATATGAATACAATAATATGAAATTTTTAAATAAAATTTTCATACAAAGAGTATCATACATAAAAAATGATATTCTAAGTATTTCTGCATCATAAATTCCACATCTTTCATAATCTCCTTACGTATCCTTTGAATTCTTTCCCGATTATTATGTATCAGTGGTTATCACCTAAATGTTTATTAAAATATAAATACTATATAGCTTGCTTTTTTAACGATTTATACTTTAGTATATGCACGTCTAATACGAAGTAAATGTGTTGTTAATAACCAATAATAATTATTTAACGATTACAATTATTAAATGCGAAAAGCCAAAACTTCATAAAAGATTTTTCCAAGAAACAAACTCTAACTGATTTTTTTTTATAAATTATGGATTCGAAATCTAATTGTCAAAAAGACCTTCAGACAAAAATTTTATTTATCCTCCGACTCGAAATCCAAATTAACAGGATATGAAATAAAAAAGAAAAAAAAGTAGTTCTGATGGGCCTAATTACGTATTGATAATTATCTACTATTTAAAAGGGCTTACCAACAGTCTACAACCCAAATCCCATGATGGGCCTTAGACCCAAATAACACTATCTTTTTAATAAATAATCTAAAGAATATAGCTTTAATTACATACCCGAGACAAGCTTATCGGACCAATTAACCATAATCTCTTTAATTAACATTAATTAATTATGTTACCAAAAAAATTATTAATTAATTATGGTACATTAGTCAGCCAGTTAAATAAATGGTCAACTCTGATGCAAAATTCTGGATATCCGTGTTGCTCCCATGGACGGTAATCATGTCATTAAGCTTAAGCTCACAAGATTTATAATTAAATTTTTTGGTCACGGCAGTCGATGATGAATTAAAAGCTAAACAAACAGACCCTAAATGTGGAAAGATACACCTTTGTTCATCGACATTAGCACCAAACAATTCAGTGATTCTTATGGAAATCTTAAACGTTGCAACTTGTCATGCATTATCATATATTTTGCCAGATTTAGTAGCCTATTCAAAGGCTGTGTTTGTTTGAGGCGTTATTAAGATTTTCTCTAAACATTTAACTACATTTTTAGGTGCAGAAACTCCCAAGTTAGAATAAAGGTTAAGATATTTATAAATTATCAGAACTACCAAAAATAATATGATCATTGTATTTTTTGTAATTCCTCTGTGAGAATTTTTGTTGTAATTGTGTTAAAACCTAGAGAATGTGTAGTTATCCCTTTTCTCTAACTAGATCATATTCATTCTACGATATATAGGAGGTGCGGAACTCTTCAAATTGTCAATAATTTTCAAAAATATAACAAGATTACTAATTAAATCGACACAACATTATATTGTTAAACTACGTCTTCTACAAGTAAATTCACAAGAACTTGATTGCAGACTCTCCATATAATCTAAAATAACATAATAAAACTAAATTATGTTATTCGGGAATACAATTCTTTCAAATCCAATCAGATATATGTAAGGCACAAAGCTCTTCATATACATGCAATCTAAAAGTAAAAAACTTCATCACAAAGACAAGACAGAAAAAATGCAAAAATTCGATTACAAGTTCTCCGTATAACTTAATATAATATAATATAATATTATCCCGCTAAATTACATCACTCGAAAATCCAATTCCTAGAGTAGAAGAGATAGGCGGGGCATGTGAATAAATGAGAAGGGCAATGCTTTTGGCAGCACATTACGATTCCCAAGCATAGTGGGAATTGCAGTCCTCCTTTGATGACATTGTTTAGCGTAGCAGCAAGTCATGTATTAGCGTTGAAACCTAAGAAGACCGTTAACCATTGCATCTACATTGCTTTGAATTTCATCAACTCTTTTAATATTTTGTCCTCTTTTATGGCTTCCTAAACATACATTTTCTAAGTTTTCATGACGTTCTTGACACGTACAGGACTACAAGTACCGTCCCTCCCGGACGGGACAACGTATATCACAAATTAAATATCATATCTTTAAATTCTGAAACGAGATATTTAATATACGGTACACTCTGCGTAATACATTCGAGCTAAAACTTAAAAATTTTAGGAATCAGAAAATCTCTTATAACAGATCATGTATATAGTTAATAATGTTATATCTTTCACAGAATTCTTTGAAATGAAAGCAGTGGATGTCTGTGGACGAGCACTATTATGAACGGAAGAAGCTTTGAAGTTTGAATCCCCCATCCATGGTAAATGTGGGACTACTTTTGTGAAACGTTTTTTGTGACTTATGCTCCCCATAAATAAAGGACGACTTTAACCACTTTACATTTAATTGTGTGGGATGTAATATGGTCACCAAAAGTCGCACTTGTAATTAATACCTCTCGAATAGATAGTTTACGGCCGGAATTTATATAGACACGAATTTTCCACACCCCCTGCACTAGTAAGACATGATCTTGTACTTAATGTGTGGTCAATAGCATTTATTTAGTTCTAAGGTATCCCAAAAATTAATAGCTGAGGTTAAAGTTATTCAAATATTATTAAAAACTCAGGAATTACGTAGATCGTATTATGTTGTATATTTTTTGTAATATTTTGTATGTGTTATACAAAATGGTTAGTAAACGAAAATTATGATTCTCATTTGAGAAGTGAAGAGGAATAATTTTAAAAATCAAGAACAAACAAAAAAAATTTCAATTCATGGAGAATTTTTAAAAAAGGCCCCAATAATTAATGAGATTAATTTGGATAGTGAAATTTAAATTCAAAAACAATCTATTCTGAAAGCTCTCGCTTGAGCTATTATGGCTATAATGGAGTCAAGTGAATAAAAAAGTTTTTTTTTTTAAACACATATTGTAGAGGGGTTAAGAAATTCAAACACATAGATATTATAGTTGAAAAAAATCCTTAATTATTTGAGTCAACTACTAATGTTGCTACTTGTAACAAAGCTTTAGTAAACAGAAAAATTTAATTTAAAAATATAATAAGTAAATAAATGTTTTTTAGTTACAATTACGCCACAAAATATATCATGATTTTCCAGGCGTTGAGATAAATTTATTCAAAAAAATTCAGTAATTCACAATTATTAAATAAAAATGTTTAGGAAATATTATAATTTCTCAAGATTTAGTGACCAACAGTCGGATTATAATTAATTAATTGGTATTTTATATTTGCAGTGCTTAACATTGTAAAAGGAGACGATTCACGTGATGAGAGAAAGCAAGATCTAACATAAAAGGGAGAAAGGCATCATTGTGAACTGCACATCCCAAAACCCTTTTTGGCTTCTCATTCCTACACTATATGATATTTTTAAAGAGGTGAAAATAAACACTAACAAGAAATGTTATGCTCCCAGCGGCATGGATTGCTTACTCATGTCGTGAATGGAAGTGTGCATACAGATGCATACGAAGCATCAGATGTTGTAATAGGTGTTCAAAAGTTGTATCCCTCAAGGGGTCGAAGAGATGTTTGGCCTTTGAGACGGAATCCTTGGTAATCTATCCCGATTGATGATTGTCGAAAGTGATCTATGATAAATAATGTGTTTGGTCTGACTCATTCTCAAAAGTTAGTTGGTTGAGCTAGGGTTGTCAAGTAATTGTAAACTAAGCATGAACATTGTAGAAATCGGCAGGGTAGAGAGATAGATCTAAAATGGAACCTATTATGATACTATGAATAATAATGTCTTGACCGAACTCATCCCAAAAACATATTTTATATGTTTCTTGTTCTAAAATGCGAATATTTTTTAAAATATTATTTTAATATATCGTATCGTATCAAATACTCGTATCGAATACTTTTCAGATGGAAAATTTTGAAAAACAAAATTATATTATCGCATGTGTATCTTGTATCTATTTATATATTATATCCCGCCTCTCCCCACCATCATAAGGGGGGGAAGGAAAAAATAAATAGATATATAAATAAATTGTTCGACCAATAGGGTTGTGACTAGGGTTGTAAATGGATATTATAAATAAATTGTTCGACCAATAGGGTTGTGACTTGTGACTAGGGTTGTAAATGGATTTTCGAAAATTCGATATACATCCGCATTCGAATTCGTTTAAAGAGGATATTATTCGAATTTGCTTAAAGAGGATATTATACATATCCGATTATGGACATCCGAATAATAAATGGATGAAGATATAGTAATCACACATCCGCTCCGTTTAACATCCGAGCCGTATCAATATCTGTTAATAAATCCGTTATCCGATTTATCCGTGATCCGTATTCGACAAATAACATATTATATTAAAAATATATATAACTATACATGTTTTTTTCTTAATATACACATATATGTGTGTATACATATATATTATATTATTATTTTTCTCTATTTGATAAAATAATATAAATTATATATAGTACATTTTGATTAAATTATTATA
>JBBMKE010000001.1:610565-627966 GCA_037834125.1 Lippia alba | reverse complement strand
GTGTGGTTGTTTCCTGATAGTTAAAAGTCTTATCTGCCCTTGGTTCTGATTCTTTCATCCTATGGCATAACCCGTCTGCAGATTTGAAAACAATGTCGAAACGGGTAGAATCCGAGCAATACTACGTGACTTTTGAGATGTTCTTGGCTGATGTTCGGAGAATGTTCTCGAATGCACGCACCTATAACTCTCCCGACACAATCTATTATAAATGTTCGACCAGGTATGTATGTTTCCCCGTCTTCGTTACATGGAATAGAAAATGTGTCTTCGTTGTTCGTAAATCTGAATCAAGCCATTTGTTTCTGCAGATTGGAAGGACATTTCTCAAACAAAGTACAAGCTGGTCTTCAAGCTGGTATCAAGTTTCAGCCATAAATTTGATCAGATTTCTGATTCCTTGTAAATATGGTCTAACTTTTCTCAAATTATCTTACTCCAATCTGTCATTCTGGAAGCATTGTTCTTTCAAACAGTATATATATATATAAAAACTATTTGTACTAATTTTCTTAATCTTTACTATTTATTTGGGGAACTCTTAAATTTAGTTCAACAGTTTCCCTAGTGTGATGGATCTTTTTGTATGCTGCTTTTGAGCAAGACTGTATAATTAATTGGGCTTATAGAGCGTAGTTTAATTACACGGAAGTAATGCATATTACATTGTTAATATGTAATTTAAGCTATTTTATCCACTATTATTGCTGAATTAACAATCCAATGTTTGTTTCCTTTGGAAAAGTAGTAACAAATCATAACTTTATATATTATTTCATACCCGTGAACTCTGATAAATTTTTATTTTCTATTTAATTTACACAAGCAATAACGTTACTAATGTTTTCTATTTAATTTCTGCGAGCAATAATGTTATTAATGTCACCGTAGTTGACGGTGAAATCAGACAATTTTTTTCTTTTCATTTTATTTCTACAAGTAATAATGTTACTTTACATCATGTAGTTGACTATTGATGTTTTGATTTATAAAAAGAAATAATATTACTAATTCTAGTGAAATTAATTCAACTATTAAATTAAATAAATTAAAAATAAAATATCATGAAATACAATGAGTCGTTAATCTAAAATATAATAAACTCTGGTGGAAGACGAGTTTTACTTGAAAAGTTGAAATATATACACAAACATGAATATGCTTATCTTTGGGGTAATTTGATTGCGAATTGTAGAACACTCCTCGGCCGTACTTGAGAAATAAAGATTACTCATACGTGGCGCGAAGAGAACATATGCGCTGATTATCTTGCGAAAATTGGACACTCTTATTGTGGCCTCACGATTTGGGACATACCGGATAACGATTTAAAAACTCTTCTTGTGGAGGACCAGCTTCATTATTAAGACCTTAGGTCTCCTTTTTGTAACCAAAAAAAATAAAAATATGAATATGCTTATCCGTTTTCAAGAAGGGCGCAAATGCACAAGTTCTCTAACTTAAGGGGTACAAACTAGAAATAATAATTTTCCCGAGGGGAAAATTGTAATTTGGAAAGTTTCAGCTGATCTTCATTATTGATGTTCAACTGTGCTCTGAAGTCCGCATTCGATTATCCCTCTCACGATTTTAGCTCAACTCCAGCGTCTCCAGAAGGTTGGTGAACTGATAACCAAATTGAATTCGGTTAATCTTTTTGTAAAATTGTTGGAGATAGGTGCGATTATGAGAGCTCGCGTGCGCTCCAGTTAGATTTTTGGTTTGTTGATTTCTGGCTGTTTTTACCTTTGTAGCAGGTTAATTGGTTGTTGTAATCGCTGGTTTCCATGGCGAACCGACCTCAGATCCGCACAAGTAACTCTGCTCTAATTGCTATGATCGCGGATGAGGTACCTATTTATCTTCCTTATTTGAATTTTGTTTTCTTTTAAGCTATGGAATGAAGTATGTGGCGGTTTAATTTCAAGTTTTAGTTCCTTAATTTTTGTGTGTTTGCTACTTCGGCTGTGGTTTAGCTGCGCGAAGTGTGAATCGTCACTGTTATGATTCTCGTCGAGTTGATTGTGTGGGATACTGGGATAAGTTGTCTTGATTGTAGAAATTGTTCCCTATCTACTCTGCTTGTGTGTGCGTTTTTGTCAATTTGTGAATATTTTATGTGTGCGATGAATGATTACATGGTTAAGGGTTTCATCTTTTTGCGTTGGTGATTTTGCTGATGAAGCAATTGTTAGTGTAGGACACAGTTACTGGGTTTTTGCTGGCAGGAGTTGGAAATGTTGATTTGAGGAGGAACACAAATTACCTCATAGTGGACTCGAGTACGTGCTCAGCTATCTTTATTTTTTACGATTATGCTAATCCGGATATTATGATTCATGTTATTCTGTAAAACGATGGGATCATGTTGTATGTTCTTTAACTTTTGCTATTGCGATTGTTGGAATGTTACGATTGATGCAACATCTGTCAATTTGCTTGGAATTTTCATTGGTGATCCTTTCTTTTGGTTTAGAAACTACCGTGAAGCAGATTGAGGATGCATTCAAGGATTTCACTACGAGAGAAGATGTTGCAATCGTCTTGATCAGCCAATATGTAAGTTTTTAGCATTCTTTAACCGCTCATTTTATCCTGCTCTACATTTTTGACTCGATGAACTCTGAAAACTTGATGCTTGGCTAATGTGCCCTTGATGAAATGAATACAAATGTAAAACTGTGATGTAGCGTTGTTCAGTAACTTTAAGATGGCGATTTCTATTTTACGGGTAACACTTGATAAAAAGTGCATAATTTGCATTCATTTGCTGTTAATCACACTATTGTGAGTATAATTCTACACCATGGCGTTTGATATTCGTTTTCGTTTCATTTCAGGTGGCAAACATGATAAGGTTTCTAGTAGACAGCTACAATAAACCAATCCCAGCAATCTTGGAGATCCCTTCCAAGGACCATCCATATGATCCCGCGCACGACTCCGTTCTTTCAAGGGTCAGGTACCTCTTCAGCACCGAATCTGTGGCATCCGATAGGCGTTAAAGATTCGTCACTTTCAAAATTTTATGTACCTAAGACGACGACTACTAATACTACTACTACCCGTTCTCTGCCACGTCATTGTAATCTGCTGTATTTTCTAGCACTGTAGCACGGACCCTTTGTTGTTCACTTGTAAGAAGTGCAAGATTGTATGTAACTTAATAAGCTGTAGTAATGTTCATGTTCATGTTGCATTGTTGTGATATCCGAAGTGGAGGATGAATCTATTTTAACTTCTGTAGAAGCAGAAATTCTTGCAAACATTCATTTACTTGAAGAAGCAAACAGAATCACCATCCTAATTGGGAACACAAGAACATGGATTGCTAGGGATACCAAATAACAGAGACACAAAAAACATTTGGTCAAAATCGGACACAAGAACATGGATTGCTAGGGATACCAAATAACAGAGACACAAAAAACATTTGGCCAAAATCAGTTTCGCAGCATTGAAGGTGCAGAAGAATGAAAGGGTTTTCAGCCCACAAAACCATTCATCACGAAAGTGCCGATGTTAAGCTTTTGGTGAATGTTTCGAGCTCTTTCAACCCTTCTTCGGGAGATTTTGCCTCACCCAATATTTTAACCATCGCGCTACCAACAATGACACCGTCTGCTCCCCATCCGGCCACCTGAAACAAGGGATAACGACATTATAAGGTAATTAGCGTCAAAGATACTACAATAACCGGCAATAATTGATGGAAAAACAAAATCATTGGTACCTGTTTAACATGCTCAGGTTTTGATATACCAAAACCAACAGCAACAGGCTTGTTTGTTGCCTGCATTAGTCGAGAACATGGACAACCTAATATATTAATAATTCGTTTTTCACTAAAGAATGGAAGAATGACAGCTACTAAACAATTTCTGATGTACCGCTTTAATTTCTTGTAGAAGAGATTCAACCTTTCCACTGACAGATGCTCTTGCTCCGGTGACTCCCACCGAACTCACCTAATTGAGAGATGCACAAATTAATTAAAAAAATACTTATTTTCTAATAAAATGCAAAGAATACAGAGTTAATTCGGGAAATTTAAGAATGCATTTTCATTTGTATTAAAATGGATCAGAAGGAATATGTGAATGTTACAAGGTAGACAAATCCTTCTGCAACTTCAACGATGGCCTTCATTCTTGTCGTTGGAGTAGTGGGGGTCGTAAGCAGTACCTGAAATTGAAGCCAGAGTGGATTAAAGTTCTGAATCAGAAAAATAATATATCCAAAAATAATTAAACAATAGAATTTACAAAGAACAAAAGTTTAAAAAACCAACCAGTTCTATGTTATTGCTGTTAGCTTCTTTTCTCAATGCCTCAGTCTCCTCAAGAGGGACGTCTGGAACAACAAGTCCTGAAAAGAATCATTTCCTTGGTAAGCTTAGATACAAACGTTAACAATAAGAGGAAACATTAACAAAACAAACCTTGTGTAGCAGGTATGTGATATAATCCGATAGCAATCTAGGATAGAGATGCATTTGATGCTAAACATTTCTCATATATGCATTGAGATAGTAATGGTTTAAGTGCAATTACCATGAACTCCAGTATCTTTCAAAGTGATCATGAACTTCTCGACACCACGCTTCAGTATTGGGTTGTAATATGTGAAGAGTGCAATAGGACAAGATAATTCAGGAATCACCTGTAAAGACACAAGAAGAAGAAAGGAAAATAATAATTTATTACAATTTAAAGCTATATCTTGAAAGTTAAATACATATATATACATATCATCAGTCTGCATCACCCAGCAGTTAAAATTAAACGGCACTTACTTCCTTCAACATTCCTATGATTTTATCGAAGTTGGTTCCTCTGCCTAATGAACGGGAGGCCGCAGCCTGTGAAACGAAGATAAATTCAATCAATAAATCCCAAAACTGATAATCAAAACCATTCACCATTTGCACATCCATCAAAGACTATATATCATTAAATTTTTTTTCTCAAACCTGAATAACAGGGCCATCAGCCAAAGGATCTGAATACGGCACTCCTAACTCTATAATATCCGAGCCGCATGAGTCGAGAACTTTCAGCGCTGCTGCCGTGGTCGAAAGGTCAGGATCACCAGCCGTGATGTACGGGATAAACGCCACCTTCCACCAAAATAAGCTTCATGAGCATCAAAAGTTGGCAAAATATATAACTATGATTCAAAAGGATGTCCTTTAAAAGAATTTGATATACTTTATTTCAATGGGCTTCAGCATCATGACAATGTAGACTCAATTATTGAAATCATGAGGATATATATAGCTCAAGAAAATGGATGGTGACACAACAAAAACAACAACATCAACAATCAAAGCTTGGATTTTGACATGCACATAGCCATCCATGCCTATTACAGCAATCACACTATTTCAACAATTCTCAACTGAAAAACGCAGAAAAATCAAATCTTGGATAAAACCCCAACCCGAATTTCACAAACCCGACAAAACCCATCAATGAAACAGGAAAATTTCTCAACCCCATTTGAAATTTCACCAAGAAAAATCACCAAATCCAGACAAAAACCAAAACCCACAACGAAATTACCCAAAAAACGCTCACCTTCCCTTGCTGCTTCAACCTGGAGAAAGTTTCTGAGAGTCCGACGGCGGCGGTGGTGGCGAGAGCGGCCATCGGAGGCTTCCACTTGAGTGATTTGCTGTGTGAGGCGGTGAGAAACGAGCGGCGGTGAGGGATACTGGAATTTGTCTTCGATTGAAGGAAGGAAATGGCTTTGAGAGAAGCAGCTGCCATTGACAGCAGAGTTTGAAGAAGCTGAAGCAGAATCCAGTGCTAGGGTCAAAAGATGAGCAGTGAGCTAATTAATATAGTATTTTATGATTTGGTTCCAAATTAGTAAACTTTTTTCTTGATTTTGGTTTAGGTTCTTTAATTAGGTATTGGGAAGGATGTTCAAGACTTCAGGTCGCTTGATTGGATTAAGGAAAGGTGGTATCTTTACTCAAGAATATATTAATGGCTAATTACTTATTACCAATATGAATTCAGATACAATAATATAAATACGATACGAAGATATAACATGGACGAATATCAAATATTATGTAATAAAATAATATATTTTTGAAGTATTTGAGTATCAGAATTTGTTAGTATTGGTTCTTTGTGAAAATTTCTAAATTTCTTTTTCCAAAAGTTTTCTTGATAATTGAAAAATGAGTGACTTGATTGGGTTTATTAAGTATATGACTCTTGTTTTTACTTTTTGAAAAGGAAAAATCTTGACAGGATTAAAACAAAAGGGATCATGATGTCGATTTTGTATATTATAAATGATAGTACTATCGATTATAATAATTAATTTTTCTTTAAATTATAAGTACTTTAAAGTATGAGTAGGTATCTCTAGCTATATTTGATTAGTTTTTTCATTAAATTATAAACACCTGAAAATACGAGATAATTAGTTTAAATTGGTTAGATGTTTTTGGCATGGACAAATTTGGTGGGAAGCTCGCTTATCCCATAAAGATAAATAGATGATTTCAATGAAAACAAAGACTGTTGCTTATGGCTTGTTCAGTTTTAGCCCACTTCTAAAGCCCAATAACACATGCAGTAGTCCAACACACAGCCCAATCACCATTGCTAATTCGAAGCCCCTCTCCTACTTCCCGAAATTAATTAGAGAATTAATTCAACGTGTCTCGCAATTATTCTCATCAAAAGGTGTTTATCAACTTTAAATGATACGTTGAAGTCATTACGAGATTCCTTAAAATAACGCGAGAAGAAAATTCATCGATCGGAATGGGATCGAATGTGCAGAAAAAATTGTAACTAACGTTACCGACTTCTCTCTTTTACTTTTAACCCTTTAATCACCTCATTACTATCATCTATCAAGTTCATTATCCCACTACAAAGATGTGAAAGTTCATATGTTCTTTGAAATAAGCTTAAGCCAAACACACTTATTTTGTTGCCATTTTGTTCCCAACATAGCTAATTTGTCATGTAATTCAAGCATTGAGGCTTGGACACATGTTATTCCATATACAATTTTATATAATTTTTGGGCTAAAAAAGGTTGGTATGGTGCATAAATTATAGGTGATTAAAGACTTAAAGTTGGAATTATTTCCATATATATTTGTTTGTTAAAGGAAGGGCTCCTTTAGAGGTACCAAAATTCCGATGCATGTTACCTTTCTTCTTAAAAAGACAGACTTTTTAACATGTACATTACTCTAGATTCTAAGCTATTTGATTTCTTGATTCTACTTCGCTTATGGAATCACATTCCACTTTAGTCTTGCTATTATCGAACATTACACACCTTTGCTTTCTTTACTATTTTTATGATAAACAAAACACGACGGTACAGATAAAACAAGACACGATATAAAGATTCTTAAAAGTATTTGTAATGATACGAACGCGACATAATGAATTTTAGAAATATTTGTGCATTATGGATAGTAAATTAAATTGTGATTGTTGGATGTTTGAACTATGAATTGAGTCAAATGTTAGGATAAATTCTTGATCTTCCCGAGGTGTGTACACTTGAAATGTGGGGATGTGCATGATGACCTACTTTGAACTTAGAAGTCGTATCTATTCTTATAGACATTGTTGGTGAAGTTTGAAATTGAGAATGGATGGCTGCCTCACATGGTTTTGACCTCTTAGAAAAAGGTCCACTAGTTTTTGACTTGCTATTTTCCATTTTTTGACAATGATTTTTCCCACTCATCCTACATATTAGTTATGATAAAAAATATGTTTGATCTAATTCATTCTTAAAAGTTAGTCATTGAAAAGAGTATTGTCAAGTTATTATATATTGATTATCATATTGTTGAACATTTGATGTGGGATATTTGATATGTCCCCCCACACTCAGGGCTGCGAAAAACATGCGGAACAGACTACTAAACAATGAAATTTACAAAAATTAAAAGATTCGTTGATGGAGAGACAAACTTTGAATAGAATCTAATCTCATAACATGATGAGTAATGCCATAGACCTCCAAAGACTACTTTTCTATGAGAGAATTGTCAATCCATTGTATATTAAACACCAACGTTTGGTTTAATACTAATATTGTATAGTTTCCAAGAGAAAATTAAAGAAAAAATAATATAAAACACTTTGGATACTTCTCCAGAGAAAAATTAAGATAAAAATTATATATTATTCTATTTATATCGTATGCTATCTATATCTCCGTCTTTGTATATCGTCATATCCCTACCGTATTATATTCGTAAATCGTATCAATACAACAAATGTATATTCAATTATTTTAGAAATTGATGAGGTGTACGCGGAGTAAGGAAAGGGTACAGAAGTAAAATTGCTCCAAAAGCAGTACCATTTTCAAAACTGGAGCCCTTTTTAAACCCCAGAAAAGACACCCCGCTTTTCTCTCCTCATTCTTTGTCTCTCTTCTTCTTCATCTTCTTCGCCAAATTTCCCTCTTCTGCAAATTCGAAGCAGAATTCCTAAATCCTCCCCAGAATCCTCACATAAACATAAATTCTCAGTGATTCGGTGAATGTGATTGTGAAATTCCAGTTCAAAATCAATCACACTGTAATTGCAGTTCATCCATGGCGAACAATCCCGGCGAAACCCCCTCCGACGACTTCTTCGAGCAGATTTTAGGGTTTCCGAGCTACGCCGCCTCAGGAGAGTCCAATTTGATGGGAAACGAGCCTCCGCCAGCCGCGATGATGCTGCAGCTCGGCTCCGGCGACGGCTCGGCTCACCTCGGCGGGATCGGAGTCGGCCTCGGCGTCGGAATCGGCGGTTATGGAGGTGGCGGTGGTTTTCCGCTAGGGTTGAGCTTGGAGCAAGGGAAGGGGGGAGACTATGGCGGCGATGCCTCGGGGAGTGGGAAGAGGTTCCACCGTGAGAACAACGTCATGGATTCCCGCGCTTCTGCTATGAAAGGGGTGAGTGTTGGTGAAATTCATTTTTATGGAAGTTGATGAAGTCTATGTTGGTGATTTTTGTTGTTGTTGTTATGTGTTGCCTTGATGGAATTCGGAATTCCTCTGTTTTTGAGTCTTGCAGGGTTTTCATGGACAGCCGATGGTGAATACGGTTCCGGCAGCGCCGCATCCGCCTGCGATTCGGCCGAGGGTACGGGCGAGACGAGGCCAAGCGACGGATCCACACAGCATAGCTGAGAGGGTATGCATGATATTGTTTGGATTAGCTTAGTAAATTTGGTTTTATGCAATTAAGCAACTGTAATTAGAGATTTTCTTCATTGATTACAGTTGAGGAGAGAAAGAATAGCTGAAAGAATCAGAGCATTGCAGGAGTTGGTTCCCAGTGTCAACAAGGTCAGATCAGCTTTCTCTCTGCAATCTAATTCAGCATCTTTTTACTTTAACAATTTTGCTTTTTTGGGTGACAATATAATAAGATGGAATTCCTAGGTGTTTAGCTTTATTTTACTTTGGAAGCAATAATTGGATTTGTTCCCTCTCGCTCGCTCTCCCTTCATCATATTCTATTCTGTTTTCTTGATTTTTAAATTCAATCATTATTTTTCGGAGTCCCACTGCTGATAACCTGTTGTTGTTGTCTTTATTCTTCTTGTGCTTATATTTATTCTGGTAATGAGTATTTATTCCGAATGCTGTTCGTATTGATCTACTTTATATTAACTAAGGTGGTTTAGAGTTTAATCCTTGCTCATAATCTAATTAAACTATCTTATGCAGACAGATAGAGCAGCAATGCTTGATGAAATTGTGGATTATGTCAAGTTCTTGAGACTCCAAGTGAAGGTAGACCTATATAGTATTATCATAATCTGGTTTTGGAGCACTTTGGTAATTATGATTATACCTGTTGTATAATACTTTTGGCCTCTTTAACTAAAAGAAAAGGGGTTAAAGGATCATTGAGTGTTAGTATTCTTACTTTAAATCATTTGTCTTTACATCCATATGAGTTGAGGCTTTCTTGCTTTTGCTGAAATGAAATGTCTTAAAGTCAGCTCCTAAGATTCTTTCCATAGCTTCAATCTTACACTTTTCCTCCTTGTTTAACTCCCAGGTGTTGAGCATGAGTAGGTTGGGTGGAGCCGGTGCGGTGGCACCACTAGTGACGGACATCCCTATATCATCAGTAGAGGTAATAAAAAAATGCAACACATTTATCTTGCCAATCTTTTCTGTTCAAAATCTTAATATCTTGTTATTGCCTTGCTATTAAAGGAAGAAGGCAGTGATGGTGGTAGACCTCAGCCAGCATGGGAAAAATGGTCTAATGACGGTACAGAAAGACAGGTCGCTAAGCTCATGGATGAAAACGTCGGCGCTGCAATGCAGTTCCTTCAATCCAAGCAGCTCTGCATTATGCCCATCTCCCTCGCATCCGCAATCTACCACACGCAACCCCCGGAAACCATCACCCTCGTGAAACCCGAGTCCAGCCCGCCATCATAACCCCTTCCAATACGGTTTCAAATCCTCCGTTCCACTCACCTATTAATTTCACATTATACACATATTATGAAGATTCGAATACAAAAAGTGGAACAAAACATCGATCCAATCGACAGGTTTCGCTGATCCCTCCCTTTCATTTTAGTTGAAATCTTAGTCAGCCGCCACGTTTCCCACCATTTCTTTCTTTCCCTTTCCCCGTCCTCAATCAAAGGGGTGTTCGATACTAAAACGTTACTGTCATGATCAAAAACAAACGTACGCCTCATGTCCTTGCAAAAGATTCAAGTGGCGAAGGAGAATTGGAATTGTCAAAGCTGTGTGGTGGTGGGACATGCAGAGTAGTATAGTGGTGAGTGATAAAAGCACTTCTTTCTTAGTGGGGTTGGTAGTGGAGTTTGGGACCCTTTCTTCAAAGGGGGGGTGAAGAATGCTTTATATAATTGTAATTTGTAGTGCTATTTTTTAAAGGAATAGTTAAGACTGCTATATGTAATGGTTGCTTTTGTCTATAAAGTTGGTGTTTTTTGTTTAACGTCCAAATAGAGATCAATTGAATTGTGGCATATGAATTTTAGTGGGTTGTTTCTAAAAGCAATCTGACGACTTCTTGCTTTGTTCTTCTCTGTCATTATTGTGCTTCCTAATTATTGTTGAGATTGACTCTTTTACAATCAGCTACAGCAACGTGCACCTTATCCAAATTCAGAAATTAAAAATGTGATTGTGGGGACGGTGTAGTTTTAATAAGAACATTGGATATTTGGCCCAATAGGGGGATCTAGTCTGGCCCCAACATATATTTGGGCTTACTATGAGCAAAAAGAAATCAGGCAGGGCTTACGGTTCCAAATCTGCTGAGAAATTCGATTCAATAAATGGGACTAGCTATGAGCTAACAGACTTTTTTCAATGAGTTATTAGCAAATAAATAGGGCAGAGTCGGATGGTTGAATTCAGGCAAGGTCCGCCTGTCTGCTGCTCCTCTCGCTACGCTCGAGTGGACCTACGGGACTGAATTGCTTGCATGGGCAAACATCCTTAGAGTCACCCACCCCCCTCTCCCCTCCCCTCCCCTCCCCCACCTGAGGAAGTTTCTTATCTTACTTACTTGGATGACTTGGCTTCACACTTAGCCGGATATTCTACCTACTTGGCGGAAAGCGTCCCTCAAAGGGAGTAAGGAAGGGCTTCAATTTACAGGAAGACTTGTCACGAAAAATGTTATCTCTCCTTCCTTTTATTTATAATAGCTTCCCAAATAAAATAAAGTTGAAATTTTTTAAAAATTGGTCGGTTCTAGACTAACCAACCCGAACTTTTAAATATTTCAGTTTTTAATCTAGCTAATTATTTTTGTTATAAAATGTAATTTAATTTTACAAACTTTGTGACATGTGGAAGGATTGTAAAACCTAACCTAATTCCATGTGAAATGTGAAAGAGATTTTATTACACTATCTCTATGTAAAATCAGATTGCACTTTATAATAAAATAGATAGTTTATATTGAAAATTGAGAAATAATTGAAAGTTAAGTTAATTAGTCCACAAAATAAATAGTTGAAGTTGCAAATCGAGAGACAATTAAAATTTTAAATTAATTTAAAAAGGACTACAGTCGAAATTATTAATTCGATCTTATCTAAGGTATAGAACAATTTAAAATTCTAATCAGAATCTCATATTTTTGAATTATATTATTGTCTACAATTCTATTAGAGAATTGGTCACTATTAGTTAAGTTATCGAGTTATATAGTATCAATCACTTCAATATAACGTTAAAAATAAAATATAATTTATCACTATGTAGCATTTCCTTTTTTTTTGGTCGAAAACATTTCCTCATTTCACCATAATAGATAAAATCAAATAATTCAACCAATACCAAACATAATTCACAAAATCCGACAATAATCCGAATATAATTCTTCTCAAATAATTATCTCTCCTCTCAAAAAGATATTATCATATTATCTTCATCATCTCCATCTCCCTGAGCTTTCTTCCCCAACAATGCTCTGCTAAAACCCTAAACCCTACACCACACCAACAGCTGCTATGGCGTTAGAACAATTGTTGCCGCTAAAGAACGCCCTTTTTCTCAACCACAATCCCCGTCCAATTCCGCGACTCCCGTTGCAATCGCTGAACCCTAAACCTCTGAGAAAATTAGCTTCCACGGCCAGAATAACATGCTCGTACGATTACAATGGCGGTAGTACTTCTCCGACGGACAGCAACGGGATTTATGAGTACGAGCGGTATGCGGCGCCGCCGCCATCGGGGCCGCAGTATCCGAGGCCGGCGGAGATTCAGTGGAAGAAGGAGCTCTGCAATTCGGTGCAGCTAATTGGGGTTGTTGGAGCTGACGTTCAAATCAAACACCTCGCCTCGGGAAAGGTTGTCGCTTGGTCTCGCCTCGCCGTCAAGAAATCACAAACCGACACCATTTGGTAATTCCCCCTTTTTTTTTCCTCCCCTTTTACTTTCTGTTTCGTTTCTGTAAATTTAGGGTTTAAAAGTATTTGTTATGAAGTTATTGAGAGTTTGTGTGTCTTTAAGAGCCTGCTAATGTATTCAGAAAGATGCACTATTGTGAAATACTGTCATTGGATTACAATCTCTTCTCAATTTGGTGGGATTGTATCTGAACTAGTCGTAAACTTGCATGAAGAGTATAATTGCCTTAGAAAAATGGAGCATTCCTATAGATTAGGAAAGGTTGTATGTCATGTATCTCAGTATCGTCAGCATCTAAATGTGAAACTGAGGCATTCAAATTTCTGATTGATTTGGCTGGCTTTAGTAAGACGCGGAGATATTTCGTTCATTTCCGTTTTCTTTCTGCAGCCATCTTTGCTCTCTTAGTAATAGTATGCACCCCTGCTGCTTTTGGCCTATGTCTTTCTGGATAGCATGATCCCTCCTCTGTCTATCTTTAAGTCCGTCTATCAATCAAAGTTTCTGAGTACGATCAATTCATACTCTGCTTGGTTGATTTCTTATGCATTTCATATGGAGTAGGATTGGTTTCTGCAATTGATAGGTAACTGGATGATGTACGTCTTTATATTATGTACAACAATCTATTATCATAAATGTAAACCATGCATTTGGTTGGTATTCTGCAGGATTAACTTGACTTTCTGGGACGATTTGGCTCATGTTGCTTCTCAGCATGTAGAAAAAGGTCAGCAGATATACGTCTCTGGTCGCCTAGTCTCAGACACGGTAGAAACTGATGAAGGGAAGCAGCAGACTTACTACAAGGTTTCCAGGCTGTTTCTAGTTTCTCTTATTCTTGTCATAAGCATTACATAATTAAGTTCTAAAGATTTTTCCGTTGTTTTCCACAGGTCGTTGTTCAGCAACTGAATTTCATAGAGAAGGGCGTTGCACCTGTACCATTGTATAACGGGGACTCCAATTCTTTTACATCAGGTACTTATTTCCCGTTTCATGGCGTATGGTTTCCTTAGGTAATCTTCGTTTGTGCACGCATTTGATTTCTAAAGGATTTCAGGCAAAAAGCAAAATTCGTATGCTGCAAATTCTACTGGTTCTGTTGAAGAACTGTGGCAAGCCTTCTTTGCTAATCCAATGGAATGGTGGGATAATAGGAAAAACAAGGTAATTCCTTTAATTCAGGTTTAAGATGACAAAATTCGAATTTGTTTCGTGCTTCTTTTTTTTTTTTTTTGTATTTCCTCCCCATAGTTCATTTGTGCTGCTTCGTTCACAGAGGAGCCCTAATTATCCGGACTTCAAGCACAAAGATACAGGCGAGGCATTATGGGTTGAAGGTAGGAATAACCCGCAATGGGTAAAATCACAGCTTGAAATACTCGACTCTAGGATGGAATCGTATCATGAGCAGAATACCAACATGCGTGTAAATTTTATGGCAGTCGACAATCTTGGGCCCTTTTAGTTACTTGTCGTGTCAGAACTCGAGACGTTTGTGGTCCTATATTGAATTTTTCTCTGTGTTTGTATAATCATGTGATCCATGTTGCTGTAAGGTATTGGTGTTGTAGTTCATGGAACTATTCTTATTAGTTGTAAAAACTTACTGAAGAATCAATCAACTCATCTGATTGAGTAAAAGAAAATTGCATATGCTTTTGGAATCATAAATAAATTGTTGAATACCATTCAAAATCCTTGAATTGTCTTGATCATCAATCATGCTCAAAGGACATAAGATTAAAGAATTATGAAATGATTCTTGAAGTTCTTTTCTTTTTGCCATTTCCATCTTCAAGAAAGGCATATTATACATAACTAAAGATTGTATTCTGCTCAACTATATGTTCCATCTCCTGTAAATACATTACAAATTTCAATACAACAAGAATACGAAACTGAAAAACACCTAGTTCTCCATCATGTACATATGATGTTAGAATCCTTAGGATTATATGTCAACTTCAGTCTCACAATAAAATCCCATGAATCTTCATGCTTCTTCCAATTTCCAGATTTGATCTTTCTTATCCAAGAACATTTCTCAAGGTTCACTTCAAGAAACCTCAGCCCGCGACGTGGTTCGCTTCCATGTACCCGCTGTTCACACGCTTCCGACCCTCTATCCGGATTCCCATCCCTCCAATTCGATAACAGAAAATCGGGACCCGATTCTACGAGCATCCCAAACCTTTGGCTTCGGATCCTTTCATGATCCTCAGCCTCTTGCAAGACGTAACAAACATATCCCATGGGACATCTCCAACAAGCATCCAATCACCATCCTTGTCTTCATACGTCGGTGCAAATTCAGATCCATTGTACCCTTCTCTCTCAGAGTAAACACCTGCAACATCCAAAGATACAATCTTTATAAGCAAACATCAAATAGAAACACTACATACATAAATTCAAAACAAGAAAAGATTTCAGATTATTACCTATGGTGCACTTGAACATGTTCTCCAATGCCTTGAGAAGATCCAAGTAGTTTTTGTAGAACTTGAGATCAATCTTCCTCAAATAGGGAGCTCCATCCATGCTCACCTTCACAAACATACCGGATCCGGTTTCCGGCTCGGTTTTCTTCGGCTGCAACGCGTTTTTCCGGTAAGATCTCACCGGCGGCCACCCCACCACCTGTGCCCTGAAAATTACACAAAAGTCATCAGTAAACTTAATCTAAGAATTACAGAAAAGTCATCAGTAAACTTATTCATCTAAGAATTACACAAAAGACATCAGTAAACTTATCCATCTAAGAATTACACAAAAGTCATCAGTAAACTTATTCATCTAAGAATCACACAAAAGACATCAATAAACTTATCCATCTAAAAATTACACAAAAGTCATCAGTAAACTTATCCATTTCAACTAATTACGTGTGTGTTCATGGATCTTTGAACTTACTTAGGAGCAGGAGCAGCAGATTCTCGAATTTCATCGCTGCTATCAGTTTCCGATGAAGATCTCTTGTTGTTCTTCGAAGAAGATGAAGATTGTTTCTCAGATTCATCTTCTTGATCTCTTCCGGGTAATCCCAATCTCAGCTCAGTTGCCTTCAGATTCAAATCGTTTTCGTTTCCGAACACCGTTGATGCAGATGATCTCTCCATTTTTTGTTTGAGAATCAAGAACTGTTGTTGAATGATAACAGGTTGATTGAGAAGCTCTTTTTTCCAGATCCGAGTTGAATAATTCCGAGTTTCTTAGCAGGCAAAGTTTGAATGAAATTTCAGGGAAATGGAGAGGAGTTTTATAAGGATGTGGTTAACATGGCTACAGACAATATCCCCGCGAGTTATTCTCCGTGTGCGGGAGGCTCCATGACAGGACGAGTCGAGGGCCCCCGCGCGTGGTCTTCGCACGTGGTGCTCGGACGGAATACGACCATACAGATATAATTTTTAATGTACGAATATTTATGAAAATATGATTTTATCGTATCATATTATGTTGAATACCATGCCAAACATCCATAAATATTTTTTTTTAATATTATTATATTTGTATTTGTGTCGTCGTATATGTATATAATTAATTACAGGACACAACATATTACAGAAATAGGGATATGAATTTCCTTTTCAAATTTCTCGGATGGAAAGTATATGATCTAACCAAAGGAATGATAAATTTCTAATTGGGCACCATATTTTGACATAACTCCCCAATGTGTTGCATGTACAAATTTCATATAATATAGTATAAAAGCATTATAATACAGTACTTATATCCTATAATATAGTATAAATTTATGGATTTTGCGATTTTTGGGACTTTAACTCCTCAATTGGCTGCGCGTACAAATTTCACGTAATGTAATATTAAAATGCATTACTTACATCTTATTATGTAGTATAAATTTATAAAAAATTAAATAAAAATATTTTAAATTAATAAAGAATTATGAACGATTGTCGTTCAACAAAGAATAATATTTTTTATATTGTCCGCACATAAAAGACGGGTCGGTGTGAGTGGGACGCGTGAGTGAGTGCGTGAGTGGGGACATGAGTGTTGAAATACAGATAGAAATGTTGGGAGGAGGAGTGGCAGATTATAGTGCGTTTACATGGGCGGAGGGGACACCGCTGGGACAATCGCAACCGCCGCGGTTCATTGCGGTGGTCCCCCAATCCCACGGCTGAGATTGCTTTTCAGATTAGGTTCCAAATTTCATTTATTTTTCTTTTTTCATAATTTAAGATTCTAATCAATCCAACAACTACCTAAAATTTAATCTTAAAATTTACAATATCGACCCATTCAATACCTTTTTACCTATAGGGGTTACATGTTCGTAATTTAGAATATAAAATATCAGTGTATTTTCACAAATATAACAAATTATTTCTATTAATAGTCTTTATATTTCCGTAAACTCAAATACGAGGCATCAAACCAAATCATTGTATTATAAATTTATTTGAACTCTAAAAAAAATTACATGTATAGATATTTATCATTAAAC
>JBBMKE010000001.1:595770-610465 GCA_037834125.1 Lippia alba | reverse complement strand
CATCAAACCAAATCATTGTATTATAAATTTATTTGAACTCTAAAAAAAATTACATGTATAGATATTTATCATTAAACAGTCTACTTATGTCGTATGCTAAAAAGAGTTAAAATGTGACATAATTGCATGTTTAAGTTCAACTAAAGGAAATAAATATAAAGTTGTAACTAATTCTTAAATAAATATATCATACATTTCTCTATCAATAACTATAAGTCCTCTAACTTTATCCAAAGCATCGCACTGATTTATTTTAAGATTTCACAACTTTGAGAAATAAAAAACGAATTACTTATTTTAATCATGTAAAAACTTCCTTGTCCGGTTGACCATGTAGTAGTTCAAAAATAATAATTAGTTGGTAAAATAAAGAAATAAAGAAATGGGCCCGAATCACGGAAAATGGGCGAAGCAGCCCATGTGACGTGGGTCCGGGCCTTGTCTGTTGATGGGTCAGGCAACCCATGTGAGTATTCATTAATGGGGCCCATGTAAAAATTTGTTAAATGGGGTTTGTTTGTATGTGAATGGGGTGCATGGGCATGTGGTGTGCCATGTAAGCCAACTCATTTTCTCAGTCATCTATCTTTTATTTTTAGGGTAATTTCAAATTCCATAAGTTTATCTTAGAGATTAATAAAACAATGTTAATCGGGTTTTCATTATTCGAGTGAAATGGGAGATGTTTTCATAAAAAATGGGACACAACTGATGGGATCCCACTCCACAAGAGAGGTGATCAAACTCGCAGCATATTAGGAATAAAAAGTTTGGGAGCTCTCGTATTAGCAAGCTCCTTATGATTTCGATGGAAGAAACAATCCTATAATTGGAGGCATTAAGATTGATGTAGCCATAAGAACGAGCGATTTCTAAAATACCTAACGATAAAAATAAATCAAATAAAGATTTTTGATAAGAATATAAAAAAGATATAAGGTTAGGAGAAGAGTGAGAGTGGACTCACAGGAGAGGAAAGAGAGATAAACTACGACGTTTAGGAGTACTAAATATATGAGTAACGCTTTACATTATAATGGATTTACGGGATGTGATTCCTCATGTAGTATGATTATGATCTCATTTTTTTGGCCAAACTCCGCAAATGAATATTGCAAGTGTGCTACATAGATTTTTTATATGTTTATTCGACAATTTTAAAAGTATTTGTCAAGTTATTTATTATTTCTTGATTGAATAAGGTTTGATTAAGATTATTCGTATATTTAATTAATTATGAATCGGAAAACTAATTCCTGATCATAAATCAAGAATGGAATCTATAGTGTTGTTAATTTCACAAGACAAGAGATATAAGTAATCTTGCTTACCCGTGAAATCGAATATATTAATGTCAAAATGCAAAGGTCAGTGTACTCATTACCATAAAATTGAAGTACTTAATATTAATAACGACATTATAAGATGTGATTAGCATCTCTGAAATTTGTTAATGTTGATACTCATCAATTTCATTGTGGATCTCAACTCCAGGATTCATCTGAATCGAGCTCATGCAGTCAAATATGCATGCATGGGGTATGAACTTAATTAACTGGATAAATCACACAGTTTAATAAATTAAATTCCTGCTCAACGTTGGTACATTGCACGTACGTCTTAAAAAGAAATGCAATTATGCTAATTAATTTAGTTAGTTCGTTGCATCTAACGTAATTTGTCTGAACCTGACTTGTCATACAAGATAATTCAACTTATTTAATTAATAAATAATTCTAAAAATATTATTTTTTTATTATATCCGATAATTATATTAGATATTATGTCTGACACCCTTCACGTAAAAAAATATATATATTATCTTGTCTGTGTCATACATCATATTCCAACTTAAAAAATCATGGCAAAAAAGGAAGTTAAATAAAAAAAATATATAGTTATGGGCATATAATATAACAATAGAACAGCAGCCAGAAAAGAACAAGTCTGATGGTGGAAATAAAGTACAATTGCAACTTTGCGAGTATCATAATTGGACAAAGTAACATACATGTATCAATGTCACTTTGGGAGCCAAACTTTGCTGCCATTCTTGATTAATTGTACTAAACTCCCAACTCATATTTCTACATACTTTTTCAGGACCATCCACATAAGGGTCCACTTTAGTTTCAAATTTATTAGCTCACTTTTTAGCTAGGGTTTTTTGTCCGTATCAATTCACTTTCATAATCTAATAAATATTATTAATATTTTAAAGTTATCATTTTATTATATTATATCATTTTGTATTTGTAAAAAAATTATATATTTATCTTATTAATTATTTGTGTATCACAGCTCAATTTCCATAATTTAAATCTTCATATGCGCAAAAATTTAAACTACTAATTGATCTAAGCTTTAACTTGTTAGTTCGAAAATTTATAGAAGTATTATTTTATCATGTAGTGTCATGTCATATTATACAGACAGGCGAAACATCCATCTCTCAGAATCTTAAGAAAAAACATGCATCTTTCTGTCTCATCTTGATTGTTTCAAACTATTTGACGATATACCCTAGCTACAAAACTAACTTCATATCTATTAACACCAACAATTTACTAAGGGTTCAAATTCACAAAATACCTACAAAACTAACGTCATATCTATTAACACCAACAATTTACTAAGAGTTCAAATTCACACCCTAAACCCTAATTATCCGCAGGCGTAGTTCAGTTGGTTCCAAAGGGGCAAATTTGCGATAAGGTGCAAGGTTCGACTCACACAACATAGGCTGTAGTGTGGGAAATTTATTCTTGAGTCCAATTTGGGCTTTGAGGGTGAGCTCCTTGTAAACCTGTGAGGAGCACACCTCTCTCTCTTAACGGGCCGCTGAGTACCTGATTTGCATCCTCTCACTTGCTTCATTAGGCCGGGATGTAGAGGACCCTTAGTGTTGGGATTCAACCTTTGCGACAGGAAAGAGAATCATTATATAATTTTGATATCAGGAAATAAGATAAGAAAATGAAATGTTGCACGGTAGGCATGATAACCTAGGTTAAAGGAATAGAGGTAACTCCACACGTGTGGAGAATTAATTGTTGATAACGAAATCTGGGCCCTCACACACGTGGGCTTAGGTTTAGAGTTGGACTTTTGGGCCGAAAATGGCCCATTTAACAGACAAAAGCAGGCCCTACTCACCCTCCTCGTGGTTCCCCTGTTTGTCCTCTTCATACTTTTTAGCCAATGTCATTTTTGTATAATTAATTCTTAAAAGTGAGAATTTATTGATCTTGCTTCACGATTTTCTTTTTCTTTTCTTTTTTTTAAATGATCAATTTTAAATCTTGTAAAATATAAGAAAAATGTTGTAAAATTATTTAAATTAATTAAATTTGAGTGACATTTTTATTGGAATTGTGGAAAAACATTGTTTTTTTTCAAAAATAAAAGACTATTATAATTTATAGTCACGACTAGTCGAGTCGTATTAAATTATTTAGGTGTGAAGTTCTCCTACTAATAATAACTCCATTTTTAAGAACTCAAATGCAAAATCTTTAATAAGCTAATATAATTAACACCAGACCGATAAGTTAAACCATAAGGTGGTAATTATATAATTAAGCTTATTTTCTTATAATGCATGTTATATATCAATGTACCATGTAGTTATTCTATATTAATTATCCATCATAAATTTAATAATTAACTTTGGTAACATGTTTTTGTAACAAGAAAATAGACAGTCAACTCTAAATGCAGAATTAGGAATATCGAACTAATTTATTTATTGTCTTGTTCTTACTTATAGACATTATTTTATGTCAATTAAGAAAATTAATTATGATATTGTAATTTAATTTCCTATAAATTATAAAATCGTGTCTTCTGCCATCTGACAAAATTCTCTGCAAACAATATTTTACAGTCAGTATGAATTTTTAATACTCAAATATACAATGATTCATGATGAAAGTAATGATTGGCCCAATCTAGACACCCTCCAAACACACCTTAATCTTTTGTGTGTTTTAAATTAAAATCATTTTTTTAAAAAAATATATAATTATTTTCGTTTTTGTTATATTAATAAGGTCATTGCGGTGCTTTCACTGAAACGATCATTTTGAACAGTGATTTATGTTTAATTTTAAATTATATTTAATAAATTCAAAGATTAATCTTACATTTGACACATTTGTGAGTTCGAAGCGTTAAATTACTTCTTTACATTACGAAATAACATAATTGCACTCGACGATTGGGTTTGGAAAGATATAAGCGAACTCAACAGGGTCAAAAAGCAATAAACACAAAATTGTAAAAAACATTGTATTTTCACCTAATTGGACCAACATATATTTATGAGGCATAAAGAAAGTAGTGTGGAAGTGGGGTGTGAGAAATGGTAGTGAAAAGATAATTAAATAGAAATGCATGAACTGAATTGTAATAAATGAAGAATGGGTAAGTGGGATACCCTGCAGCGGCGCACATGGAATAGGGTTTGACTCTAAGGTGACATCAACCAAACACATTCACATGCCCACTCCCAATATTATGAATCTTATCACATGCAAATATTTATTTCATTTTTGAGGACCAACTGAAATTAGATGTTAAATTATTATAAGTCTTTTGGGACTTTAATATTTAGAAAATTACAAATGTTCTCATTTTTTTGTTCTTACTAAAAAAGTACACAATCGAAGAGCCGCGAAAATAAAAGAATTATCTGGATAAAAGCTAATTGAATCCATCTATTTAGTGTTGACTGTTAAAGTGAAATTAAATTACATTTTCTTTTATAAATTTTACACATCAACTAATAAAATTAACCGAAACTTCTCAAAGGGACGTAATGATTCGATCTGATTTTGCCTATGAATATTGTATTAAATAAAAACACATAAATTCTAACTTTCTTCTTAAAATCTACATAGATTGCGAAGTGATGAACCCTAGCTATCAGGTTCAATAGGCCGACTCCAACAAAGGTAGGAGATGCCCTAAAATTGAACTAGCGAGTTCAATGACTGACGAATTCGCTGGAGTCAAGAGAATGACAGGAATCGTAAGGTTTAGAGTCGAGCTAGCAAGCTTATTCATGGACAAGCTTACAGGTATTTGAAGATCAATGATAAATAATTGATGAAAACTAAGAGTTTCTTAATTAGCCCTCTCTTAAATTTTTATTATTTTATTTTATCGGTATGTTTTGTATCGAATGCAACATATAAGTGAGAACCAAATGAATAAGTTACTAATATATTAATTTATTCACTATAGTTATAAATTTTACTTATTAAAAAACTCAAAATATGATTAAAATTTCCAAATAATCAAACCAAATTCCAGCATCCAATCATGGAGAAAGCAGGCTACTTGTTCATCATGTCGATGCCCATTTCCCTCCAGCTCACAGATTGATCCACGTGTCCCCATAAAGAAATCCCAACCCCATCCCAACACAACACTCTTCTTCCCATTTCTCAATTCTCATACGTCGTATAATACTACCATAATATTTTCTTGTAAAACCCTTCCAAATACCATTAATATCATTTCTTCACCCAAGAAAAACCACGAAGAAAAATGGTGGAAATTGTAAATAGCAAAAAGTGGGACTTTGATGATCAGACTGAGCTGAGGCTCGGCTTGTCCTGCGGCGGCGGTGGTGGCGGCGCCGCCGGTGTGAACGGGAAAAGGGGTTATGAAGAAACTGTGGATTTGAAGCTGAATCTTGCTGCTAAGGAGATTGAGATCAGTGATGATGTTAAAGAGAAGAAACAAGAGATCAAGCCTCCTGCAAAGTTAGTCTCCTTAATTAATTTATAATATGTCTTCTTCTTTTAAAGTTAAATTTAGTCTAAATAAAATATGTTATATTTCCATAAGTTAGTTAATCATGCATGTTAATTTTTAAGCGTAATGATTAATGATTGAGATAAAAAAAATTGATTTATATAAATGTCTCTAATGCAGAGTGCAGGTGGTGGGGTGGCCGCCGGTGCGGTCGTGCCGGAAGAGCATGATGGCGGTGGGGAAGGGCGGAGACGCGGAGGAGAGCGGCGCCGCCGCCCTTGTGAAGGTGAGCATGGACGGCGCACCTTATCTCCGGAAAGTTGACTTGAAGATGTACACCACCTACCAAGAGCTTTCTGATGCCTTGGGGAAAATGTTCGGTTCCTTCACTATAGGTTGGTTACTATTTCAAGATTATTATAAAGAATTCGAACTGAAAATTCTATTTCAAATCCGTTTCGACTGAACACACCCAATTTAAAAAAAAAAATCTTCATAACAAAAACTATCATAAGTTTGAATAAGAATTATGAAAAATACCCTGTTGGGACATTTTCTTTTTAATTTCTCAACTATAAAGTTATTCTTCGGGATTAGGTTAAATCTTATGAGATTATTCGTAACTATTACGGAATTAAATTTGTGGCTTTGTCCTTATTTAACGTTGTATTATTGTTGAATTTTCAGGTTCTGATTACGTTCCAACTTATGAAGACAAGGATGGAGATTGGATGCTCGTTGGTGATGTGCCGTGGGAGTAAGTTAATTAATTTATCACTACTTTTCTAATTATTTTCATAATTATGCCAAAAAAATATGATTAATCTACTTAATTAATTAACTTGTATATATGTCTTCAAGAAAAAATTAACGTGTATATATGTGAATTATATAGGATGTTTGTCGAATCGTGCAAACGCCTCCGCATAATGAAAGGAACCGAGGCAAAGGGACTCGGTAAGTATATCAAATAAATTTCTATTGCTCTTTACCTAACTATATATGTTCCCACATGATTGTTTTTACATTTCTCGTGTAATTGATGAAAATTTTAAAAATGCTGATTAATTAAATATCATTTAAACATAATTACCGTTATAATTAATGAATAATATATTTTTTAAAGAAGTTTCCAATTAGTTTTCTAATTAAAACTAGAATAACTATTTTCTTGTACCGGTATTTTAGGACTTTTTAATTTTCTATTATATATTTTATTTATTATGAGTTTGAATCAGATCATATCAATAAGACAAAAAAGATTTTTTCTCTCGATAGTAATTGCATAATCAAGACGTAAAAGTGCAAGAGCTCTGTACTTTTGCCTACAAGTGTTGTGCCATTTTGACCTAATTGGAAATTTTGATTTGGTGTATTTTCAGCACCTAGAGCCATGGAGAAATGTAAGAGAAGAAGCTGAAGGAGTGAGTAAACTCAACCACAAAGCCAAGAGATAGATGGTGGATATAAAAGTGTTTATAATACTGTTGTTGTAATGTGAAATTAATGTTTAGAGTTTTGGTTGTTAATTATGTTGTGAATTAGTGGCTCTTGTGCCTTATTTATGTGCCCTAAATTTATGTTATGACCACATATTTGTTTAAAGTTCGATGTTTATTCTTTTTCTTTCTCGACTTCTTCTTGAGAATTGAAATCATGTATTAGTTAAGGAATTATGCTAGTTACCCATAATTATGAATAAACTAGAATTTCATTACCATCTATAAGAAGAAGGGATATTTACACTAATATCCCTTGAGTTTTTTTATCTAATTACACAAACTTCCCTTCAAGTTCGGAAAACAATATAAATTTCAATTGGATCCATGAACTTTGATGGTTGCATATCTATCTTTTTATGGATACTGTAGTTTTTTCATTGTTAATGAAATCTCTTAAAGAGGGGTTGAAATTCCAAGCACACGCCATGGAATGTCTTTCCTTGGAACATCATAATAAACGCTTTTATTAAGTTAGGAAATTTCAGTAAAGCAAAAGGCATATTTGATTCTTCTCCACGTAGAGATACGGTTGCGTATAATTCGATGATAGCGAGTATGCTCTCTCTGATAGCTACGAGAGTGAGGCAATGGCTCAGGAGATACTTTTGCGGATATGGTGGTCAAAATGCTTTGATTGCTGCTTGTTGTAGAGAAGGTGATGAGCCAGAAATGGCTGAGGAGATATTTTTGCGTAAATTACCCGAGTTGAATGATGGTGTTTCTTGGAATACAATGATCTCGATCGGGTCATCTTCAAAATGGTGGCGAAAGTTGAATTGTTGAAGCACATGGCAGAGGAGGGATATCAACAGAATGAGCACACATTTGCAAGTCTATTGAACTTCCTGTTCTGCTTTGAAGTGTTTGAAGCTGGGAAAAGAAAAGAAGTTCATGCTCGGGTTTTAAACGATGGAATGTGTGTAAATCCGTTTATAAGTAGCGCCGTTGTTGATATTTACTGCAAATGTGGTGATATCAAGATTAATGCACAGAATGTTCAGAAGACATTTGGAAGGGGCAATATATTTGCTATTGCTTCAATGATTGTGTGATATTCTGCAAATGACAACATATATATCAGAAGCAAGAATGCTCTTTGATATATTCAATATCTGAAAAGCATTTTGTCATTTCTGGTTATGATAAACTGCAACTAGTGCCCGTCGCGGTTAGTGCAGGTCATTGGCAATGGAGTTCGTGTTCTTAAATCGAGCAATAGATCACTTTCGGAAGCAGAGGATATATGTAATGTTACTCGATTACTCAACTGTGTGTTAGAAATGGTATAGATGAACAAGTTGTAATGACGATATGATATGATACGTCGTTACACTGGTTTAGTTAAATTAAGTTCGGATTAAAATTACACATCACTTACTTACTGCAATGGGGATTGGGTTGGCGGTATTTAAATGTAAATATGTTAATTATTTTTAAAAATCTAAAAAGAGAATTTTTACAACGAGTGGTATATTTCCTATGCCAATAGTGTTGCAGTCTCTTACATAAAATTTTATTATTACAAGATTATAATACTACTTTTGTTTTAATATTTTGGTGTTGTAAGCAATGTATGTTAATACAATTATTCACTATGGTGATTTTAAATCACTTAAATTACATCAAATATTATTTTTATTTTAAAATTTAATTTACACAATAAGGTCCCACTTTTTGTGTAAGATTTCTGAACTAAACTTATTCCCATCTTCTTAACCAAAATCCTAACTAGTCGTTCGAGCATTGCAATCGAGTTGAGTCGAAATTTGAATTAATCTTTCTAGAATTACAAACTTATCGAGTCCACTATTGAATTACCTCGATAAAAGTTCGAGTTTGCATTTGAGAACTTCGAACCCAAACTCAAACTCTTGTAATTCTCAACTAGTGTTCGTATTCATTTCCTCCAATTATTGAGTTAACTAAATATAATTCCATGGTATGATTTGTATTTATTATGTAATAACAAAACCAAAAACCCTAATTTCCTAAGCTAAGAAAAGAAGAAGAACAATATTCTTTATTATTTTCATAGATATCATATTTTACATCAATAATTCAACTTTAAAAGAAAAATAAAATTAAAAACCACCAATAAAACTAAACAAAAATAAACAGATAATAAAATCATATAAATTGCAGCGGCCCTAAATCTCAGCTAAATCGGAGGTTTTAGCTTCAGACTTTCACTCAAGAGAGAAAGGCCCTAATTTCTCACCATCGCCGCCGCCGCTGAACTTTGCTCCTGCTGGTTGCGCCGCTGCAGCTCCCCGCCGGCGTTAGTGCTCCCTCCGCCGCTGCTGTTGTTCGTGTATTGGAGGTTTTACTTTTTTCCCCCTTTTCCTTTTGATGTGGTCGTTCTTTTTTTTTTTTTTATTTGTTGTATTTGATTTATTTGTTCTTGATGTGATTTTCCGTGAGTTATCCATTCAATTGAAGCAAGCAACACGCAGGTAGGGTTGATGTTTGGTCTTATATTTGCTGTATTGAATTTTCCGTTAATTGGTATTGTCAATTTGATTTTGTCGAGCAGGTTTCGACCTAGTGAAGATGAGTTTAATCTCTCAAAATGCTATACTTAAGGAGCCAGCGAAGAAGAAGAAGAGAGTTGCGAAGAAGGACGATATCGCCCTAGCTGTGGAAGAGGATGAAGATGTTGAAAATGGGAAAATTACTGATGTGGATGATACGAGGAGTCAGAAAAGAAAGAGAGGGAGGAAAGAGAAGGACGAGAAATCTGAAATTGAGGAGGAGAAAGAAATGAAGAAGCTGGAGAACTTCTTATTTGCTTCCTTGCACACCCCATTTGGGTTTGGGAAGGATGACGAAGAAGAAGTGGAGGAAGAAGCAACCGGAGAGGTATTGGACGACGGCTCTGCATTGTTCTTCACTGATAAGTCGGCAAACAGTGCATTGTCTGTGTATGAGGAGGATTTTGATTCGGTAGATGAAACTATTAAGCAAGACAAAGAGAAAGAAAGGAAGCCGGTGTGGGTCGATGATGAAGAGGAAAAGGCTAATGTTAACATAGCCAAAGTTAACAAATTGAGGAAGCTGAGGAAGGAAGAGGGCGAAAGTGTAATATCAGGGGCAGCGTATGTTGCAAGATTGAGAGCTCAGCATATTAAGATGAATCGAGGCACTGATTGGGCACGGCCCGACGCCCGGCTCAGAGATTACAGTTCGGATGATGAGGATTCAGACAAAGAAATTGGTGCTGTTGTAGCTGATGGCTATGATGATCCTAAAGATGTCAATGATATCCTTAAAGTAAATGAGGACCTTGTCCGAAAGCGGGGTGCGAAATTATTACCTGGGATTCTCGAGTGTTCAAGGCTTGCTGATGCCAACATGAAGAATCCTTCAAATGCTCCAGTCAATTCTGTTCAATTCCACAAAAACGGGCAATTGCTCCTCGTTGGTGGATTGGATAGAAGTTTAAGATTCTTTCAAGTTGATGGAAAAAAGAATGACATGATCCAGAGCATCTTTCTTGAGGATTGTCCAATTCGAAAGGCATCTTTTGTACCAGATGGTTCGCAGGTGATCATATCAGGAAGAAGGAAGTTTGCTTATAGCTTTGATTTGGTCAAGGCAACAGTCGATAAAATTGGCCCTTTATCAGGGCGGGATGAGAAGAGCTTGGAATCTTTTGAAGTCAGCCCTGATTCCAACACTATCGCATTTCTTGGCAATGAAGGGTATATTCTGTTAGTTTCTTCAAAAACTAAGGAATTAATCGGGACATTAAAAATGAATGGAACTGTTAGATCCGTAGCATTTACTAATGACGGGAAGCAATTGATGAGCTCAGGTGGAGATGGGCAGATTTACCATTGGGACATGAGGACAATGTCTTGTTTCCACAAAGGTGTTGATGAAGGTTGTCTGAATGGTACGGCTCTTTGTGCTGCTCCTGTTGGGAATTTATTTGCAGCTGGTTCCGACAGTGGGATAGTGAATATTTATAACAAGGACGAGTTTTTGGGTGGGAAGAGGAAACCGCTGAAAGCTATTGAGAATTTGACTACTAAGGTGGATTTCATGAAATTTAATCCGGATGCTCAAATCTTGGCCATTGGATCTCGGATGAAGAAGAATAGCATGAAGCTGATTCATGTTCCTTCTTTGACTGTTTTCTCGAACTGGCCTCCTTCGAATTCAGTGCTGCATTATCCAAGCTGTGTGGATTTTAGCCCTCGTGGAGGGTTTATGACAATGGGAAATGCTGCTGGGAAAGTGTTGCTGTACAAGCTTCATCACTACAATCAAGCTTAGTAATCGTGTGTGCGTGTGTAAGCTGTTTATGTTGTCATTTTTCTTTTCGTTGAAGTTGAGCAGAGTTAGATTTTCCCAACATGTTTTAAAATGTTATTCGCCACAAGGATAAAATTTTGTTACCATCATTATTTGTACGAAGTAGGGGCGTAGAGTTCATCGCGGTTGTTTCAAACGGAATTCTTGTTTTCTTTCATTTTCATGTTTTATATATTGTTTGTCATCGCCGTATCTGAATTCTTTGTCATCAATCCCATATTTGATGAGCTCCATGATCCATCTGCAGCTTGGTGACGTTGTGTTTTCTTTCATATTTCACTTTTACATATTGCACGTCGTCTACTTCAAGTCTGCATTTCGACACGCTTATTAGATGAGACAATTACACTTACGTACCTTGAGGTATGATCTAAGTACACGCACTTCCCCTGGGATTTGAAGAATAACAAAAACCTCCCTGATCCTGTGGTCTGGCTAGCTCATGCTCTTATATCCCACAATTTAAGAACAAATATTGATAAAGGTCGGGAGAGAAATAGGGTATTCAGTTTAAACTGAATTCATTGATTCAACTGTAATATTAGACTCTTTGTTAGGGGAAGTTTGTGTAATTCCTCAAACCTCGTGGAAAGTTCATCTAATTATCCCTTTACTAAATTGCAGTTTAGATTGCAGGTAGACGATCAAACAATTTCCCGATATTTAACATCTATTATCCCTTTTCATTCATGGATCCATCAATTCATAGCAGCATATGTTCACAAATTCTAAGTTACAATCGAGATTACAGAACCACAATATGTCCACATAGTTTTACACGAAAAACACCATGAAAACGACATGATTCATTCCGAGGCTTTCAAAGAGACAGTCCCGTATCCTCATCCTCTTCGAGGCCACCAACGTAGGTAAAGTAGAGTGCCCAAATCAAACCAAAGACCGCAAAGAGGATCCATCCCAACAGGTTGTTGCTCAGCCCGAATGGCAGCCCCGTTCCTTCGGTGCTCATCCTCTCGTCCACCAGAGCCATCGCTACTGGGCTCGACATGGCTGCTGCACAGGCCGCCGTCGCCAATGAAGCCGCCATACCCATCTTCGTCTCGCTCTCCTGCGCCTTTCCTTCTGTCGAGCACCTCACCCTGCTAACATTCTTGGACATAGGTGGTAATCCTGTCGCCAAGTTCTCTTGTAAGAATTTTATGCAATGGATCCATGATGTAATCTTGATGGAACTAGGGTTTGGGTAAACTAGCATAACGCAGAACTGCTAAACGTAAGCTAGGCTGCTCAGTAGTGTTCACAAATTAATCTTGATTACAAAAACAACCATATTATGAGATTTTTGCATTTCCATTTTGGTTATCATGATAATTAGAAGCATGCATGAGATTCTTGTAGCAGTGGTTCTTACCGAGAGCCAACGACGGGCGCACGGCGGCCATCTTGTGTACAAAGGTGGCGCGTGCAATCAACGAGGTTGAGGTGCAAGCAGAAATGGTCGCCATTTTTTCTAAACTTGAAATGAGTTGATTCAAGCTCTCTGCTAACACACTCCTGCTACCAATATCAGTCTGTGATATTTGATTTGTGTGGACAGTTTATGTCTCTGTTTGCCCATGCGACCTCCATGAACCACACAACTGGGATCATACAGATAAACCTCTCATCCGCAAGAATCCAATCACGTCCTGACACGTGTCCCTTCATCCCTTGGTAACCACTAAGTACTAGCAAGTCCGTTTAAGCGGAACCCGATCAATTATAACGACAAGTGTGTTATACTTCTTATTTAATTGATCACTCTTTAAATTTTTCACCAGTTACACAATAAGTGTAAAATAAACACATGCTCGTTACGCCGATTTGATTGAATATGATTCGAAATGAATTTGTATGTCTGATAACAATTTATTGGAGATATTGAAAAAAAAAAGAAAAATAAAAAATTGCATGTCAACAAAAAAAAGTTAAAAATAGAATAAATAAAGACTTATAAAAGGTAATCCTAATGCAAAATTCACCATCCTTAAGAAATTACCAAAACACCCTCCAATCATTGAAGTGATGCAATAGAAAACCGAATCCGTGCCACCGCATTGGTAATTTTCATGAAATTATAAATAGAAGGAAGACAAAATTAGTCTCCATTATTGCTGCTTTTGGCCTAACACTGATGCAATCAGTCCAACATCTACCATCTCCAGCCATGCAATTGCTGCGCGCACTGTACCTCCACGATGAGCTATAGTGGTTACCATCGATGCTACGAGATATAGTGGTTTGACGATATGCTAGATTAATTCAAGAACTCACGAGCGTTCGAATCCTTAAGTACGCAATTGATATACTAAATTTTAAACTTTAATGATCCAGATCGACTCGAGTCCCTAAAGAATCGAGCATAACAAAACATATACATGGGTCTGTTGTACTAAATTTTGTATTTTTTTAAATTTTTTTCATCAAGAATTTGCATGGTTGAGTTGGTATAACGGTAGTTAATCAAAATAAATGGTAGTTACAAAAAATATAAGGGGTGTAGATGTAATTTTCATAACTATTAAATCATGAAATCGACTTGACATGAAAGGAGGACACAACTCTCGTACCAAACCAAAACCAAATCCCGTCACCTCTTCTTTCTTTCACTCTTTCACTTTTCACCATTACAGTTACAGACACCTGAAAATTCTCCTGAAATGTCATTCTCCTCCCACCAAAGTATCAAACTTGTTTAGTTTCTTCATCTTCATCCATTTCTGCATTAACTCTAAGCTGTAAATACTCATCTCCCAGCTCGAATTTCCCCTGTTCTTGCTCATGATTATCAAAAGACTGGATTTTTATTCATTTTGATTGATGGGTTTTGTGTCTTGTTTGGTTTGAAGGATTATAGAGATGGCTGAGGATAGTGGTGATGGTTTGCAGTTGTCTTCTCTGAAGAAGAAAGCCGCAGTTTCGAGGAACTGGATAATGTTGGACAGTAGCGGTGAAGGGATAATCATGGATTTGGATAAGTATGATCTCATGACTAGGGTTCCGATAAATGCTAGAGACCTCAGGATTCTTGATCCTTTGTTGTCTTATCCCTCTGCGATTCTTGGTAGAGAAAGAGCGATTGTTCTCAACTTGGAGGTAAGAAAAAACAGGAT
>JBBMKE010000001.1:563364-580923 GCA_037834125.1 Lippia alba | reverse complement strand
CCAATTAAAAAAATTAAATTTTAAGAACTAAAATTTTGATTAGAACTAAACTTACATAAATATTTAATTATATATGACAAAAAAAACTTGAAGTTATTGAATTTTAATGCCTTAGAAAATAAAAAACTCAAAATCAGATTTACATATTTAAATAAAAATTGAGAAAATCTAAATATATATATATATAATTTATATTAATAAAAATATGTATGACTTTAAAAGAAATTCATACGTGAAAAATATATTATGAATATTTTCAAAAAAATTATTCTCGTTAGTAATATTTATTTTTATAATAAAATAATTTATAAAATAAATATATTTATTTTAATATTTTTTTATCAATTTCTTTAACACTAGTTAATAATAGTATTAAATATCACCCCAATTTTGGGATGGATGTCTTAATATATAAAAATTATAAATTCAAGCTTTCTTAACTTAAATCTCATTAATTATGACAAAAATTCATACATAAAAAATATATTATAACTGTTGTCAAAAATAATTATTTTTCTTAATTATTAAAATAATATATAAAATAAAGATCAACCAATCAAATTTTTTATAATTAATTAAAGATCTCAAAAAATCAACAAAATTCTACTTTAAGAAAATACATAATGAATCAAAAAGTCAAAAGTTATTTTCAAATATATAATAGTACATATAAATAGATATAGGTAGATATATATATTACACACAAAATAAAATAAATATACCAAATATTAAAAAAAAAATAAAGTGGACCCAATCTTGAAATCTGCGAAGGAGACTGCAGTTTCATTTCTGGGGGACTTCTCACAGATGTGCAGAGACACAGCAATTTTCCCTCTCTCTCTCTCTCTCTCTCTCTCAAGAATATACATTTATTACACTTCCTCAGTACTATAATAATAGCTGCAGCACTTGCAATAATATATATACATATATATTTCAAAGATTGCAGCTTGCCCGAAAACTTTCTGTGGTTGTGTCAATTCCCTGGCAAAGCTAAGTCTTCCCTTTCACACCTTTCAATCCCAATTCCTCCTTGAGAGATTTCAAAGAATCTAGGGTTTAATTTGACGCCATTTTTCCTGCAACTAGTCCAACAAAGGTCCATTCTTCAAGACTTTTTTTTCTTCCCTTTTTCTTCTCAATCTTTACTCTTCTGTAGCTGGTGCTTTCTGCTCTGTTTTCGGCGTTGGATTTCATCTGGGATTTGATTTTCTTGCTTGATTGATCATTTTTTAAACTTGAAATGTTGTGATTTCTTGTTTTGGCTCATTCCAAAATGGGGGATCGTGGTATTTCTTCGGTTTTTGTCTTTATATATAGTTGAAGATCTGTTGAAACATTTTCTTTGGTGTTATGGTGTGCTTGAGCTTGATTTTCTGCGGTTTGGGGATTAGGGTTTTTCATCCCTCTGCTTAAATATCTTGTTCTTGAGCTGTTTCCGATGATGGAGGAAGTAGGAAAGGCGAATTCTGCAGCTGTTGAAAGTTGCCATAGAGTTATTAGCATCTTATCTCAACCACAAGATCACAACAATCTCAGAAATTTAGCACAACAAACAGGGGAAGCTGTTCACAGCTTCAAGAAAGTTGTTTCTCTCCTCAACTCCAGTTGTGGCCATGCTAGAGTTCGAAAATCCCACAAAATTTTCCAACCCCCTTTCCCCCATGACATTTTCCTCGAAAAAGATCCAATCTTTACGACAAATCATAAATCTGAATCGATTTCCAAGAATTTCATCACATTAGGGAGCAAGCCTTCTTTGGAACTGAGCTCAAATGGCAAGAATCTCCACTTACCCAAACAAACACCATTGCCAAACTATAACATTCTTCAAATTCAACAACAGCAGATGAAATATCATCAGGCTGAGGTTATGTATAGGAGGAGTGATAGTGGCATTAGCTTGAATTTTGACAACTCTAGTTGCACCCCAACCATGTCATCAACTAGGTCTTTTATCTCTTCTTTGAGTATGGATGGTAGTGTGGCTAATTTGGAGGGGCCCGCTTTCCGGTTGATCGGCGGTGGGTCCCGGTCCGCGGACGGGAGCTCGTTGCATCACAAGAGGAGGTGCTGCTCTGGAAAGGGAGGTGATGGGAGTGTTAGATGTGGGGGTAGTAGTGGTAGATGCCATTGTTCTAAGAAAAGGTTGTTGTTTTTTAAGCTTGTGTTTGTTGATTGCATCGTGGGAGTTCCGAATTTCGCGAAATTTAATGTTGTGTGTGTGTGTGTGTTGGTAAAACAGGAAGCATAGGGTGAAAAGGGTTGTGAAAGTTCCTGCAATCAGCAACAAATTAGCCGATATCCCACCGGATGAGTATTCGTGGAGGAAATATGGTCAGAAACCGATCAAAGGTTCTCCTCATCCTAGGTATGACTTTGTGAAAATTGTTCATAGTTTTTTTCTATCATATATTGTTATGTATTGTGTTTCTTGAATTAGAATCAGAATTTGTCTAAATGCATCTGTTTTTGATGTCGATGTTATCTTGATTTGCTGAGAGTAAGATTGTGGGTTTTTTAGCTTTTGTTGTTTGAAACTCTGTTTTGATATTCATATATTTGTCCTCGAATACTCGTTGAATAGAATCACATAAGTTTCGTTGTATTTACAGCTAGCTCTTTCCCTTAATGTCAAAACTATGAAAGTATATGCTAAAACATTAGGGTTGCAAAATAAATCAAAAAAGGATAAAAGGGTCGCAAATAATTCTTTTTCTTAAAAATTATGCAGGGGATACTATAAATGTAGTAGCATGAGGGGATGTCCCGCGAGGAAACATGTGGAAAGATGTTTGGAAGAACCATCAATGCTCATTGTCACGTATGAAGGCGAACACAACCATGCAAGGGTACCTTCACAATCAACCAACTCGTAATTGTTTGTGGAAATTAAGCTAGTATAAGATTAAGATCATGGTAAAGTTCAAGTACCCTTTGATTGCTTGTGTACATATGTTGCCTTTGTTTAAGTCGATGAGGTGCGTTTTGGGCCGATGCACTATTTTGGGTGAAGTCTTCTTGTTATTCTACGGAGAGAAAGCGTAGAACGACATTTGAGGGTTCATCTTTCTAAGAAATGGGATTTGCATCAAATGTTAAGTGAATCTTTAGTTTTCAAGAAATGTTGGGTGCCTTCTTGCTCCATGAATGTCTTCTTTGTGTATTTTGCTTCTCCTTAGGTTTTGTTCGTTCTTTTCGCTAACCTCGTCCCGTTATCCAAATTCTGACTCTGTCCCGAATCAAATCCTGACTCCGTCTTTGATTAGGTTATTATATTCTCAAAGAATGATTCGTTGTATAGTTGGGGTATATGTTACAATAGAGAATAGCATTACATTTTTATTTTTATTTTTGGTTACAATAGCATTACATTTCATTTTCAAGCACAGTTCCCTTCGAAGCTTCTCACCCTTTTTTCTTGATGTTTTTGGCTATATCCGTGAAATTCCAAGTCGAATTTGGAACTTTAATTTCAATGTTTTATGCAAATAATTCATCGATATACGGAAATGGAATAATTATTATGGAATTTGTCCACCTTTATGGAATAACACTATGTTTCCATTCTGTAACTTGATGTGTATAATGTAAGACTTTTTTGGCACCCACAATTGGTCCATTTTACCCCATCAGGTCACTTAATTTTGGCCTTTTTGAGGTGGAGAAGTATTCTTATTTTGTAATAAAATAATCCACCAATTGGTTGAATGAACGGATACAGATACAACAACGAATAGATCCTTTCTTATTTTGCACTTGATTGGTGCTTGATGCGAGTGTTTCATAATATGTAATAAATGAACACAAATTTTTTAAAATTTTCACGTGAATGGTGTCAGATGAATACAAAATTTTTAAAATTTTTACGTGAACGGTGTCAGATCGAAGTGTTCGGTAAGTATTCATTTATTTATTGTGGTTGCCACGTAATTGGCGTGTGAACGCACACTCTGGGCGGCTGAGTAGTTTGTCAACGACAAGCGTGGTTTGCAACATTCTGGTTTGTGTCGTTGTCGTTCCACGTTTCCATTGCTGCGTTTCGACCATCTATTTTGATTTAATATGTTATCCTATTATTTTTATTATGTGAATTTTAGACTTTATGGTATTTTTGGTATAGAATATGGGCCATAGAAATGAGATGCTATAAATTTAAAATCATGGTTTAAGTTTAAATATCGGATGTTGTTTTGGTTATATATTAGTTTTTAATCTTTTAATTGAATTATAAATATTTTTAATATGGTATATAAATATTATATAATGAATGAAGTGTATGCAATTCTTCCTAGTTCACTTGGCTTTGTATTTTTTGTTGCAATTATGTTTTATTTCATGTTTTGTTCATTTGCACACATTAAGTGTATTAATAGACAATCAATTGAGGGGTGCATTTTTTTTTTTCAATAATACAACTATTAATGCAATTATTTCTCTCTTCTAATTTGAATCGTTTATAAATAAACGTGGTATATGTGTATAAATAAAATAGAAGATGAAATGCACAATTGTAACACAAAATCCAAACATGCTCAACGTTGCAAAATGCTTATAATTTTGGGATGAATTTTGGGCTTAGACTTTTGGGATGAATTTGGGGTGGATCATTCACGGTAATCGATGATGGATGTTGTGGTTTAAAAATTAAAAGAAAAAGATGCAAGTATATAATGAATGAAATATGTATAATTTTGGGTTGAACTAGTTAATATGGAAACTATGGATGTAATAATTTAAAAAAGAAAAGATATAAGCGTATGATTGAATTAAAATATGAATACAAAGTGAAGGAAGTCATACTATGGGAAGGTAACACATGTTAAATTAAGTAGAGGGGACACCTAAGTATAAAACTAAACTATTATATATATATATATTTTTTTTTGTTTGGTGGAATCTAAACTATTATAATTAGATTAAGTCAATACCATGTTATCCTACTCTGTGTTCATACACTGTCCCATACACGTCCTTGACAATTAAACCTTCCAAGAAGGTTCCATTTATTTATTTTTTTGGTCATTTTATTTTCTATCATTACATCAATATTTCGAATGTAGAATTTATGTTATGGTGCTATAACAATGGTAATTTTCCATAATTATGCAATTAATCAACTTCGCGGTCATATGAATTATGAAATAGGAAAATTCTAATTCGAATCAAACTCAACAAAATATATGGACAAATAAATTAATTAAATTAATTATTTAATAAGCCATTTTTTTCTAAATTTTATATCAATTATATGTGGAGAATTATGTGATTATGCTCAAGGATGAAGCCAGGGAGGCAGAGGAGCCCCTTTTAATCCTTTTTTATTATTATATACAAATTTTGAAATATTTATTTATTTTCCTGCATTATTAAGAGATTTTACCTATGATGAATGGACACGGACACGGCGACATGGATACGGCGACATGGATTTTTTTTTTAATTTCCCATGTGAGGAGTGTCCGACACGACACGACAAGGCAAAATGATATTTTTAGAAGTGTCGGTGCATTAGAAGATTTTACAAACTGATTTCTTTCTAAAGCCGCACGAGTTCTACATTATTGTTCACGTCTGGTGACGCTACTCTAACTCACTAAGAGCCTATTTTTCATTACTCTAACTCACTAAGAGCCTATTCTTCATGAAAATATGTGCTTCTTCTTGATGTGTCTTCTTGCTGCAAATAAATCTTTCGTAGGATTAATTATGACGACGCACATTCATGTAACTTGCTGCGAGTAAATCTTTCGTAGGATCAACTGTGACGAGTACATTCATGTAAAACTAATCCCCCGGCTCATAGTAACGACAATAAGCATTTAATCTCCGTATCCCTTTCCCTATTTCAAATTCTAATTTTGTTCCTGGTTATCGTAGATTAATAGAATCTCATTCGAATTAAAATTATGATTACCCGATGAAAGCCTATAACATCCTCCATCTCTCTATCATATCTAATGTATTCGCATAAAACAATAATTTCATAGCAAATTGTGGTACATATATATAGGCACATTAAATTTCATTCCAATACCTAAATTCAGCTGCATAAACAATTCTAGCTATGCAATAATTAAATTGTACCTAATTAAAATGTTGGCAAGTACCCCGAATCTTTCATATTACGAAAGAGGTGAAATATGATACTATATGGTAAATACTGTGGAAGTTGGTAGAGTTAATATCATAGAATTTCTACCACGGTAATAAAGGTAATAATGTGGGAATCGAAGTTTGGTAATCATCATATATGTACATAACAGTAAATACCACCGCAGACAAAGGACAAAAGTGGAAGACCAGGTCAAAATAACTACGTCCGCCGTGTTTCCACCATCTACATTCCCCCTCCGCCGCGCCGCCGCCGCGGAAGCTATCAAAACAGCGGCGCCGGGAGATTCAAATCGAACAGAAACGGCTTCTTCTCGATCCGCATCTGCTTCTCCTGCTCATTCATCACCACCGCGCCTACGTCGTCCATCTTATACCCCTTGTACTCCGAAATGTGCGCCGCCGCCGCCGTCTCCGCCGCGTCGATGGGGCGGAAATACTCCGGCGTCCTCCAATACGGCGGAGGCACGGTGTAAACGCCGCCGCCTCCGCCGTACGCGAAGTTCGTCTTCGCCTTCGCGCCGCGGAGGCTCCGCGCCGCCTGGTCGTAGGCGAGCGCCGCCTCCTCCGCCGTGTCGAAGGTGCCGAGCCACTTCCGCGTCTTCTTCCACGGATCGCGTATCTCCGCCGCGTACCGCCCCCACGGACGCTTCCTGACGCCGCGGAACTGCGGTCCTTTCTTCGCGTAGAACGGCGGAGGAGGAGGCCGGGCTCCGCCGCCGACGGAGTCGTTTGGGAGATCTCCGACGACCATTTTTTAAATATATATAATTATATGTAGATTTATGGTGAGAGAAAATAGGGTTTGTGGGGGGTATTTATAGCTGCCTCAACAAATGCCGACAGGTTTCGAAGTATTTTTCGATTATTCTCTTCTTTAATAATTACATATTATATTGTTTTTGTTTATTTTTTTAGTCAAAATTAATTTCGTTTATTTAATATAATCTTGATTCAGTTTATTTAATTTTTATTTATATTATTTAGTATTGGTATAAATTTTAATATAATGTTGATTCAGTTTATTTAATTTTTATTTATATCATTTAGTATAGGTATAAATGCATGGCGTGTGAGAGAAGCTTAGCAAATGGGAACGCTCCTTCACGGGGTCCGTCTATATTCTGCTGTTTAAAATTGACGTCATTAATTGCAAAATTATCATTGAAATTTAAAGAGAAATGAAAATTAAGTGTGTAACATGTGTAGCTTCTTCTGCCTTAATTGTTCGAAAAGTTTAATTTCAAATCTAATCCGAGTGAATCTCAATTAATTATAAAATAAACGTATTATATTTATTATTTATCTTTAATTAATTATATAATAAAAATAAAATCCTTGTTTTTTTCATTGTACTGATTTGAAATTATGGGATAATAAAACACAAACTTAGGTTGTTTATGGGAATAGCAAAGGGAAAAATATCCATAGGTAAGAGAGATGGTACCACAATCGAGTTATTCTTAAATTTTATATAAGTAGATGACTTAATGGTAAATATTTGCAATTATAAATCGATAGATTATAAGTTTGAATTTGATAGGGATAATTGGAGAATTAAAATTGATCTTTTAAAAAAAATCGTACTCATGGATCATGTGATTTTAATGATTCTCCACCAATGGTGTACTAATAAGTAAATAACAATATAGATACGATATAATGAATTTTTTTAAAATTTTCACGTGAGAAGTGTCGGACATAAATATCTCATATGACACGAAAAAATAATATTATTTAAAAATATATCTGCATAATAGTTCTCCATATTTTGTTATCCCAGTACAACAAGATAAAATAATATTTTAGGAGTGTTTATACATTATAATTTTTCATATTTTATATAATAATAAGAAATGCAAAATCAAGTAAATAATTATTTTATTTTGATTAAAAAGGCTAATTTTTTAATATAATTATCAATTGTTGGATAATTTCTCAATAAAGAATTATGAATAAATATTTCCGTCCTAACATACGTGACCTATTTTTGGCCATTAAATAAGTAGTAATTGACAAAATCTTAAACCAATAATTTAAAATTTGACTTAATTATAAAAAGGGAAAAAAATGTGGGCAGTTGGGAAGAATTAATAAACGGCGGCGGGATTGTGGGCAAAAAGTCGTCGGATTCAGAGTGTTGACAAAATAGTATTAACATTGTACGGATCGGCGGGCGCGGTGCGCCAGTTTCATCCTATAATTTACTTCTCACACGCGCCTCTTGTTACTTTCCCTGCATTTACCTACAATTACAGCCCATAATTGTTGTAGGGTCGACGCTTTTGTTGGTTTGTATGTTTTCACGATTCTGACAACCGCGACTTTTACCGCCGTCCTCTCTCTGCGGACGGACGAAATGAATTTGGAGCGCAGTTTGTTTAAATGCGACTATTCATGTTCCGTATCCTATAGTGAATTAAATAGGTAATACGATAATTCATTCTACTATTCGTGTTGTTATCGAACTGCTTAGTTATAAAATTCGTTCTACCATTAATAATTGCGTATTTACAATTTTGTTATTTGAGCGTAAAATTCTTTACATCGATAATAAAATTATAGGTGTACAACTTCAATAGCTAGGTTTATCTATAGTAATTATATATTTAAAATTTCAAAAGTTTTTCATTGATAATAGTTGTATAAACTCTTTTTATGGGTGATTTTTGTATATTCAGATATTGAAACTTATTTTATTTGCAGCAGTATCATGTTCATAAGTTCAAACATCCTTGAACGTAATCGTAACAACCGTTTAATAAAAAATTCAAATATTTTTTATCCATAATAATTGTGTATCGATAAATTTAAATTATGTGTATTTTAGAGGTTAAAATTCTCTTTACCGCAGCAACCGTATGCCATATATTAAAACTATCATTTTAGCATTGGTAATAGTTATGTGCTCTGGTATTTGAATATGAAATATGTATGTAATCATTGAGACATACTATAAGTGAAAAAACAAAAATATACATATATTTTCCCTAATCTTATTTTAAAAGAAAAGTAGATCAAGCTAGATCTTTGATGTATTGTGTTTCAAGATTTTTGATAATTGAATTAAAATTGAAAGGAATATCTTTATTTTTGACAAGTGAAATGAGCTGACAGGATTCCACCTAAACTCTGACAAAGTTGTTCGTCAACGAGTACATCTGACAAGGCCCACGAGCCTGCATGATGTCATTTCTTTATCGGGCCTGATCATAATAGAGTATGGCCCATTATAAAAGATTGGGCCTCAAAGTTTGTGGCGTATCTGGGCCCAAAACACTACCCGTGGCAAAGTGAAAATAGAAAATATTTTTAAGAGATAATAATATTTTGACTTTCGAACTATTATTTTTTTGGTAATTTAAGGTGCAAATTATTGGGTCTGCAAGCCCAATACAGTTCGTAGATATGGTTTGTTCGGGATAAGTCTGTTCAGGAGCAAGGAGTAGTAGAACAGGGAAAGGACTTGAGAAGCGTGAACTCTAAGAGTTGTACAGAAGTAAGAGATAAGAACGTATCTAGGGTAAATCAGGGAGTAGAGTCGTGGGGAGCAAGTCAGTTTGAATATATAACGAAGAAAGGGTAACCCAGGGAGAAGATCATATAGACAAGAGGGTATTTATCAATAACGTACTATCATTTAAACTTTTTTTTAATAGATTTGGCTAAAAACAATTGATGCGTATGTATGATAAAAATGTCACGTGTTTTACTTTTTAAGCCAAAACTTAAAAAATCTTAAATGGTGGTATACAAATACAAGCATTAAGTGGAGGATTGCAAATCTAAATAATTTGTAAGATGAATTACCAAAAAAAAAACAATAGTTTCAAATGTCAAAATAAATAAATAAATAAATAAACCAGAGGTTCAGGCCACACTTCAAGCTAACTACACGTATGTCCTCTCTCAGCTAATAAATCAACACAACACTACGTTCTCTGTTAAATATAATTTGAAGTATAAATTAACAATGCATGAAATTTTGTTTTTCTATTGAAAACAGAAGGCCAATTGATGGTTGATTTAGAAACTTATATAGTTTTCTAATTAACTTAATAGGGTTGTTCCATTGATTAACAATTTCATTTTTTATGATAATGATTGTGATTGGGTTGATCAAATCCGGTCTGCTGACGTGATCGAGAGAAAGTCAACAGACCACTTAGAATTTATATTATGTGGTTGCTCGATGAAAGTTAGAACTGCAAGATCGAAGGCAAATGTAAGCTGAAGGCCGATCAAGGATTGTGGGGGTTTTTCTATGTCGGCATTCCGATGCTCAAGTCAGTATCGAGTTATGACGAGAAGTTTGAATAGACTTGAAGTGCAATAAATAAGCTTACCAAATAATATTTATGAGGGTGTATTTATACCATTGGGGTTAATGATGTCCCTTTTGTACTTTTTGCAGATGCATTTAATGCTCATTTGGTACGGTACGGATGCATAGGCCGCATTTAATGTTGGAGGCGGTTGGAGATCCCATTCGGGTGATCAAGTCGGCACCAAATCGGAGTACAGGTCGAGGGTTATTCCTCAACCTTCCCCGGACTCTTGTCGAGACTCTATCGACCTAGTAGTTAGGAAGTGAGGAATCATCTGGATGTGGGTCGACTGATCTTTTCCTGTCGAGTAGACCCACGTGGAAATTTATGATGAGTTAAACTTGACCAGCATGACATGTGGCACAAGTTTACAGGTCCACGTAGAACGACAGTTTTGGCCCACGTCAGAGTACTCAGTTTAAAATTTTACTAGTGTATGTCAATTTTTTATTATTTTTTTTAAAAAAGAAACTATTAAAAAGCTAGATCATGAGTTTTATCATAGGGTGTTTATTTTATGAGAAAATGTTAGTCATGGAAGATTATTTTATGGGATAATTTGGATTGGGTTTATTAGTCCAGTGTATATTGAGTTAATAATAGACAATCTTATATTTGATACTATGAAAAATATTTCAATGAAGTTATAATTAATATTATATTAGATATATTAAATTATTTTTATTTTCAATGAGTAGTAGTTTCACCTAATAACACTTTTTTTCCTTACTTCATAGTAGAGGTTAATCAACAAATAACATCTGCTTTGAATTGGGTCAGATTAAGTGATTTAAACTTGAATAACCTATTTTTTTTCAACACATTCTCAAGTAACAAAAGAAATTTAAATTCAGATTATTATCCTACTAAAGAACTCTTTAACCATTTGTATCAATTCTTATAGGTATTTCAAACTTGAATAACTAACATGATATTAGCTAAAATTACATCAGAGAAAAAGGTCTAATCAATCATGTTTACATCTTTATAATAACATTAATCAGAAAATCAATTAGAAATATAAGGTTAAAAATGTGTCATAATGACAAATTGGGATTAAATAGCAAATTAGGTGTAACAAATTCAATCCATCCGCAAAAGCCGTCTGTTGATTGTCATTGACTTAAGAGGAGAATACTAATCCATCTTTCCAAGCGGGCAACATAGATTTTCCAATCAAGAATTGAGAATCATTATTCATTACAGTTTACGACGTGTTAATGTTCTTATATACTATATAGTATGAGACTCTCCATAACAATATAATATCTACGTTGATACCAATTACACTAGGTACAATTCACTCCTAAAATTCAATTATTACTGAAAAATTAGCATATCCCTATGAATTTGTCTAAGACTACATGAGATCACCGTTTAAGTGTGGTTATGCTCCACAACTCTAGTTAATTTTGTGTCCTAGCTAATCTTGAGCCCCCTAAAGTCCGCGTTATTCATAAAATTAATCCCTTTTCGTATCATAATCTAAGACTATAAAATGATGTAATTTAACTATTCGATATTATGTTATGAAACGAGCACGAAAGTGTCATAAGTTTTCTTTCAAAGTTCATGCTATAAAATGGATAAACAGGATAGAGTCAAACAAGATCAATTTACTTTAATCTTAACAAACAAAACGTGTAATAATTGATAAAGTTAATTAGACTTCAAATTATGCTAATGAATCCAAATGATAGTAAGTGGCTGAAAATTTATTAAGGCTTTTTTCAGGCCACGAGAGTCTGTATATAATTCTATTTAATAGGATTGCAAATGTAATATAACAATATCTAATAAATACAAGTGTAATTAAGTTTTTATTTATTTCTTCGGTCCTAGTTTGTTATGCATTAATAGATGTTAATTGACCACACAATAACAGCAACATAATTGTCTTCTACTACAAATTTATGTCAACCCGTATATGTTATTAGTCAGCTAGGTATTAGCTAGTATTGAAATACATTACTATTTGGTTCGTGAAGATGGACTTTGATTTACGAAAATATCTTTGAATTTTAAAATCAAATGGACTCGTGATATGGCCTAATATAAGTAACCAAGTCTTGAAAGAATGAGGGTATTTTAGTCAAATCAATTATATTTATGTGCATGATAGTAGGAAATAAATACGGAGACATTATATAACTGTCGTATAATGATATTTAATAATCAACAACACAAAGTAAAGGTAACATATGAAAAGAATTGAGATACTTTGAAACATTATAAAAAATACAAATATATTATACCGTATCACAAAACAAATAATATTTTGCATAACATAATATAGTTGTATGCTACATGAAAGCTATCAAATTTCGATAGAAAAGCAGTTGTAGGAACTGACATAATATATTTTGGCCAATGAAAATGTAATTGGACAATTAGACTTCCCTACTTACGCAATTCACAATTGATTCAAATTCCACCAATTAAAAATAGATATAACTTTCATGTTTCTTTTGTTAATCTTAAAAGTTGATTGGTTTTCATGTGGATGTATTACTTGAACATGAACTGGTGAAATATTTTACATCCTAGTTGAATTCCACATGAGATGTTTGCTCGCAATAGTTAGTTAGCAATTTCAATCAATTATTCGGTATAGTTGAGATGAATAATATTGTGCACAAAAGTTACTTTTAGTTCTCAAGTTTATTTTATTAAATGATGTGTCACAAATTATGATTAATCTAGGATATAGTTTTTGAAATATTGGAAAAAAAGTATGTACCGAGATAGAAATAAGTGATTAAAATTGTATCATTTCATTGCATAGTATGGAATGGCATGCAAGTGATAACATTTTACGGGGGACAAGTATTTCTTATGATATATCGGCAAAAATACTGAGTTTTGTCATTGCTGATTGATCGTAGATAGCGTCCTACGAGAAGGAAGGGTCGTTGGATACAAATGTATAAAGTGAAATATTTTACGGCATCCTTACAACTACTCAGATGAAACGTATTCTATATGTGTTCATCTTCGACTGATTTCAAAGTCATATTCCACCACTCAAATCTCGATCGATTTTCACAATTCTTGATTCAGTAGACTCCCAGTTTAATGTACTATCACAACCAACCTCAAAATCACCTCAAAGTCTCGAGCATTTCCCCACAATGATCAAAAACCACAGCACGCTCCGCGAAAGTACATTTTCCGACCACTTCACGTTCCAACGACGATATCTCCCAAAATACAATTCCTCTCGATTCGACCAAACACTCCCCATAACGCTTATGAAATTCCCTTCAAAATGCACTTGATTTCACCCCAATCCACAAATCCCACCTCAAGTTATCCCCAAATCAATCAAGCACAAAAACACACCTACACCCCCAAATCAAGAACCTCCTATGGATCCCAATCCCAGTCCCCATTCACCAAGCGCAACCCACCGTTGATGAGAACCCATCCGACGGACCAAATTTAAAATTTTTCCACGGCTTCGATCCGCGTGAAACGCATCTCAGCCAATCAGATTCCGTCTTCAAGGATATGAACCTCAAATGCTAACTATTTAAATCAGCTCATTTTTTCACATTTTTACTCACAAAAACACAAATTACGATCACAATTCCAGCATAGATCTTTCCCAGAATTCCCCCAAATCGACAAACCCTAATCTGATTCCTTGTTCATCCACAGAGTTCTCCATGGCCGCCACCGAAGAACCGATTGTTCCGATCAATCCCGAGGCTGAGGCGCCCGCCGCCGAGGAGGAGAAGGTAAGCGACGAAGCGGCGCCGGAAAAAGCGACCAAAACGAAGAAAGTTGCTTCCGTGAAGGAGCCGAAGACGAAGAAAGTTCCAGCTCCGAGGAAGCGTAACCCCACTCATCCTCCTTACTTCGGGGTATGAATGATTTCCGAGCTTGAATCTCGATTTTTGGTATTGATTTCGATTTTCTCAGGAATTGTGATCTCATTTTGATTTGATTTTTGGATGCATGCAGATGATTCAAGAGGCGATCACCACTCTCCAGGAGAAAACCGGATCGAGCCAGTACGCGATTACGAAGTTCATCGAGGACAAGCAGAAGAATCTCCCCCCGAATTTCAAGAAGCTTTTGCTAATTCAATTGAGGAAGTTCGTCGCCAATGGGAAGCTTGTTAAGGTGAAGAACTCCTACAAGTTGCCACCTTCTCGCGCTTCCAAGCCCGCTGCACCTTCCGCTCCGGCGAAGAAGAAGCCCGCCGCGAAGCCAAAGCCCAAAGCCGCCGCCGCGAAACCGAAAGAAAAGAAGGCGGTTGCTGCGAAAGCCAAGCCCAAGGCTAAAACCGCCGCCGTGAAATCCAAGGCCGCGGCTCCTGCTAAGGCTAAGCCAGCTGCAAAGGCGAAACCAGCCGCAGCGAAGTCGAAGGCTAAGCCAGCTCCTGCTAAGAAGGCTGCAACAAAGAGAAAGGCGCCGGAGAAGGCGAAAACTGAGGCGAAATCGCCGGCGAAGGCGGCGAAGACCTCGACGAGGTCGACTCCACGGAAGAGTGCGGCGGTGGCTAGAAAGGCGCCGGCGGCTAAGAAGGTGGCGCCGGCCAAGAAGGCGGCGCCGAAGAGTGTGAAGCCGAAGTCGATCAAGAGTCCGGCGAAGAAGGCTGCCGGAAAGAGAGGAAAGAAGTGAGAAAGATGTTTGCATTTTAGGGATAATAATATGTAAATTCCGATGGTTTCTTCAATGGGTTTAGATGCTTTCGCTACCCAGAGAGTCTGATAGAATCGAATTTTTGTACTTTCTTTTCCGTTTTGGTGGTGTTCTTTTAGGTTTGAAACAGTTTTTAGATGTACTATATGTTCAATGCGAATTCCAGAATGATCCATTAGAGCTTCTCTTTATCTTCATGTCTTTCATTTCTCTTCCTCTTTCGCGTATATTCATTGCTGGTTTATGTGAATGACAATTCTTGGGCAAAATGCTGTATTGATTATGTAATAATGGTGTTGTTTTTCTAGTTGCTTCTGGGGATTAGGGTTTGCCCATGCTTGGCGGCGCAGTTGCAATGGCGATATTGAACGGGTTTGGTCAAATCCTTCATTTGTTCTTAACAGTGCAATCTCATAAAGCAAGTAACTTTACGAGCTTTACGGTCCGCCTCGGCTCGACTCATAAAATTGAGATATAAAACCCAAAAAATAAAGCAAGCAACTTTGAAACCTGAAGTAGATTTCATATTTCATCATCCATGGTAGATTGCTAAACATCATTTTATGGAGAACTTCTTTGGAGATGAGTACCTGAAAACCATTTCTTTCCTGGTCCAGTAATTTGCTTTGCTTTTCTCCTAATGTCTATGCTAGGATTGATTGCTTCGATTGTTTTTTCAAGTGAGTTAAAACATTTCAAATACATCCCACCTTGTTCTAGATAGCAAAGAAAATAATTAAAACAATGATGAAACTAACTAAATCAGGCCATATGATTACTCTATGAAGCCTGATGTGTTATGTACTTAAGTACACCTAGCATGCCTATGAAGTATAAACCTATGTTATCACATACAAAAACTAGATACCAACTTGTGGGGTTATACACTTGAGTCTTGCACTCTAGTAGCCTGACTGAACTGATCTTCATCTTCCCATATACATTTATATGCAAGAATTGCACAGAAGGACGGAGAAGTGTTGTGTCGAATCAGAATCTCAATCTCTCAACATTCTGGATCGAATACTTGAGCTCTTTCTGGATGTTCAATCTTGAAGGTGACATGACAATGTCTTTCCAGACAGACCCTGCTTCGAAAGCTGGGTGTGGGTGTTTGTAGAGCTCGAATATCGACTCTGCTTCTGAATTCAAACTCCCGACCATTTTTATGCAGCCTATCTCGTCGGGGTCAACCAACAAAGTCTTGTCTTTCTCTTTCCATCCGATTAACTGGACAACGAAAACTGCATTAGAATCTAATACGTTTCCGGGAACATGATTGACTAATATACATCATTCTTGTACCTTAGGAGGGCCTTCCAATGCATTTGTGGAGTATAATCTAGCATTGTCTACTAATTGGCAGTATGTCAGGAATGCATCGGAAAATCGCTTGTGGGATTTCAGCTGTGAGTTCACCCTTACTGCCCTTCGACATATTAGAGCACGCCTGCGAAAGAAGCAAAGACCAAAAATATACATAAATTTTCTTATGGTAATGAAAATTTGAAATATGTGAATTTTGTCACACAGTTTTTTTGTGTGTGTGTTTTGCCTACCTGATTCCTCTAATGACTGCTAGATAAGCATCACAGACAACACCAACCAACTCTATTCTATATGGTCGTCTCCTTTTGGCTCCATCCTGTTGTTCGTCATCATCAATTTGTTCCCAGTAGTTCTCGATTACAACGCCATCTTCATCTGTTTTGTAGCCAACTCCCATGCGATATCGCCGGCGGTGAACATTCCTGGCCATGGTTATTGTCTGCACAACAAATGGGACCCATGAAAGGGTGCCATCCATGATCACATCTCGTCCTTCGTTCAGTGCTGTTACAAGAAGTGACGATGCTGCATCTGTTGATGATTGGTGCACCTATGAATGCAAGTAAGCTAAACTATATTATTCACAATGTCTTTGAAGTATATGTTGTGTGACATAAATTTCATTTATCACATGAAGTGTTTCTTAATCTCAACTGTAGAAAATTATCCACGACTTCGGACATTAAAAGAATAGGGGTAAAAAAAAAAAGTTTGTTTGGTTCTAATATAGGGTCAAATTTTGACGTATAAACTCGTCGTCGATGTTACACATACACATATATATATCCACAACAATGCAGCATCTTGGAAAGATGGCTTTTCTGGTTGGAGGTGGGTTGGGTTTGCCTACCAGTTCAGCAGTTTGGAGCATGTCGTGATGGTGGCCTCTCGAGTTAAGGGCTTTATAAATGACATCCGATTCCTTGAACGCATCTGCTTCTATGACGACTGCATTTCCAGATGCTCCAGCCCAGAATGGTCTGTTTATTAAGTGACAAACATTCTTAATTACTTTCGGAATGTAGTTAAACTATCTTATTTTCTTGTATTGCAGTTAACTCCGGTGTTCTTACTCTTTGAGAATGTCCTTGAGCACTGTACTCTTCCCGGCCCCCATTCCTCCGCCCATGAACAGGAG
>JBBMKE010000001.1:551910-563124 GCA_037834125.1 Lippia alba | reverse complement strand
CGGTGTTCTTACTCTTTGAGAATGTCCTTGAGCACTGTACTCTTCCCGGCCCCCATTCCTCCGCCCATGAACAGGAGGACAGGACTTCTGTCTTTATGATCCATGGGAACCATCACATCTGTGCACTGCGAATCATCAAGTGATACGAGTCCAATAGCTTTCATCTCCTCCACCAATGTGTTGAATACTCTTGCCACCTTAAGGTTCTTCGTCACCCTCTCAAATCTCTGTTCTCTTTAATACCGGAAAACACGGAAAAAAAAAACAAATCAATGGATTATAATTTAGAACCCCGTTACAGAAATCTTCTGTTTTCTTGAATATATTGTAGGCAATTTGTATTGTGATCTACCTTGTGGCTGCCATGACAATGTTCTTGAGCTTCTTTTTTGGCTCGTTTTCAGCACCCAACACCTGCGTTGCATGATTAATGTTAATATTTACGATTAAAAAATACGGTTGAGCTCAAGATCAAGAACACATGCCTGACTGATCATGTACGACGCATGGCTCCAATGAAAGGCAAAGTAACTGAGGATACATCTCTCAAACTCTTCCACCATCTTTATGAACAGTGAATCACAATCTGGCTCTGTTGCGAAATAATCATACACTTCCTCCTCACACCCTTCGGATTTTCTGATGTAATTCGAAGCCAACTTGCAAAGGTTCGGGCACTCTCGATGGTTGAATCCCATTTGCCTGGCTGCTCACGCACATACAATAAAACACCAAAAACACACATACCGGTAAAGATTCAAAACCCCCACAAATGTGTGCATGTACGAGATCCTATACTCGAAAGATGTAATCATTACCTACGTAGTGAGAGAATCTCTCGATGCTCTTAACCTGGCCGGTGTTGGAGATTCGTATTCTGGGTACGATCCTCTGATCTCTCGTCTTCTTGAGATGGTAATGCATAGCTGCGGCTATGATCAACCCGATTGAGGAGGCTATAAGGATTTGTGTGGATGTTGGGTTCATATTGGTGTTCGTGTAATCTGCTCAACCAGAAAACCATTGTCTTTCAATCGAGTCATGTAATAAAATGTTCGATCTATCCATGAATACAACAGTTTCTTTAAGGATGATTGACTTTACCTGTCATGTCTTGGTTAAGGATGGAGAGAAGAAAGAGACTTTTTCCTGATAATTTGGAGAATTGCTCGTTTGAATGTTTCAGCCTTTTGCATTTCAGTCGTTATGGTTGTTTCTCTTTGTAAGTCTACACGTGTTATTAAATACTATTCTTGAGATTTACCCAAATTAAGCTATATTTATCTTTCTTTTCTTTTCTTTTTTTTCTTTTTAATTAAACACCCAATATTTCTTTTGCTAATATTTTCAAGAATCAAATAATTGGGTCAGATCAGATACAATGGAATGAATAAAACTGGCATTATATTGATTCTTGATGAATTTCATTCTAATTGAATGAGCCCAGAAAAAAAAATTACATCAGATGAAGATGAAAGATAAAAGACATGTAGTTCTTTCATTCACCCAAAGTAGTAGAAGCTCCAAGAAAAACCTATCTAAACAAGCCTACAACCATTTAAATATAAAAGCAGCAATAACATACCTAATTCTTGAAACCATTTTTCTTTACATAGAGAACTATATCCCCAGAAATTATCCATCCACCTATATGGGTGTAGCACAAGTTGTCCTAAAATGCCCCGTCTGATAACACCGGCTACAATGCACGACCCGTTTCGCCTGGTTCCGATCCGCACTCTGCGTTCGTCTCTTCCTAGGATGTCCAGGCGGCCTCAACGACTTGGGTGGATTCACAACGACATCCTCGACAGAATCTTCACCGCCAGACATCTCCTGCCACAGGGTTCTATCAGGAATGGGATGTATTGTCTGAGAATACGCCTTTCTGTAATTCGCCACAGTGAAACAGCTCTCTGTAAACCTATGAACATTCTGTCGGCACGAAAGCAGAGCCGCCACAGCATGGGAACAAGGAATACCGTAAAGCTGCCATCCCCTACATAAGCAGCAACGGCTTCTAATGTCGACAATGTTTGTCCCTTCATGAGATATGACTTCAAACTCAGCTTCGTTTGCTCTCAGAACCTGATAGGCTCGCGCGCTGTCAAGAGCCTCCGAGACTTTCCTCTCTGCTGAAGGGACCAATATGGAATTCCACTGCATGCCGGCTTCGCGCCGTTCGTTGAACCAGGTCATCAGCTGTCGTCGGATCGATTCCATCATTTGTACGATTGGGAGTCCGGACGCTTCCACAATCCAAGAATTGAGGGATTCGTTTATATTAGCTGTGAGGTTTCCGAAACGGGTTCCTTCAAACTGGGAATTGGCCCATAACCGGGGTGGGACCCTTCGGACCCAGTAGGCGGCGTCTTGGGATATTTCTTCGATTTCCATGATTTTGGAGTCAAATTCCATTACAGTTGGGGCGTTTGCAGCTTCGCAGAGGAGGTTGACTAGAAGAGTGTTGTTGAATTCCTTCTGGAAGCTTTCGCTCAGATGAAGCATGCAAAAGCCGTGGAAAGCAGTCGGGAAGTTCAGTTCTACAGCTTCGACTATGCTCTTCTGCCTATCTGATAAAATCGTGAGCCTAGGCATGTTTTCGGTGTTGGTATCGAGAAGAGTGTGAAGTTGAGAAAGAAACCACATCCAAGATTCATCGTTCTCTTCATCCACAACGCCAAAAGCTAATGGAAAAAGCGCCCCGTCTCCATCAAAGCCAGTAGCGAAAAGAAGGGTCCCTAAATATTTATTTTTCAAAACAGTCCGATCGAGTCCCATGAGCGGGCGACAAGCATTCAAGAAACCATAAATTGAAGCTTGATACGAAATAAACAATCGTTGGAAACTGTTATCCATAGGATTAACACAAACTGACGCCATACTCCCCGGATTCGTTCTCTTCACTTGGTGGCAATATTGAGGCAAAAGACGATAATCCTCTTCGAACGTGCCACGAAGGGAAGCCATGAACCGTTCCTTCCCCCTCCACGCTTGTTTGTAAGACAAAGTTATACCATGAACACGATGAATCTCTTCGAGTATCTCTTTCGGCTTGTAATGTGGATTTTCCTTGAGGTGTTGTTCAACAGAAGTAGCTACCCATTGAACAGAAGCTTGCTGATGACCAAGATGAGCTATTCCACCACAGTTATGCTCTGCATGTATCGTTCGAATCGTGAATGTAGGAACTCCAGGGAGCTTAGCAGCATGAACACGCCAAGGGCATCCCTCACTTGCACATTTGGCTGTGAAACGGGTCTTGTCTGATTTAACAGTTTGTATCTCGAAATGGAGAGCAATTGCCATATCTCTTAATGCTCTACGGCAGCACTTTACATCAGCGAATTCTTGACCAACTGTCAGTTCTTGAACAGGGGCAGGAGCGATTGTCCTGGATTGGACAATTGGAGATGTTACGAGAATCTGAGGCTGAAGAACCGAAAGGTGGGCCCCAGACGAGGAACTCACATTAGGGTTCTCATGGACTATTAGCGCTAAGTTATCATTATTCTCCGCAAAACCCAGTTCATCTCCTTGTTCATGATTGTCCGCGCCACTATCCTCTTGATCGACTCCCGCCTTCTGATCAAACAAATCAAATTTATTCTCGTGTTCGCTCCCTTGGTCGTACTCGTTATCATATCCCCCATCCGGACCGTCTGCAAGAGCCAATTCGTGCTCGATGACAGGAAAATAACCATTACTCATACCCTGAGATAAAGCTATCTCGTTGTCATCAACGGGCCTCAAATCCATATCAGGCTCGTGGTTTTCTACCATCTGCTGAATCACCATACCATGACTATGCTCAAGATGAAAGTGCGAGTCCAGAACCGACGGCAAATCTCTCCCTTGACCAATTACAGGATGCTGTTTCACCATTTATCACATAAACCTAGCTCAATTCTTCTTCTTCTTCAAATTCTTTCCCACCTTCTCAGTCTATACTCTACAGGCTGCTAATCAAATTCCATGTTTAGCTCATGATCTTGCTTATGCTCAAGTACAAAAATCAATTATTTTCACACACACAAAAACTTTACACAAACCACACAAATAATTAGCCTAGACTAGAGAAACAATCTGTAAAAGACTAAAATCAGCAAAACCCTTTACACAAAACCCGATTAATGGCAACAAAGATCTGAATCAAGCAAAAAATCCCACAAAATTAAACTCAAAACTCCTAATAATCCAAACAAAACAGCAAAAACTAATCCAGCATACCAAATTAAAAAAAAAAAAAATCAAGAAAGACAACAAAGAGCAGCACAAAACCCAAAACCCAACAATCAAAACATCAAGACTAGGGTTCTACCAACACAGATCACAACACACAGTAGACAAATTGCGAAAAGCTCACACTTTTGGCGGGCTATACATACATAAAACACACACATATATAGATGAAATCAAAAGAGGGTAGAGAATTGAAAATACCTGAAAATTTGAAGGGCAAAGGAAGCTCAGAAAATTTTCAAGGGCAGCGGAGACGACGGAGGAGGCGAATAAGAGAGGGGGTATTTAGGTCATCCAACTCATCTGAATGTTTCAGGTATTTATAGAGTTCCGAAACTGCCCCTCCTACGCAACTTTGACTAGTGAAGGGTATTATTGGTATTTCCCTTCTCGCCGAAATAGAAGAATTTATTTTACCCCTTGTTTTTCTTTTTTTTTTTGTTCCAATGTTAATTAATAATTTAATTTGGGTTAATTAAAAAAAAAAATTATTTGCTCCTCATTTTCAAACTTATTTATCTTCATTACCTAGATGAGAATCATAATTTTCGTTTATTTCTCATTTCGTACATCACATACGACATATTACGATTTAAGTACGCGATATTGCGATATGAGTACGCGATTTCTGAGTCCACAATTTGGAAATTTTCCGTTTAACTTGTCTATTTGTGACTAATAATCATTAATTAGTGATTTTTGCAACAAAATAATTCTTATTATTTAACTTCATTGAGATTAAATCCTTCATATTGATATGTGTTATAATGATTTTTATATAATTATTAAATTATATAAATAAATATGACAATATTATATTAATAAAGTTAATATTAAAAAATAGATAATTATTTTTAATATACTAATAAATTATATAAATAAATATGAAAATATTATATTATTAAAAATAATATTAAAATATAGATTATAGAATATGAGGAAAAAATAAAATAAATATTATTAAAAAAATAATTAAACTAAGGTGAGAGAAAATATGAGTTAGAGGAGGAAAAAAGAATGAACAAATAATAGTGAAAAAAATTAAATAAAAGAAAAAAAAGTTAAGAAGACACAACACCACATTTGTCTCTGTCACTTAATATAATAGTATAAATATTGTCAATTATTAAAAAAAAACTATATAAATTGCTATAAGTCCAATCTTGCATGATTAATATAAGTTCTCGATGATATATATACTCCAGAATTGGGATGAGTAAAATTGAACTCGGATGACGGTTTTTTTTTAGCACAAGAAACATGCAGCTGCAGGAAGAATCCTTAGAGACTCTGAAGGAAAATGGGTGGTTGGCTATGCTATGAACCTTGGTAATGTTTCGATTAACCTCGCGGAGTTAATTGGACTTCATAAATGTTTGGAAATAACATGGGAAAGACGGATCCCGAAAATTGAGGTTGTAGTAGATTCACAAAAAGTTTTGAATTGGGTGACTCGGGAAACTATTGAAGATCATCCGTGGAGAAGTATCATAATGGACTGTCGCAGACTTTTGCATATACCTTGAGAAATCAGGATTAATCACATTTACAGAGAAATGAATGAGAGCACCGACCTTCTCGTCAAGGCAAGACATAATATCGATGCTGACTTTGTGATCTGAGATGTACCGTCGGAGTTCTTTGGCTGACGCCTGAGTTTTTGTTTTTGTGGCGTTTGTTCTTGTTTTTCTGTTTGTCCCGGTTTGGGCGTCTATTTCGGAAAAAAAACAAAAAACACCCGTGCAATTAAAACAAGCATAATTTTATTTTTGTATTGTAATTGTCCAGCATATCTACCCTAGTAACATGCTTGAGCATGTCCTGCATTAGAGTACATTTTTTCTAAAGTTTATTCATTTGAATTCGATCGGTCCAATCAAACGTCTAACATAATATTTATATGATACAAAGTGATAACATTAAAAATGTGACAAATAGAATATTCCCACTAAGACTAGATTGTGTTTTTGTTGAAAATTTGTACGTGTCTAATATAGATTTTAAGATATATGTACTCAAACTTGCAAAACATGAAAACAATGCCCGTTGACGACGCGTATAATATGAATATTTAATATAATATGATAAAATAATATTTTTTACGAGAATATTATGAACGGTCAAAGTTGTGCTGAGTTGTTGCAAACATCTGAAACCATTGCCACAAACGCCGTGAGACAGGTGGCGCGCCACAACCAGAAACACAAATCACAAACAGATAATTCCATCATTTTTACAAATTACAGAGATTTAGAAAAGAGAATTCAATTTTAATACCCCCAACTCCGATGGAGACAAATGCTCTCAGATCCAACGAACCTGTTGGAAAATCACATGAAACACGAGCTTCTTTCTCAGCATAAATGGTACAGATTCATGAACCCTTCTATCTTTTCAGTAAATTGAAACTTTAATCTTGTTTCCTTAATCCCAAGTTCGTTGCATTTACTATGTTCCTGTAATTTTTACCTTTTTGATGACCCCACAACCACACACATATAAAGAAACACATCACGATTCAGACATGTTGGGTTTCTTGTTTTGGCGTATGGGTTAACAATACATGTGATATAACTTCTTTTTTCTTTTCTTCCCTGTTTGAGGATAATTTAGGAGTGGAGAGGAAGTTTGAGGCCAAAATTTGCTTTTTTTTTTTTTAGAGTTTCTTGATTCTTGTTGGTTAAAAACCTTAATTCGGATGTGGGTTTTGCTGAATTTGTTCGAGGTTCAACTTTTCTTGAAAGGGGTTTGTGAAAGATTTTAGCTTGTGGGCAGAATTGTGAAATTATGTTGTTCAGAAGGTATTAAAGGTCCAACCTTTATCTCTAATTTTCATTGATTGTTGTGTAGATTAGTTTGTGGATAGTTGGTTCATCGAATTGGGGGTTTAGGGATTGAGTTTTGTGTCAGTTTTTTGAGATGGGAAGTAAGTTTTGGTTGGATGAGGAGGAAAAATCGATGGTGGAGAGAGTGATAGGCCGAGAAGCAGCTGAATATTTCTCGGCCGCGGCATCGAACAGCTTGTTGTCCGAATTCGCTTCATCCGGTGGTGATCTTGGAGTGCAGCAGTCTCTCTGCAGTATTGTTGATCAGTCCGAGTGGACTTACGCCATTTATTGGCACGTTTCGAAATCGAAATCGGGTAGATCAGCCTTAGTATGGGGCGATGGGCATTGTAAAGAGCAGAAGGAGAGTGACGAAAACGAGTCATGTACCAACACAGAGAGAAAAGAAGTTCTTCACAAACTTCATTCTTGTTTTGGTGGATCAGAGGATGATAATATTGCTTCGAAATTGGAGACAATTTCAAATGTTGAGTTGTTTTTCCTTGCGTCGATGTTTTTAGTCTTCCCCTTCGATAAGCCCTCAATTCCTTCTCAGTCATTTAACTCCAGTAGAAATATTTGGGCTTCTGATGCCAAAAGCTGTTTAGAACGTTTCGAAACAAGGTCATATTTGGCGAAAATGGCCGGTTTCGAGACCGTAGTGTTTGTCCCAACGAAAACGGGGGTCGTGGAATTAGCTTCCAGAAGGTCCATCCCCGAGGATCGGGGCATCATCCAATCAATGAAAGCCGTTGTTGTGAAATCGAATAATCCAAAAACCATCCCAAGAATCTTCGGGCAAGAACTCAAATCAGTTCCCATGAATATTAGCTTCTCTCCGAAGGTGGAGGGTGATTCCGTCTTTTCCCCACCTGATGAGTTGCAATACGGAAATTCGTCAAATGGGTACGAAAATGGGGAATCAAGTCAGGTCAAGGAAGACCCGTTTCTCGTTGCTGACGAACGAAAGCCAAGAAAACGAGGCCGGAAACCGGCTAATGGGAGGGACGAACCGTTGAATCATGTGGAGGCGGAGAGACAGAGGAGAGAAAAGCTTAATCAAAGATTCTATGCTTTGAGAGCAGTGGTCCCAAACATTTCCAAAATGGACAAAGCTTCTCTTCTCGGCGACGCGATCACCTACATCACCGATCTTCAGACGAAGATACGGATCATGGAAGGTGAAAACGGGCTCGGGAGTAACCTTTGCTCTTTATCTGATATCGATTTTCAAGAAAGGGAGGAAGACATGGTTGTGAGAGTCAGTTGTGCTTTGGATTCCCATCCCGTTTCGGAAGTCGTGAAGGCATTGAGAGAGGAACACGTGGCGGTCGAGGAGTCGAATATCGTGATTACTGACTGCGACGAAGTCGTTCATAGATTCTGTGTTCAGAGTGAGAATGGTGGAGCTGAACTTCTGAAGGATAGGTTGGCTGCTGCTCTGTTGAAATGATTTGGATTTAAGGTTGTTTGTGTTATAGATGTTTGTATGAGGTTGTCTAGTTTTAATTGTTTTGTATTTTTCGCTTGATTATTATGGTGTATACAAGGAGATATGATTTGGTACTGAATTCCACTATTTTTGTGAATTTCTGCTTTCTGATCTTGGCAATTCTTGATCTGTAATGATGTGTTGTTTTGCTGCTTCTCTATTAAGCATATATGTCATCTGTATTAGTTTACTATTGAAACTTTTCTCTTCTTTAACAACTGTTGTTACCAGACCTGTAACATGAAATTGACAGTATTAGTTTGCGATAATCACACTAATATACCCTAGATTCGATCTAAATACACAAAAACTTATTTTTTTCCCGAGATTTTGAAGTTCCCGAAATCTTATTTCATCAAAGAACTTAACTTAAATTTCGTGTCTAAATCTTTTATATATTTCAAAATTTACTCCAATATTTGTCTGTATTGAACGTTAAAACTATGAATATAACTACATGAGATGATGCTGGGGGAACTTTTTGTAATTTCTCAAACCTTACAAATAGTTTGTGTACTTGCATCAAGTTTGGGCTTTGGGGGTACGTCTGTGTAATTATTCCTACCTGTTAATATATAAAAGCACGACAAAAACATCATTACAAACTTTGCAACAAGAATATAACGTGTAAAGAATGTTATTTCTCTTTTCTTATAAACTTTGCAACAAGAATACAATAAAATTATCTGTCATTTGCTAAAATACATCAAATTCCCACAAAAAGGGGAAAAAAATACCTATACACTTAAAGAATCAATCAAAGAAGGGTAAAAGGTTGGTTCTTGAACCAAAAAAATAATGTCACAAAGAACAAATGAAATAATCCTACATTCTTTCGAGTCATTTGAAAAGGGTTTCAAGAAAAAGGGAATCAAATGTTAATCGCCACTTCTGCTTTGCACCCTTATTTACTATCAGTGGCCACACCAAACTGAAACATTTGCTTGGGATAAGCACCACCGGCCGCCATCGGCGGGGGTGGAGGAGGAGCAGAAGCCACTCCACGGCCGCCCGCAAAGTTCTGCTGGCTGATGGTACTGGCGGAGCACGGCCGTCCCCCTCTGCCGGGAACCCACGTGCAGCCACTCGGCGCCGGTGGTCCGACCGGGCGCCGCTGCAAGGACGGCAGCAGACTCTTGATCATCCATTGCTCTTCTTCTTCATCAAGAATTCGAGTGGCTTCTCGTGGCTCAATGCTAAGAGCAAATATTAATGCTACAAGAACAAATATTATTTTTGGAGACATGATTTTTTTTTCTTTTTTCTCCTTTGGGATTGTGATCTTTTGATGAAACTATGAATGCAATGATTGAGGAAATATAAATTTGTAGTGATGGTGAGATTGAGGGGTGTGTTGGTGTGTTATATATACTTGCATGCAAAAGGTGTGGATTGAAGTTTTGCATATAATATTCAATTTGGTGCGCAGCGTTTGACTGTTGACTTTGGAGGGTTTTGTGAGAATTTAGGGATTGAACGAGTCTTGAGAATTGAAAATTTTATTTCTTTGTGCTTACACATGAATGCGTTTTCGAGTTCGTAGTCGTTTATTGTTGGTATTTTGTTTAATAATACATTTTTGCATGCGTAATTTGAAATATACAAGAAGGGAATAATGATAATAATAATAATAATAATTCATCTCAATTTCTTGAATAACAATAGAGAGGGCCACGATGATTTTGAGTGTCGTACAGAATTCTCTTGTTGAATCATAATTTATACCCCTACAATAACTACTTATATAGTTTTTACCATCTGGTTCTCTTATTGGATTGCTGCTATATATATTGATTAGTTATCTTGTTGAATTATAATATTGAAGTTTTTGTTATTTGCAGTTAATGGCAACTCGAGAATTATTAATTAATTGGGTCAAAAAACTTCGAAGGTCAATTATATATGTATTTTTTAATGTTATATGAGGTCAAAAAGACTAAAACTAAAATAGAAAAAAAAAACATTTCAATTACATATAAGAAATAAATTTAAATGACTCCCCAATTTAAAATATGTGATCACTGGCGGAGCCAGAGAGCATTGAGGGGTGCAATTGACCCCCTCAAATTATTTTTATTTTTTTCAATTATATAGATAAATAGATATATTTATATGTAATTTTATGAGACTTTTTATAATTGATCCCCCTCACCAAAGTTGAAATTAATACTAATAAGGGTCAATTACACTTAAACAAAATTTTACGAGATTTTTTTTTAGTATTATGTTTTGACCGACCCCCCTAAAAAAAGTTTCTGGCTCCGCCACTGTATGTGATTGATCCTCTTACAGAATTGTAGTATTCTCGTTTATTAATTTGTAAATTAGGGTATTTTAAAGATTAAGACAATTAATTATGGTATTTAAAGTTGGTCCATGCCCGGACTATTAGTAACATTCATCAAGATATTTGTAAAAGAATTGGTTCAAACACGTCTAAATACTTGATCGATACTCTTAACCAAGAAAGCGTACTGCTTCACTTACTATTAGTTCCGTGTGGATTAGGTAAATAGAAAACTTAACCACGATTTCCTGCTCTTTAATTGACCGGCAATGACGACATTAAACTAACGTTTCTTGGGTCTATTTAATTTGGAGTCCAACGTACATAAGGACAACATGAATAGTCGTGTTTACTCTATTTTTATTTCA
>JBBMKE010000001.1:468150-505640 GCA_037834125.1 Lippia alba | reverse complement strand
TATGATACGCTTTTGTAGCCTAGAGCAAGAGTTTGTAACTTCATACATAAATTACGTGTATCCACGAAGTGTCTGCCACGACACGTATAAGATGAGATTGTTGGCGATCTCGTAATTGACTGACTCACGTGCAGGCATACTTCTTGAAAATCTTTCTTCTTTAGCAAATGATTATGAGGAGGAACTGAAAAATACTCAATAAACAACAAAGTTCAATTTAAAAGTTTAAGATAATAGAGAAATGTATATATGTATTATTTTAAATATCTAAATATCAATATTCGTAACTTTAAAATTTATAATTGAACGAGTACCACGACAAGTTGATTGCCCGTAATTCCATAACCGTGTGTGATACATATCTCAACTAACAATACGTGATCTCCCAATTGTAATCCTAACCCGACTCTACAAAGCATGTGTTGCAATCACTGCAAAAGATCCATGCATGTATCTCATTTCCATCCATATTCCTTCACCATGGTACTCAGAGGAGGTAATTGACCGGTGAAATAGAACCCGTCTTCCTGGACAACCCACACACACGTATTCCCATAATCCTGGAGCTCCTTAATCTTACACCCGCCCGCCACGGTCGTGTTGAAAACATCAAATCTTATGTTATTCGAACCCCACCAAAAATGACAAAAATACAACGTAGTTGGCCAAATATTTATGTGAAAGCGCCAAAAAAACTGTTGATCCGTTGTGAGCGTATGATAACCGAGGTCGTCGTCGCCGGAAGCGCAATGGACTTGCAGTGCGGGGGGTGGAAGCCGGCTTATGACATAAACCTCGTATTCCATGGTGATTGTTATGCTTGTGGTACGAGACGTATGAAGTAATAGAGCAAGAAAAGTGCCCAAGATTTTCAATGTAATAAGATTCATTTTCCTAAGTTTTTGGCTTTTTTTTTTTTGGGAATTCGGGTGACTTCTTATAGTAGTCTTGAAATTAGACTACATGGCAATTTATGTTGCAAGATTAATTATTTGTGGATTTTGAATTTTGTTTGGGGGAAATTGGAAATTATGTCACCATATCTAATGGATGGACATAAATATAGGAATCCAAACACAATAAAAAAAATGCAATAAACGTTACGATAAAATAAAATTGTTTGTATTATTGTATATTGTGAATGCATTAGATATCATATTTTCTGATTTTAATAGGATAATTAAAATTCATTTTTGTGTTTTATGTTAGAGATTAGTGGATAATGGTGAATTTATAACGTATCACAAGTATATATTCCTTATTCAAATCCATTTGAAAATTATTGTTTGTTTAAAATCGTAGGATTCTTTTTGTAAAAAAAAAATAGTAGGATTCTGAAAAAAATTTCACAGTAAATTTGAATATTTTGAGAGCGATAGTATTTAAACAATTTAAATAATTTTATACATAATATAAATGTATTTAAAAAATCTAACTAATTTCAGACTATTTGGAGTCCGAACTACTTTTTTTTTTTTTTTTTTGACATAACCGAAACAGCTCAACTAGCTTACAATCACCTCCATGGGAGGGCAGTCCCAAACAGCAAAACCATTGCTCACAGTGTGTCCCAACTTTGCTAATTTATCTGCCAAAGCTTTCTTTCCCTCGGAACATGCCGGAAGACATAATTCCATGGATTATGAAGCAATTTCCGACAATCCATGATAATATCTTTGAAAGGGTGATCATCCACGGCCTCCGTCGTGATCCAATTAGCCACCACCTCCGAGTCGGTTTCTACTTCGATGCATGGAAAACGACGCTCCCAAGCAAGGCGGAGACCTTCTCGAATTCCTATGAGTACTGCTACATCAATAGAGTTACCACCCACCTTCATAGCATAACCCGCGATCCAGTCACATTTCTCATCGCAAATAACACCTCCCGCTGTTGCAGACTCAGCGTGGTGGAACAGGCTGCCGTCAGAGTTAAGTTTAACCCAGCCGGCAGCGGGTTTGCACCATGGTTGGCTTCTGTCCAAGCTTTTGGTGTTACGAGATGCTGTTGCCATAGATAATTTCAGATCAGCAAGGAGAAACTTTACCCTGTTCACCGAACTTCTAAATAAACGAGAATTTATAAGCATCTCAAGTTATGTTTTTAGACTCACCAAAAAATTTTGTTGGGGAAAATATTTTTTACCATCCAAACATTGCACATTTTTATAATTTACCATTTCAATCAACTTTTATTGTAAACCGCCGTCAAAATCTTTATATTTGCAAATTTCGGATGACAAAAATTACTTTTCTCAATTTTATTAATATTATATTCATTAAAATATTAATATTACTATATAAATCTAGAAGGTTGTTTTACCTTTTCTTTTTTCTACAATTAGAATTCTTTTATTATATATAAAACTATATATATAATAATTAATACATCATTTTAACCGCCTCAATCTCCGTCTTGTCTAAGTTCCCTTTCGTCTGAGAATTGGTGTTTCTAGGGTTCATTCCTCCAGACCCAATCTCAATTCGCAGATCAATTCCGACCAACCATGGCTACTGCATCAGGTACTGATTCCGTTTCAAGTTTGAATCTTTAATCGTTTTAGATAACCGATTTTCGTTTTCTGCGTCCTCGTTCATTGATTGCTTTCCGAATCGGAGGTTGAAATTTTTAAACGCAATTGCAAATTAGGGCTTTCTGCTCATTCATCTGATCGTGTTGATCGCCCTTTAATTCGAGAACCTTCCCGTGAATTATTGAGCTGTTTCTTTTCTCTTTTTGAATCAAATGGGTTATCAATGTTGAATTTTTGTGATTTGATGTTTGCAGTGGCGTTTAAATCGAGGGAGGATCATAGGAAACAGCTTGAGTTAGAGGAGGCTCGTAAGGCTGGGCTCGCCCCAGCTGAGGTGGATGAGGATGGAAAGGAAATCAATCCTCACATTCCACAGTATATGTCTTCTGCGCCTTGGTATCTTAATGCAGAGAGACCGGTAATTTTACAAGTTTTACTTATTTTTGTTTAATTTGTTCTTCTTTGAAATGTATAGTATTTGTTTAACATGGATATTTATGTTTATCTGCATTTCAGAGTTTGAAACATCAAAGGAAGTGGAAGTCGGATCCGAATTATACCAAATCGTGGTATGATAGAGGTGCGAAGACTTTTCAGGCAGAGAAGTACAGAAAGGGTGCTTGTGAAAAGTATGTACAACTTCTTGGTTGGGCTCCAATTGTTAATGCTTGTTTTCTTTATCCATCTTCAGTTTTGATTATGTATGTGATAAGTCTCATTATAGCTGGGAAATATGTGTAACCCTACACAACTGTTTTTGATAATTATGGCAGAGGTTTTTTTCTTTTTTTGATTTGTTTTCAGTAATTTTTCTTTTTTTTGACGACAGTAATTTTTCTTATGTAAGTTGAATATGTGGTTTAAATGTTGGTCTTATTTTCTTGTCACAGCTGTGGAGCTATGACGCATGATAAGAAGTCATGCGTGGAAAGGCCTCGGAAGTTGGGAGCGAAGTGGACAGGCAAACATATTGCTGCAGATGAAAAGATAGAGACCTTTGAGCTTGACTACGATGGAAAGAGAGACCGTTGGAATGGTTATGATGCAGCATCATATAAACACGTGATACAAAGATATGAAGCCAGGGATGAAGCTAGAAGCAAATTTTTGAAGGAACAACAGCTTAAGAAGTTGGAGGAGAAAAATAATAATCAGAATAAAGAAGATGGGGTTAGTGATGATGAAGATAATGAAGACTCTCTAAAAGTGGATGAGGCCAAAGTTGATGAGAGCAAGCAAATGGACTTTGCAAAGGTTGAAAAACGTGTGCGTACTACTGGTGGTGGTAGCACTGGAACTGTTAGGTATGTTATCTGTTCCTTCTTCTTTCAACACCTATAATGACTTGGTAAGTATTATATTTTGCAATGATTATGGAAATCTGCTATACATTTTCATAGATATTTTCGAGTACTCTTCTTAAGGAATTGAAGATTGAACATGCACTTAATGATTCTCCTTTTCGTACCAGGAACTTGCGTATTCGAGAAGATACTGCTAAATATCTTCTGAATCTTGATGTTAACTCCGCCCATTATGACCCCAAGACCCGTTCTATGCGTGAAGATCCTCTTCCGGACATGGATCCGAATGAGAAGTTCTACGCTGTAAGTATAATTGCTTTCTCCTTTGAGATTGTGCTGCTGTTCTTGTTAGTTTGAAATTTGAATATATATGATATGGTGCTGATATTTCACTGGTGGATATTATAGGGAGATAATCAGAATAGAATCAGTGGCCAAGCTCTGGAATTCAAGCAGCTGAATATTCATGCTTGGGAAGCATTTGATAAGGGACATGATGTTCACATGCAAGCAGCTCCCTCTCAAGCTGAATTGCTTTACAAGAATTTCAAGATCAATAAGGAGAAGTTGAAATATCAAACTAAAGACACAATCATGGAAAAGTACGGTAATGCTGCCACAGATGAAGAAATTCCACGAGAGCTTTTACTGGGTCAAAGTGAGAGAGAGGTTGAATATGATCGTGCTGGCAGAATCATAAAGGGCCAGGTATGGAATACCGTCTTTTCCATGTTATTTTCTAGTGTATATGTGATTGTAATTTAGACACTGGTGACTCTCCTGCCTCTCCTTTCATTAATAATAATAAATGTGGGAGTGTTTAACTGCTATAAGACCTCTCATTTGGTATCTTGTGTTTGTTCTCGTATTTTTTACCTCTTACACTCGTGAGTTAACCATGAGTGTTGATCTTTGCAGGAGACCGCTCTCCCGAAAAGCAAGTATGAAGAAGACGCCTATATTAACAACCATACTAGTGTTTGGGGTTCGTGGTGGAAGGACCATCAGTGGGGTTACAAGTGCTGTCAGCAGACAGTCAGAAACAGTTACTGTACAGGTGCTGCTGGAATCGAGGCTGCTGAAGCTTCAGCAGATCTCATGAAAGCCAATATTGCTCGTAAGGAGGCAAATGAAGGTAATAAATCTTTCTTATAGCTTTGTTAGCATAAACATTGGAATGGAATGGTATCTGAAATGTTTTTTTTTTTCCTGGGTGGAAATCAGATGCTCCTGCACCAGCTGAGGAGAGAAGAATGGCAACTTGGGGAACCGAGATACCGGACGATTTGGTTCTGGACGAGAAAAAATTGGCGGAAGCACTTTCAAAGGTAAAATTTCGTTCTCATCTTATGTGTTACATGGATCTTATAATATAATATAATTATAGTTTCTAAAGTCTAAAATTGTTTTGTTTTTCGTAGGAGGATGAGAGGCGGAGAGAAGAGAGGGATGAAAGGAAACGCAAATATAATGTCAAGTGGAATGACGAGGTATGTTTCTTTTGTGTACTATCATGCATATCTTAACTAATGGAGCCAGTAATTTTATTTCAGCTGTGACATTTACCGTATATAAAATAGTGAACACTTTATTAACTGGGGTATGGCAATAACTTAAAATTTAGTTAATAGCTCATTTCATCGTCTGGCTTTTATCTGTTACAATTACACTACTGTGTGTTGATTATTGATTTGATTGATCCTTACAGGTTACTCCTGAAGATATGGAAGCATATAGGATGAAGAGGGTTCATCACGATGATCCTATGAAAGACTTCCTGCATTAGACTTTTTACTACTTGTTTCGAATGATTACTAATGTTTCATGATTCTACAATGTTTGGAGGATTGATTGTATTGTAATATTTTCATCGAATCGATGATGAATGATGTGAAGAAATATACTAGTGTCTTTTACCTCTCATGTCTCAGTTGCTTTTACGGAGCTGTATGCGATTGAAATGTATTCAAAATGTCGACGCCCCGTTGCACTTAAGATTATTAATATTTTGAGGCTCTGCAAGAATTGACTATTGTTTACACTCCATATAACCCCAGAAAAGAAAAGCATATAATATGATGATTTGATCACAAATGCATCTCATAAAAAAGTGAAATAATCAACAACAGAATCAATTCTTACATTTACAGAACCAAATACTGTGTTCTTTGTACATCTTCCTAACAAAAGAACTTCAAGTACACAGAACAAAAGCCAAAACTTCCCAATCAAAGAACCACCACAATACAGAACCAGAGTTATCATCTTATTCAAACGCTACAAACGCCGCGCCACCGTCTCCTGGCGGCGCATGTCGGCCCGGAACCGAGCTATAAACTCCTCGGCCCGTTCATTGATTCCATCCATTTGCGGCGAAGCTAAAACCATCGACTCCCACATGTCATCCGCACTAACATCGTTCGTATTTCCATTACCATCACTTCTCTTCGAACCGCTTGTTGAACATAGCTTCTGCTTCTCGAATCCTCCTTCTTCTACTTCTGCTGCTTTCGCAGCCAAAGTTGATGGCGCTATAAACAGCTGATCAACGAAAACCGGATTACTCAACTGCCTTCGATTGCTGATCTTATGCTGCTGGATCAAAGAAGGGATCTTTTTACGCTTGTTCTTGAACTTCTTGGGCTGGATTGAGAGTGACAGTATTGGCCAGTTTATTTTCTTGGAAAAGCTTTTGCGGGTTCGGGCTTTCGGAGGTTTCTTGATGAGTGCTTTTGATCTGTTGAGCTTGAGAGGGATTTTGTTTGTGAAAGCCTTCCATGCCTTTGAGTGCAGAATTCTCTTCAATTTCTGCCAAGAAGACATCACTTAGATTTCACAAGAGTTCTTTTTTTTTTTTTTTTTTTTGAAGAAGAAGAGGAGGGATGAAGAAGATATGGAGGAGAAATTCAAGTCTTGTGATGGCCTTTTATAGAGGTTTTTGGTTGGAGAATCTATGTGGGACAATTTGTGATAAAAGTACGTAATTGGCAAAAAGTATATAGTTAGCATGACTAGTCACTTAATTCTTAAGCTAACTAATTGTTTGACATATATTATAGTATAAAAGAATATGCTTAATTAGTTTCTTGTTTTCTCTATAATTTAGGGTGAGCTAGAGTTGCATAGAAAAGGGTCATAAATCATAATACTCAAATAAATACTTTATATAATAATTCCCTTTGTTAGTTGTCTCACTATTTGAAATGTCTATGATCCAGCAAAATAAACCGACAACTGAGCATTTAGGTTAGTCGTTATTGTTTAAGGTGCTCACAACCTAACAAAATAAATAATTATTATAATGAACTGTGGAAGTTCTCAGAAATTATTATCTTGCTCAAACCACTTTGTTCTGAGCATATATATTTTTATGGATCAAAGTTTTCGATGGTGCGAACCTTATCCTAGTAGAGGTGAAAATTCCTCGAATTATAATCAACTGTTTTCTTCATTTTTTAGTTTTTCATATATTGTGCTTTTGTTCCATGTTGGTTGTTTGTTTCTAGAAAGGAAAACACGCTTTTCCCCACTTATTCCAAGTTGCAGATATTCTTTCGTAGTTAGCTTAAAACCTACGAGCATTGTTGGCCCACCACTCAATATAGTTAGGCTGAAATCGGAATAATATTTTAACGTTTTCATATGCTTGTTATTCCATTTGAATATTCTAAAAACACAATTTTCTTCGTCTATTTCCCTTTTTTTCTTAATTTTTATTTCATGTTGGTTTAGAAAACTATCATAAAAAAAATTGTTTCAAAAAAAAAGAAAAGAAAAGAAAACTATCACAAGGGCAATTGGGCATAAACTAGTCCGCTGAAGAAATGACAATGGCCCAAAACATCGACCCAATCTAGTACTAGCCCATCTCGATAATCAATTAGCCCAGCTCTTTCTTGGCCCAACATATGTGTGTGTGAGAGAGAGAGTTCAGTCATTCACAATTTTAATTTCAATCAATAATCATACGGTGGTGTTGGCATTAAGTTTGCGTAAAAAAATGTCCTTTGTTGACTATATTTTTACAATATTTTAGTTTTAATTTTAAGAATAATAACTTTTATTTGATTAGATATAGAGTAAGTATGAGCGAAATATACTTATTTAATTATTGAATCGGAGCACTCACTATAACACCGAGACAAATATCTTATTATTATGTAATTATTTTATTTTAACATATTATCTTGGAAAAAAATGGCAAATTAATAATAAACGAAATACATTTGTTAAAAGGATTTAATGAAATTCAATCAATAACTAAAAATTCTGATTCAAAAAACTGAGAATTCCAAAAAAATTCTTAATTGTGACCTCAAATTTTTATTTGCTTCCAATTTTTAAAATTATTTTTCTTCACTACACATTTTATACAACACATACAACAAATTGTATGTAAGTACATGATATTGTCATCTTAGTAAGCAATTCTTGAATTTTGATATTACGTATAAAATCTTAGAAATTTAGTTCTTAAATTGCAATATATTGTATGTGTTGTATAAAATGAGAAGTAAATGAAATTATGATTCTCAGAGGAATAATTTTAAAAATAAAAAGAAAATAAAAAATTTTCAACTCAAGAAGAGTTTTCAAAAAACAAAGCCACCTCAAGAAATCAGTTAGTCCGATCAAGCCCCATATGAACTAAAATTTTCAAGAGCGTTTCCTTTTTGAAATAATTAGATAATAAAATTTCCAAAAGAGGCAAAAATCTATGATATAAACATCAAGAACTACATTCCTCCACGAGCAAAATAAAAATCCAATAATTACTCACAACAATCAATGACACCAATTCAAGATCCAAACCATCCCTTTCACCATTCCACACACAAAAAACCAACAACACTTCCACAGTTCATCATCATTCCATCTATACACACACCCACAAAAATCAAAATCAGAGATGATAAAATCAAAATACAGCTAACCACAATTCTCATTAGCTTCAAGAAACCTCGCCGCCTGCACCGCCGCCGCCTCCTCCGACACCATCGCCTGAATCAGCAGCGTCTTCACCTCCCACGCCGCGTAGGGGTACCCTTTTCTGCCGTAGGCGTTCAGCAGCGCCGCCGTCGCCTCCCTCACCAGCCGCCCGAACGCGCCCTCCCCGCCGCCGCTCGCCGCCGCCTCCGCCAGCGTCAGCTCCCGCCGGTAACGCTCGAAGGCCCGCGACCCGAAAACGTTTTCCACCGTGGATTTCTCGGGGACCATCTTCGGCCATGCCTCCCTGTTGCTGCTCCAGTACCTGAAATTAAAGATTCAAGAATCAATCAAGATTTGGGTTTTGAATATTCAAGAATCAAGATGAAGTTTGGGGTTTTACTGAGGCGTGCATTTTCCTCGGGTTCTGGTGTAGAGGAAGCCGGGTCGGGTTTGCTGACCCGACGCCATTGATGCACCGGAGAGGAAGACAAGAAATGTGAGGAGGAGGAGGAAATGAGAGCCCATCACTACGACTTTCAGAGGAAATGTGTGAGACTCTGATGTATATGTGTATATATATGTGTGTATATACGTATATGCGTGTTATTCAGGATTAGGAATGTGTGTAGATAGATAGTTGTAACATGTAACGATTTCTCTCTCTCTCTCTCTCCTCACATAAGCAGAGAGATAGTGGTGACTGGTAATGATATTGAGGTTGAATAAGTGAGGATGTCACCTCGTAAACAGTGTAAGTTTTTATTTTGAATTGAGATTTGGCTTTCTTGGAACTATCGCTTTCAACACTGTTCTTCCCACTTCTTTATCCTTTAATTATTCATCATTTATTGAATCCAAAAATACCTATTTGCTGCTTTAATTTGCCTTGTTAGTACTTGGTACATGTAGAGGCCGTTTGGTATCGTTACTAACTCTTATTAATCTACATAAGTATGAATAAAAAAGAGTAATGTCGTATTTAGTATTGAATTTAATATTCAGTTCGTCAAAGTATGGCACTGTTCATCAATTATCTTATTTTTGTTGTTATAAAATAGAATTAAAGATATTAATAACAATCTGTGATACCAAACATTATATTAATTTTTTCAATACAATTTAATATCATTTAAAAAACCCGAATAAAATTAAGCTAACTTAAGTCAAAGTACGTACCAAACTGCTTCGTACGTACCATACATATATATTATCATGTCTTATTACGAATTACCTTTCTTAGATTGAATTTCCAATTCTAGGGCTTCTATATTCCCACCGATAAAATAACTTAGAAAAACAAATTAAGTTTAGTAGTTCGTTAAAGAAAAGGTGTGTCTCTTATAAACGTGCAAGGAGTCCACCATCAAAATTAGCCTCAAGAATGAGGTGTGTTATTATCGAATCAATCCTGCGACAAGACTACAGAAACATGAGGGATGAACTGCGATATAAATTGATTAACTATAATAAGGTGCGATTGTTCTGGTCCCGATCGGTGAATCTGTTGGATTCAGATATCCTAATCCGTCAAATGTGATTTAAACTGCTCAAAAGACATCTATTAATTAAATTTAAACTATAGAATATGACACATTAATTTAATTTATTTTTTATGTTTTTTTAATTTAGAATGGGATACTTTATGGATGGCAATTATTATTCAATCTAATACTTAGGGAAGGAGTGACTTTTGTCATACGAAAAACAAAGTCGAAACTGTGCGTTAGGTCATTTGCTTTTCACTTTTAATAAATTAAAGAGGTGTCCAACCGTGACATGTTGAAGTTTCTTGGCCTAGCCCTTAACCTACGTCTCGTACGATGAAAGAATTAATATGAATTATTTTGGATAACGTGGCAATTTATAAAGTTGTGCCAAAAGTGAATTTCAAGAAATGGAGAGGTGATTGTTGATATAAATATCTCATCATTAAGATAATTTTTTCATTGATATTAGTATAAGCTAGTACATCGTATTTTTGTTAGATCTATGTTGTTTCGATATATGACCATGCAAATAATTGGTTATATATCATTCAACACACATTACGCGTTATTACTACAATGATTGAGGTTATTTTGTTTTCACTTTTTAAGAAAAATATTTAGGTGAAGGGAATGATCGTAGGAGAGGGCATGTGCCTGAGCTCACACAACATCTATTTATCGAAATTTAGATATATTGTACCTCGCCCTAAAGAAATGAAGAAATGGAGATTTTGAGCAACTTAAAATGTGTCTTCATTTTATGGATACCAGGAGTGAGATTTGTATTAGTAACCTGATTTGTTTTTTGTTTCAACAGAGTATTTTGAAAAGAACTTACATTGTGTTTTGTCTCATCGATACAAAAGAATGGGGCTTGAATTTGCGATCTGATTTTCTTTTTTGGGCTCCATGTTTTAAATGACTTGCATTATATCTCTATAGAGACAAGAGGGGACTGAATTTGCGATCTGATTTGTTTTCAGGCTCTATGCTTATGAATGACTTGCATTATATCTCTATAGAGACAAGAAGAGCTCGCCTTATGAAAAACAAGGTTCGATAAGAAAAAAGTTCGGCCGAAGGTCTGCATTATATCTCTATAGAGACAAGAAGAGCTCACCCTATGAAAACAAGGTTCGATAAGGAAAAAGTTCGAACTCAAGACCTTTGTCGGATCCTCCAGCTTGAAGGTTTGTCGAACTCAAGACCTTAGTTGGATCCTCCTTGAAGGTTCGACAAGGGAAGTTCGAACTCACAACCTCATCGGATCCTCCTTGAAGGTTTGTCGAACTCAAGACCTTTGTCAGATCCTCCTTGAAGGTTCAACAAGGAAGTTCGAACTCACAGCCTCGTCGGATCCATCCGATCCATTCATTGAGCGGAAGAGGAAGGGGTGTTGGTCGGAGATCTAGGCTATATCACCCCCAAATGCCAAAACTAAGAATATGAGAGTACAAATTAAATATCTTTCTTGCTATGCACATTTTCCCGTAATATTCTCAATCTTTCTGGATTCATATTACTTTAAGTCTTAGTCTATACTACAGGGAGGTAGCCAGAATTTTACGGGAGTGGGACGAAATTTTAAAATAAATTTAATATTTTTTAAAAATAAATATTATTTTATTTGATATATATAAATAAAATAAGCAAAATTTTAGATTTCTTTTACTGCCTATATAAATTTAAAAAAATTATGAATTTAATTTTATCATGATTTAAAATCAAATAATAGAACAATATAAACAAATAAAAAAAATATTTATTTTAATCTATTTTGATAGTTATAGAAATAAAGATTGGATGTTTATTCAAAATAAACATATATAGTTAACAAATTAATTATAAATGTTATTCATAATAAAAGAAAATTCAAAATTATTATTTAATATACAATCTTTTAATTATAAAATCTGTCTATAATAAAAAATAAAAATAAAATTAACACAGTTATCTTCTTAATAAAAGGAAAAACAAAAATTATTATTTAGATACGATATTTTAACTAAATAATTTATCTATAATAAAAATTAAAATTAATTTTTCTTAATAATAGATAAAGAAACTATTTTTCTTAATATAGATAACTCATATCCACTAAATATTTTTATGAAAAAGTTAATGAATTATAAATATTTTTGTGAAAACGTTGCATGTATATATATAAGATGAGGGAGATTTATTGTGAGTCCATATACTATAAAACAAAATGTCTTGGTAGAAGAAATCACAATACATTGGATCAAATGTCAAAACCATCTACCAAATTATTCATACATACGTACTCATCATCATACAAAAGCCCTCATCAAAAGCTCTTATTCATAATCTTAAAAGATAAGATTTTTTACATCGGAATTTCTCTTCTTCTCTTAAGCGGAAGCTACCGAAACCCTCCTGTCGTAGCTCATACGGCCGCTGCCGCGGAAGAAGATCGTCTCCCGCCTCGAAAACTTGAGCCTCTGCGCCTCCTCCCTCGGAATCTGATACGCGTTGGCGATCACGTCCGCGGGGAGGCCCCTCAGGGCGGAGGTCCGGCCGCTCAAGGTGTTGATCATGGCGTTCTCGTTCGTGTTGAACTGAATCCACTCGCACCCTTGCTCGCCGGCCTGTTTCACCACCGCGAAGTATTGCGGCACCACCAACGCCTGGCCCTGGCGGACTCGGCCGTCGAACACCGCCTTTCCGCGGTGGTTCACGATTTGCATGCGGGACTCGCCGCGGGTCACGTAGATCACGCTGTGGGCGTTCATGCACCAGTGTGGGGACATTAATCCGTTCTGACAATGTTTGATTTAATCAATTAATCTTAATTTAGATGATTAATAATTAGATGATAGTCTCCGTTCTAATTAAACTTATAAGCTTAAATGCAGGATAGTTAAAAATAGTTTGCATTGTAATTAGACTTACAAGCTTAAATGCAGGATAGTTAAAAATGTAACAGAAAATTCTGACCGATAGTGTATATATATGTTAATTACCCTGTAAAGGACACCCCTGGTGGCGGAGAGCTGGAGGAAGTTGAGAATGGGCAGAGTATAGGCGTTGACGGTTTTCAACCTGCCGGCGCGTGGGTTGTAGACGTCGGCGCGTGAAGGGTTGTCAATGTTCTCCCTAATCTTGGCGGTGCAAATGGTCTCCTCAAGGCCGTTATAACTGCCGGGACCGTAGTACGATGGTCCTCGGCGTCCCTCTTCGTCGTATTGCTCCTCGCCACGGCGCTGGTAGTCGTATCCCTCCTCCCTAACAGACGGCGGCCTGACGACCTGAAGTGGTCTCTCGGCGATGACAATGTGACCTCTCTCGTCGTTCTCGCCCTGAAGTCTCCTCGCAGTCTCCTGATCAACGCCGAATACCTCGGACAGCATTTGAACGTCGAAGCCACGGAAGACGTTGCCGAACTCGTGCTCCTGCCCGCGGCGGGCTCCTCCTACGAACTCCTGCTGTTGGCTCCTCTGTTGGCTGCCGGCGAGGTAGAATGACTGCAAATTAAATATATAGCAAAGAAAACGATTGTTTAATTAATCAGGTTCGAGCTAGAGTAACTGCAAATTAAATATATAGAAAAGAAAACGATTGTTTAATTGATTAGGTTCGAGCTAGAATTACTCATTTTGCAAATATATAGCAAAGAAAGTTAATATCAAGAAACGATTGATTGTTTGATTAATCAGGTTGCAGCTAGTTGGAGCTAGAATTAATGTGTTTGCAAATATATAGCAAACAACATTAATATCAAGAAACGATTGATTATTTAATTGATCATGCTCGAGCTAGAATTACTCAGTTTGTATTACCCGGGGGCTTTGGTCGAGCTGGTTGGCGTTGTTGGAATTATCTTGCATAACAACGACGACAAGCTCTTCCTGGCCCTCGTTGTAAGCCCAGTGAGGCGCTCCGGCAGGGATGGCGATGATGTCGCCCTGGCGGAAGCGCACGATCTTCTGATGACGGTCTCGGAATCTCTGTCCTTCTCCTCTCTCCCCCTCGGAGGCCCCTAATTGAGTTCTTTGGGATGACTCGAATGTCTCCGGACAACCCGAAACCATAATGCCAAACATCCCCTGACCTGCATGCAATGCAACATCCAATTACAAATCATGCATATAACATAACTTCCAAGAATTCACAACCCTATAATGAAAATATGAATGAATGTATGAATGAAGGAACCTCGAATAATGTAGGCAAGGAGAGGGGCGTTATGGTAGGAGGGGAGCATGAGGGCCCGCGGCTGGAGGCGGTGGCGGTGGAGGGAAACGCCGGCGCACTGGAACTCGTCGTTGTTGTGGTCCCAGAGCTCGGAGTAGCCGCCCTCGGCCTGGATGCGGCGGGAGGGCTCGCGGGCGTTGATGCTGGAGATGCGGCACTCGCCCTTCTGCCAGCCGCGGGCGGATTCGCCGCCTTGCTGCATTTGGGCGAATGCGAGGCTGAAGAGGAGGAGAAGGCTGAGAGCGGAGACTAAGAGCTTAGCCATGGCGGATGGAGCACTTAGTTTGTGTGGGAGAGAGGAGTGGTTATTTGGTGATGGATGTGGCGAGTGGGGAGTGTGGAGATTTATAGAGGGGATGGAGGGTGTGTGGGGGTGACACATAGGGAGAGTGTGTGCCATTTTGCGAATTGCATGTGTAGAGGTGCTTTGTGGCCAACACCTAGATTTTGTCCTCAGGCAGCTGGCTTGGGGTTTGTGAAGAGTTGCCAAGAGTTTGAGGCTGCTTTAATTTGGTAATGTCTGCATAATGGGGTGGGTGGTTTTGTGTTCTTGCAATGGTTTATATAATTGGTTGTGTTTTTCTTATATATATGGTTAATTGCATTTTGCACTTTTCAAGTTTTTTATATTACAATTGGATTGTTATTAATCATTTTATTATATTTTGATTCCTTTTAATAATTATAAATTAAATCAGATCTATTTTTAGTTAAATTTAGGGTGATGACTTAAATTTTAAAACTTGAATTTTCCGTTTTACACCTGCCTTGAGTTTTAGGATAATTTGGTATAAAAAAAGATTACTTGTTAAGGCATGGTAAAATGAGAAATTTAAGTCTCAAATTTGATGGCGTTATCATATATTTAATGAAAGATAGATCTATTAAGAGTCAAAATGCAAGAAAATGACTAATACGGATATAATTGTAATATCTGAAACTACAAAATAATCTTCAAGTAAAATTCAACGATGAAAAAGAACTCTTATAATTAGAACCCCAAAAAGAAAGAAAGTAACTCTTATAATTGAAAATTTATAAAAACCATCCTAAACATAAATGTTATTTGTGATTTTTTAAGGGATTTTTTTTGTAATTTCTCGAGTATAAGAATTTATTTTGTGATTAAATTAAAATCTAAAAGTATTTGTCATCATCCCATATATGTGTACATAAATGAATGACTTCTTAATGTTAATAAAGTTTTCTTGTCAAAGAAAACTAAGGAAAAGAAATGTACTTTGTGAGGGGAATTCCAGCACAAAAATGTTAACTTAAGATGTCCTGCTTATGTGCATTTTACTTCCCTCATAACTCGCTGTATTTGGTCAAATCAAAAGTTAATGTCCTCGAACAGCTGCAAAGATGAATTTAGATTTCAAAATCAAGATCATGAGGAGGGAAATTTGTAATTTCAAAAAGTTGGAAAAAGAAAGCAAGAAAGAAGCAAAAATCCAACAAAAGAGAGTTTCTTACCCCATGTCAGAATCCCGGTAAACACCAATTACGGCTTCAGCATTTTGATAGAAACTATCCTTGAGTGAAATCACAATGCACTGAAAACCTGTTCCAAATTCACTATCTCCATAGAACCTTGCAACTCCGCAAGATTTCGATCGAATAAAGCTAGCGATTTTGGCGACGTTCAAGTTATCTAATGCAGCATCCACTTCGTCCAATATAAAAAATGGTGAAGGCCTAAAACTGTAAATCCAATGGTAGCAAAGTGAGTGAGACATATATACTAGTACTCTACAATTTCGTGAAAAAGAATATATATATATATTCAAGATGAAATTATTTGTCCTGATATTTCATTGCTATAGTTTTTGCATACCTATGAATGGCGAAGAGCAATGCAAGTGCAGCCAGTGTCTTTTCACCGCCAGATAGTTGTAATATATCCCGATATCGCTTCATTGGTGGCATGGCACTGTACTTGATGCCATATAGGTATGGTTCGTCGGGGTTTTCCAAGTTCAGATATGCCGTTCCACCCACTGCATGTGTGATGTGCTTTGTGAGTGCATTGTATGTTTTGTCAATGCTACTGGAGATGTGGTTGAAAGCTTCCATGAATAAGGTGTGCCTGCGTTCAACTTGAAGAAATTAATGGAATTCTACAGAAAAATAAGGAATTAAATATCGGTTATGTGGTACTGGAGCAAAGTCAAGGGCATAAGCTGAAGATTTACATGGCAATGAAAATAACGCGGAACTCAGAGCCAGTGGCGGAGCCAGGAATTTTAGTTAGGGGGATCGATCAAAGCATAATACTAAGGCGGGTTTAATAATCTACTATATTGACCCTCACTAGTATTAATTTTAATTTTAGTGAGGGGGTCAATAATAAAAAATGCATAAAATTACATATACAAATATCTATATATCTACATAATAATAAAAAATAAAATAAATAAAAAATTGAGGGGGGTCACCTGTACCCCCTCAACAAAGTGTGGCTCAGCCACTGCTCGGAGCCCAGTCGAAACAATACATACAAAGGAACAATAATAAAATGACTGCTGCATATGCACATGAAGTCACATATCATAGTATACAAACTCAATCAATATAGAAGCGAAAGGCTTATCAGCAGTTAATGTCCAACGATATGCAACCTGTTATGATATCGAGAGATGACAACTTCTAATTAGCTTTTTGATAAACTGAGAAAGGTACCTCATCTGCCTAACTTTGTGGAAATCAGCAGTTATTTTGTTCTGCTCATCTCTGGCGACTTCCCATTCTCTCGATGCAGCTCTTTCCTTCTCCAACACAGCCTCATATTGTTCCGGTGCCTTTAAATTCGGAGCAGTTCTGCCCATTTCCGATGTTAGTGCCGTGATTTTCTGCTGGAATTCTGTTTCGATTTTGTCCCTTTCAGATGACTTTAACTTCTGTTGAAACGATCTACATAGAGTACTAAAATCAAAAATTGGCTCTGGGGTGGACGATGCAGTGTCCACGGGGTCAGCAATTGGTGGAAGCTCTATTTGGTCTAGTTCGCACTTCTCCACTATCTCTTGCTTCTGCAAGGTCAAGTGCTCTATAAGACCTTCCTGTAAATACCAAAAAAGCATGCAAACTTAAATCATTAGCTTCTCCAATTTTCAACTTTTTATAAGAGAAGCTTTTAGAGGAAGATAGTTCAGAAACATTGTTTTCCACATAAATGTCAGTCTTTTATGACAAACCATAGACTTAATTTGATGATTATGCTTTGTAATATTTGATGTAGCAGCTGAGATTTTTTTCTTCCATGCCTGGATTTCCTCATTGCACGCCTCTGCTTTTGACTTCCACTCTAATGGAAAGAGAAGAAAAGTAAGATCAGTTTCGTGTTGAGCACAACTGGGCCCTATAAAGTAAGAGTACTCTACTTCATAGAAAGCTATTGAACCAGAAATTCATCTACCTGAGCATATGCATCTCAATATATGAATCTATTTGTCCCACTTTTATTAAAACCATACTTGTAATATAATGATTCTGATAGTTTATATTGCTATTTGAGATAATAATCTCGTTCACTTATTTTAAATGCTTACTTTCAACGTTCCGGTTTTGAAATAAAATGGAAAAAATCAATAAATTATTTAAATACCTTGCACTGTTTTCTTTAATTCTTCAATCTCAGCATTTGCAGTTTCCACTGCTGACTTCAATTCATTCCGCTTTTTCTCAACCTCTTTCAAAGCATTTTTTAAGTTACCAAGTGTTGTTTCCAGTTTGGAAATATGCAAGCCCACATCTCGTTTTCTTTCATACTCCAATCTAGCCACAGGGAATGCATGTCAAGATAAGTTACAGGGACACGTGACGTGAGTGACATCATCTAAATCCAAAGATGAAAAATACATTGAGAGTACATACTGGTATTTGAGCTTTCTTTGCTGATTAATTAAGTTTAACCTTTCTGAAGTTGTTTGCTCAATAGCCTTGAGATGGAATTCTTCATATTCACGAATATTGTTTACACCGACAGACTCATTGAATTTCTTGTAAATTTGGTCAACAATATCATTGATCTTCTCCTCTAGGGACTTGATCGCTGATTTACTTGTGGATATAACATTTTCCCACTGCAGAAAAGGCAGAATATGTAAATACTTGATGAATGAAAAACAACGACAATGAGGACCACAAAGAACCTTTTGAAGTTCGGGCTTGACACAGCCAATTTTATCTTCAATAGTTTGCTTCTCCTCCTCCAAGTTATTCAGCTTGTCTTCAATACTTTTCTGCAATGATTGTCTTTTAATTAGATGTATGATTCAGCGTAAGAAACAACCCAAAACCACAAATGGTAGGAAGATGTGTCATCATAGAAATCCCCACACCATCTTTATTCTTTAGAACAGATGAGTGGACAAACAAATTGTTTGTCACACAAAACCACAGGAAACTGTTCTTTGAAAACTATTTCCAAAATTATGAATAAAGTGCATATAAAAGCCTTCATGAAAGAGGAAGAGAGGAAACCTTCTCAATTTCTTTGTAATAAATCTTTTTTTCAAGGCAAACAATCTTGCCAAAAGCTTCAGCCTCCTTAAGCTGCATTTCTCTTATTGACCCAAGCTCTTCCAGTTCAAGCAACCGTTCCTGTTTTTTCTTCTTGAGATCTGCAAAGGGGAATGCTTTTAGGAGAAAAGCAATGAAACTAACAAGATATAGAAACCAATCAGTGTAAACTAGAATTCAACACCACCGACCCTCAATTTTCTTGCCATTCCATTTATATGAACGTGATTCCATTCCAGCACTTATGCCACCAGTCATCGTACCAGATTTGGATAACAAAATCCCATCAGTAGTCACAACTGTTAACGGGAATAGAAGGAAAAAGAATCGCATCAATCGTATTAGCATCTACAGAGATAAAACTATCATACCAGTCGTATTAGCATCTACAGAGATAAAACTATCATACCTTTGAGTCTCTGCCCAGTCCAGCTAAGATACTTGGCTTCATTAAGATCATCACAAACTAAGGTATTCCCAACTGCAGATAAAATAGCTTTGTCCAACACAGGGTCAAATCTGAGTCAGTCAAGGAAACAAACCCACAACATGAGGAAGGTACTTAGGTGCATGCAAAGATGAAGAAAGACTTTAATTCATCATGATATAATAAGAATGCAGATAGGAGTTGGAGAAAGTCAAATAAATTATTGCATAGGCAGACTGGCTAAAGAAAACTACCATGTAAGAGTAATAAAAAAGAATCATAAACAAAGACATGTATTTTCATAATCAAATAATCAATTAACTAGTTGAATGAGAAAGATGTGGTTAAGGATACTGTATGAGATCCAAGGCCAGTTTTGCAGTTCCACCTAGGGTGCGCAGCTTCTCTATGACTGGCTTTGCACGCACCGACAGAAGAGGTATAAATGTTTGTTGGGGAAGCCGTTGTTCTTTCAGATACTGTAAGCAGACCCAACTGATTAGTCACAAACATTTTTTTTTTTTTCAAATACTAAAATGACAAGAGGACTAAAACTGGAGAACGTTTTCCTTTTTATTTTGAAATGATAAGAATTCATCCCAATCCACTACATGTGTGTTCACAAGCTGGAAAAAAGGGGGCACGTAGGGACAATTCACGAAATCCATTTCAACCTTATTGTTACACAACTAGAATAATCTGAATATAATGACATATGTTTACCTTGATGCATTCCCTTCCCGTTTTTTCGTCCTCCACTACTATTGCATCCATGAATCTGCCCATAGCAACAGTGACGGCAAGGCTATACTTCTTTTGTGTTGGCCTACAGAGATCAGTCATGCGACCATGAACTCCTGGAAAGAGGATTTTGAGTGTTTGAACTGTTTGGGACAACTTGCTCTCCCTCTCATATTCATGTCTATCAGCCTTCATTTCTCGTAGCTGATTATCTAAATCAGCAATTTTTGCCTTCAAAATATCGTATTGGCGCCTGAAACAGATGTATGTCCAACTGGGTAAAAATATTCAATTGTAATCATTCTGGAAGCAAGCGAGCATCAGCATTGGGTCCAACCTCTTATCTGTCATCTCATGTTGCTCCTTCCTCTCACTCATAAGGTCTTCCTTATTCTTCTCAGCTTCACCAATAATATTCTTTAGTCTAATTTCCAATTGTTTCTCCTGCATTTCCAGTTCCTGCTTTCGATTTTGCAACTGCAAAACATTTTCTTCCAGATTCTTCTTCGCTTCAATGTCAGCATTTTGTTGCCTGTTTAGAACCTCCTTCTCATCCTTCAACTTTGCAGTTTTCATCCCAGCCTGCTCTTTACTGCAAAGAAATTCCTGATTAGTAATTTAAGCTTTTTCCTAGAGACCGCCAGACTACACAATGAGATGAGTTATTGAAATTTGAGTAATACAGAACTACATAGACTTACATCTGGTGATATGTCTTCAACTCACTGTCAACTAAGTGAAGCTTTTCACCAGGATAGTTGCTTTTTATGCTCAAATCTTCAAGTTTGATAGTCACATCAGCTAAGTCATCCTCAAGCTTCTTAACCTCCTCCACATGTCTCCTTTTCTCTTCTATTCTCTTACTCAGCTCCTTATTCGTATTTACAATTTTTGAATTTAAACGAGTCGTCTCCTCCTCTAAGTTTACAAGCTCAGATTGCTAGAAAATTTAAAAGAAAATGAATATAATAAGTTTGTACTGGGCTGTGTCGGTGATATAAACTAGATAATCTGTTTGCAATGACATTCAAACTAAACAAGAAACAGAATAATTAGGAGCAAGATAACCTTAATTGCTTTATTTTGAGGAAATTTAATAGATCATTCTCAAGTAGCCAACAATGAGTTACTGATTAGGAAATATTGCAGGATTTACCCAGAAATAGATTATGCGACTTTGGCATTCTTGTTTGGTAGTTGTCCACCCTGAAGCATTTCCAGATTAAATTTATTTAAAATGCTGAACTAGACTTGGATTGAACTTCATTTCAAGCAAGATTTATAAGCAGCAAAACCCTATATTACTTTTATCAGTGAACTTCAAGAATTTAGAAATTTCATGATTAAATACATTTCTTTTCTAAAAATTAAAAACAGAGTAACTTTTTAGAAACCTTAGCAAAGAAGCATCAAGAAAATAAAGCAGGCAAATAAATATTTAAAAGAATATACTCTAAACGAAAGAAATTGTACTTTGTCAAGTTTATTCTGTTTCTCTGCAATCCTCCTACGACGTTGTGCAATCTCTTTCAAATATCCAGCTTGTTCTTTACTCTTAATACTTGCTTGACCTGCACAGTCATCCCGTACATGCATAATGTCGTTTAGGCTATTCTTTTCTACATTCAAGACCTCACGAGCTTTTTCAATAGCTTTCTGCATGTTGAACAGTTGCCAAAGAAAAAGATCCTGCTTCACAGATTTCTGCATGGTAGTTATGGAGATGAGACGAATTGTTAGAACTGAAGAAAAGGGAGTTATTTAGTATAACTACCCGAACAAGGTCCACCAAAATAAAATTGATTGGGACAAGAGAACAGTATTCTTCAGTGACAGGAAAGCTTCAAAGTTGAAGATTCATGATAAAGCTTATTTATGTAATTGACAATTAACTTAGATTTGAAAAGGCTCTATCACATTTAAAATGCAGGAGAAAAAATATCTAATTTGAAGTAAACTGCGCAACATAAAAATGCAGGGATTATATGAACCAATTGCTCTTGCAATTTGAGATGCTTTTCAGCCTCCTCTTTCTGCAGCTTCTTCTGCTGCTTCTCCGCTGAAATAGTTTTCTTTTTCTGATGAGCAAGCACAGCCTTTTCATCAGCTTCAGCCTTTTGTACTTCCAGATCTTCATACTGTCTCTTGTACTCTTCAGAGCCAGAGATTTTTTCAAAAAGATCTGTCAGTTCCTTTGGATTTTTAGAAGCAATAGACTCCACATCTCCCTGAGTCATGGAAAGAAATAAACTGAGAAAAAAACCTAATGCATGATTCAAAGAGATTTCTAGAATTGCCTTCCATTGAATTCATCCATATAAAATTTTTACTGGGTAATACTATGTGAAAGCGCATGCCTTTGTACTCTCTACCTGGCTTACTTATCAGATATATATGTCTGCCTAACTACATGCGATGCACATATGACTGTTATGCCTCCCTTTCTATAAAATTGATAGGAATACAACATTAAAAGAGAAAAACATTATTAGACAAATAACTAATACAATAAGCCAGTAATGCATGTATGCTCAATAGAGAATAGCACAGGGTTAAATAAAATTTATCAGCGAGTTTGAGAAAAGAACTAGATTATTTTCTTCTCATCGTTTTCTTCCAAAATTTCTGCCTTAATCATACATCACGCAGGCAAAACTTAATTTATATCACAGGAGGTAGCAATTCTATTTCTCCTTTTTTTTTTTTTTTGGTTTCTGTTGTTTGATAAGTTCAGTAAATGTAGAGGTTGCAGTTCTTGAAAATACTCATTTCCATCTGCATTTTCTTCAGTTCACTAATACTAGTTGCCCTTCTAGTCTTATATACTCGGTTGCTGCAGTGGTTACATGACCATCATCATTATAGTTCATCCAACTCCTTTCTTCTAATATACTACGTCTTCTCTGATTTTACAACTAAGCATCTTACTGAGACCTCTTTCCCCACCAAATTGCCTTCAGGAATAATACAGAAAACAACAAAACAGTTCGCAAATTCCCAAAACTCAATCAAAAACTACATATAATCAATACCTGAAAAACAAGGAAGTTCCGAGCTTTAACAAGAATCCCCAGCGACTTCAACCTAGCATTGTACTCCTCCCAATTCACGACGCGATCTCCAATCCTGTACTCACTACCACCAGCCGCCGTAATCGAACGAGTGAACTCAATCTCCGACCAGTCAGGCATCCGGTACACGAGCATAACATGCGACCTACGTCCAGTCTGCTCCCTCTCACGGTCGTCAAACGCATAAATAAGGTCCCGCAGCCGTTCCCCCCGGAGCTGACCAGTACGAACACCGAGAACGAAGCTTATTGCATCCATTAGATTCGACTTTCCGGCGCCATTCGGCCCGATTACGGCCGTGAAATCATGAAATGGTCCAATAATTTGGCGTCCTTTGTACGACTTGAAGTTCTCCAGTTCTAGCCGGAGAATTTTTCCGGTGGCGGGTAGGGATGGCATTTTCGGAGATTTTGGTGGGAATCAACAATTGCATAGTGAATTGAACTTTGTAGGGGTGGATTACCGAGATTAGGAAGTTGAAGGAAGTTTCCGATAATGGCGGAAATGGAGATTTGGAGAGAGAAAGTGTGGAGAGAGAGAGGAAGAGTTTCCATAGCTGTGAAGACTGTAAGTGCCGCGAGCGGGAAAAATTGGGGAATTTTGAGGGCTTAAATAGGAAGGTGAGAACCGTGCTGTAACATACAGTTCGGTATACAGTTCCGCTGCGGTAAAAACGCTGGACTTGGAAGTGCGACTTTAGATGAAAGTGGATAATACCGCGGTTTCCTTCGCATTTTTGTAAGTTAATACGGTATTAGTGTGCAAATAAATACACTGATTGTTTGGTTGGATGAGTGATGTGGGTATATTGAAATGTGTTTATTTATAGGACTAATTACATTTAGACCCCATGAGAGTATATAAAACTATAATTTGATATCTTTTAATCAAAAAATTACACTTACACCCCCTCACTAATTTAATAATTACATATAACACCCAATATTGTAGAATCTGTTTAAAATCTAACAAAATATTCCTAAAAATTGTGAAAGTCCCGTAATATTGTAAGAAGCTTTTTTCGTCACCACCGACCTCCAAACGGTGGATTAAACTTTCAAAAAATTAAATTTTTAGAGATATTTTATTGACCACATAGGTGGAAACACAAAAGGTTTCATGGTGTTCTGATGAAGGTGAGAGGGAGTACTGTTAAAAGAGAAAAATGACTCTTTTTACATGATGTAAAGCAAGCCAAAGTAAAGGGAATTTTAGTCATTTGCTAATAAATTTTTTATATAATTAAGATCAGTTCAGTTTTAGCAAGGACATAATGAGACTTTCATAATTTTAAGAATATTTTGTTAAACTTTTTAATCGATTATTACAATATTGGGTGTTATATGTAATTATTAAATCCGTGAGGAGGTTTAAGTGTAATTTTTTAATTAAGAGGTACTAAATTGTAGTTCTATATACTCTCATGGGGTCTAAATGTAATTAACTCTTATTTATATGAATTATTAAAATTAATACATTACCTTAGAACATATATTCTTAATCTCGTTTAAAATTAAATTAATTAACCCTCGACATATTTTAGGAAAATAGGCATGTTGTTTTTACCTAAAATATGTCGAGAGGCATGGATACAAATTAATATAATTTTAAACGAGATTAAGAATATAAGTCCCGTTGGAGCGGGACTTCGCCAAAAGCGAGTTCTGATATTGCCATGTAACAATAAAGCACGGTAACAAGGCGAAACTCTGGTCGTACTTTAACAACCTATCTTAGGAAAATACGCATGTTTTTACAAATTGACTTGAGCAAATGTTAATTATTTTTTCGATCATGAGACTCTATTTTTTATTTTTTTTTTATAATTGGATTAAAATTTGGAAGTAGTCATAATAATAAATATATAGTTCTTGTACAAAAGTATCAATATGCTACCATATAACAAAATATGACTAAAATACATGATTCTGGTTCATGTTTCCATGGACAAATTGACTTCAGTAACTCACACACAACAAACAAGAAGAAAGTATTCTACCACCAGGAAGTTAACTAATAATATCCTGCTCATGTACATTCTACTTCTTCTGCATACTCAAATCTCACTTCTTTTTTGCTTATACATACATTTCCAAGGTAGCATTATATGCATATGTACGCTCTAGGCTCAAAAGCAGTCCGGAACTCCTCTCACGACTCGCGGTATTTTGTCAAGTCGAAGGTCAGTGTCCTCGAGCAGCTGGAAAGATGAACGTTGATTTCAGAACCAGCATTATTACTAGAAGAACATGTAAAATTAAGGGGATAAAAATTGGAACAATAGATAGATTCCTCACCCTCTGTCAGAATCCCGATACACCCCAACCAAAGCTTCGGCTTTGTCGTAGAAGTTGTCCTTGAGCGAAATCACAATGCTCTGAAAACCCGATCCGAATTCAACCTCTCCATCGAATCTTGCTCCTCCACAGGATTTTGATCGGATGAAGCTGGCGACTTTGGCGACGTTCAAGTTATCTAAAGCAGCATCCACTTCGTCCAATATAAAAAAGGGTGAAGGCCTGAAGCTGCAAATCACATGGTGACAAGGTTGGGGTGAGATTTACAAGTAGATATACAAAATCTGCAATTTTCTTTATAACGATGAGTAAATAAGGATAGAAGCAGATCATATGGTTGTTAAGGGAGTATTTTGGTGACCTTATAAGCAGTTTGAGAGTTGGCAACTTTTTTAGTAAAGCTACCAAAACATCTTATTCAGACATTTTCAACAATTTATTTTCAGAATAAGATGTTGAAGCAAGTTTAGGCTAGTACCCACTTAATCTAATATAGGAAAGCTCAAGAGAAGGAAAGAAGTTTTTCATGCATATATATATTTGAGCACCAATAACCTAATAGACAAATGGGAAATACGAAACAATTTCAATGACGTAAATCAATTTTAAGTATACAAGTGTATTAAGTATGATAAGTTTGGCACATTCAATTATAGCAATGAGGAGAAAATTGAAAGCATTATTCAACAAAAATAGGAACTCGACTACAACAAAAAAATTATTCATCCTCGAGTTCAACACATCTGAAGTGGGATTCCTCTGAAACTACACTGCTGTAATTTAGTGCGTACCTGTGGATGGCGAAGAGCAATGCAAGTGCAGCTACAGTCTTCTCACCACCGGATAGCTGTGCCATATCCCGATATCGTTTCGTTGGTGGCATGGCACTGTATTTGATGCCATATAGGTATGGTTCATCAGGGTTTTCCAAGTTCAGATATGCCGTCCCACCAACTGCATGAGTGCTGCTAATCCCTCCCACAGAATGTGTATTGCTCTTTGTGAGTGCATTGTATATTTTGTCAATGTTACTTGAGATGTGGTTAAAAGCTTCCATAAATATATCATGCCTGGATTCAACTTGAAGTAGTCAGTGAAGTTCACCTAGAGAATATAAATAAGCATAATATATATAACTGCATATGCACAAGAACACAAAGATCATAGTCTATAAAATCAGAAGTATAAAAAACAAAAGGTTTCATTTGTATTCTCTATGTTTCCTAAGGAAACACAACAATGCCAATTACATGAAATATATAAGGAAAATAGAAAAGCGTTTCAGAAACAAGCTTCTGGAGTTTCACAAGAACCACAGAAAAATCCTGCATGCATACTGTACAATGGTGTACATGGAATTCATTTAACGGTGTGCGGAAATTTAGATGCCAGGAAGTCCTTAAGTTCAACATCAGGAGTAAACAGCATCATCAGAAAGTGATCGGAAGCAAAGCAGGTACGGGTGAGGTTGAGGTTGCTTAGATACACAAAAAGGGGATGTTTAGATTCGAAAAAGATCTTTCCTTACTAAACAATAGTAAATAGAGTTATAACAGCATATCCAGTCTAACAAGTGTGCTGTCAAAAGAAGAGTACCTCATCTGCCTAACTTTGTTGTAATCAGCAGTTATTTTGTTCTGCTCATCTCTGGCCGCTTCCCATTCTCTGGATGCAGCTCTTTCCTTCTCCAACACAGCCTCATATTGGTCCAGTGCCTTTAAATTTGGTGCAGTTCTGCCAATTTCAGCTATTAATGCAGTGATTTTCTGCTGGAATTCTGCTTCAATTTTGTCCCTTTCAGACTTTGACTTCTGTTGAATCGATCTACTTAGTGTACTAAAATCAAAAACTGGCCCTGGGGTTGACGACCCAGTATCCATGGGGTCAGCAATTGTTGGAAGTTCTATTTGTTCTAGTTCACACTTCTCCACTATCTCTTGCTTCCGCAAGGTCAATTGCTCTATAAGACCTTCCTGTAAATTCCAGAAAAGAATGCAAGCTTAAATCATTAGCTTCTCCAATTCAACTTTTAGCAGAGAAACTTTTAGAGGAAGATAGTGCACTAATATAACACATGACAGTTCAGAAACATTGTTTTCCACATGAAGTCAGCCTTTAAGACAAACCTTAGACTTAATTTGACGATTGTGCTTTGTAATATTTGATGTAGCAGCTGAGATCTTTTTCTTCCATGCCTGGATTTCCTCATCGCATTCCTCTGCTTTTGACTTCCACTCTAACAAAAAGAAATTAAAATATGTAATCTAATTCCTCAAAAGCTACTAAAATGGATAATGCTTCTACTGGATCATATACACCTCAATATATAAATCAACTCCTCCACCTTCAGTAAGACCAAACTTTAATGATAGTGAGAGTGATTTTATAGTTTGGCCTGGCTATTTGAGATTGTATCATGTCCATTCAACTTAAATGCTTAAATTGTCCAAGTTCCAGGTTTCAACCATTTAATGAGGGAGAGAGGTCGTAGAAGAAAAGAAATAAATGAAATACCTTGCACTTTTTCTTTTAATTCCTCAATCTCCACATTTGCTGTCTCCGTTGCTGACTTCAATTCACTCTGCCTTTTCTCAACCTCTTTCAAAGCATTTTTTAAGTTACCAATCGTTGTTTCCAGTTTGGCAATACGTGAACCCACATCTCGTTTTCTTTCATATTCCAACCTAGCCACAGGAAATGCATGTTAAGATAAGTGTACAGGGCTACCTTATAATAAACCACTAAACCTTCAGTTTCTTAAGGAAATGCAGCCAATCATGCAATACCATGTGGTGCATCTTATTCGTTCTACTCTTCTACTATGAGGTCATACATTTTGCAAATGAGTGGATCTGTCTATACAACAGGGAACTAAGTTACTCTACCCATAATACAACCCTGATTAGGGAAAACACTGTTTGCAAAATAAATAATATGAAAGAGATTTCAGGTATGTTTCCTCATCACTCTTTACAATCCATGAGTTTAAAGATTTCAGTCTCTGGAGGGGAACAAGAACTGCACCATTTGAATATCAATCCAGTTAATCGCTCAAAGGCTATAAATTAGTTCGACACAAGCAAGCCCTAGGTCCTGTGCAAGATCACTCCCATGGTCTAGTGGTAGTGGAAGGAAAGAAAGACGAAAGAAGATAAATACTCTGACAGATGCAAATCTCTTGATATAAAACAGACATAATGAAAGAGTATGCATGAAAAGGTTATGGATGCCCAACTATAAAAAACCAACCACCTCATGGAAATCCACATATGAAAGGCAAAAAACAAAGTTTCAGAGGACATACTGGTATTTGAGCTTTGATTGCTGGTTATGCAAGTTGAATCTTTCAGCAGCTGTCTGCTCAATAGCTTTGAGATGGTTTTCTTCATATTCACGAATGTTTTTAACACCAACTGACTCACTGAATTTCTTGTAGATTCTGTCAACAATATCATTGATTCTCTTCTCTAGTGACTGGATCTTTGAGGTCCTTGTGGTGATAGCATTTTCCAACTGCAAAAATAGATAAAATAATTAGCTTATGAAAGGGAAATAATAATAATAGAGGGGACCAAAAAGCACCTTTTGAAGTTCAGGCTTGACACGGCCAATTTCATCTACAATATTCCGCTTCTCCACCTTCAAGTTATTCAGCTTGTCTTCAATACTTTTCTGCAAAAAATTGTCTTTAAGTAAAGGTATCATATGATGCAGCCTAAGAAACAACCCAAAGCCACAAGGTAGCATTATGCATCATTTTTAAGCAGTATCCTAAAATTCACACAGTTCAGATGACTAACTATAATAACCATATTCAGTAAAGTTAATAAAACAAATAGATGAGTTTAATTGTATACATAAAACTTGGCAATTAACTACAATGATCACAGAACAAGATCAAGTATCAATTTTTCTTTCAATTGCTTAGAAAACATATGAACTGGCCTGAGCAATGAGTCTCAAAAGCAATCCTTTCGAAAATATTATAACTACACGAGAGTTTAGGACACCGATGAAAAAAGCTACATAGCATAAACAGAAGAAGTGCAGGCTAGTACTTCATTGAACACCAACAACCAACTAGTCATAAGTCATCATAAGCCATTCTCATATCTATGTTGGGTGGTATATCAACCTTTAGGCACCAGTGATGCACAATACACATGGCATGTAATTCCAGGCCGGTAATTTTCAGGATTGTTTACTTACAAGGGGATTTTATGCATCAGTCAACAGTTATGCTGTCATACTAAACCACTAAAACTGCTGTAACTCAGCACTCAGAGAACCTTATACAAGAGGGAGGGGGAAAACCTTTTCAATTTCTGTATATTGAATCTTCTTTTCGAGGCCACTAATCTTCCCAGATGCTTCAGACTCCTTAAGCTGCATCTCCCTTATTGACCCAAGCTTTTCCAATTCCGCCTCCTGATCTTCTTTTTTCCTCTTGAGACCTACAAAAGGGTAGTGCTTTTAGGAGTAAAGCAACAAATTAACCAGACACGCCAAACAAATCATGACTTAGAATCCAACATCACAGACCCTCGATTTTCTTGTCATCCCATTTATGTGAACGTGCTTCCATTCCGCCGCTTGTGCCGCCGGTCATTGTACCAGATTTGGTTAGTAAAATCCCATCAGTCGTCACAACTGTCACCAAGAAATAGGAGTAAAAAGAATGACATCAGTCATCTTAGCATCTATACGAATACAGAAACTATTATACCTTTGAATCTTTCCCCAGTCCAACTCAGACGCTTGGCTTCATTAAGATCATCACAAACTAAGGTATTTCCGACCGCAAATAAGATAGCTTTTTCCAACACAGGGTCAAATCTATGTCTGTCAAGGAAAAAAACTTAGAAACAAGTAAATAATACTGCATAAAAGGACCCATCAACAAAGAGAACATTTCTCCACAGTTTCAACCACTAATACTCAAGGATGAGTAGGTGGACATGAACCGAGCCAATTCTCCAACACTGCCTAATAAAGAACAAGGATACATCATGCATCATACACCCAAAATTGAAAAATAACTTATAATTAATCAATAATTTAATTAAGTACAGCAAGGAAAAGATATGATTTCTGTGACACATGTGTTGTTTATAAATGTCTCAGATGCATCCACAACTACAGCAAAAGATTAAAGGAATGAGATTAACACAAAAGAAGGTCTCTCACATTTAACATCTTTTCCAAAATTTCGAGACAATAGAATCATAGAAATCCAAGTTGACTACTTCGAGGAAACAATAAGTGCAATATCTGAACAATCCAAAATGCCAAAAAAGGGATGGCTGAGAGCAATCTCCTCGATATAGAGAAAAGAACAGGAAAAGTTCAATAAAACATTATACATTTGTCACGTTACTGTGGTTAAAGGAAGCTGCAGAGGAGAAGTAATAAGAAATCAAAATAAGGTGAATCATGTCTAATTGATTCACATAATCCATCAACCAGTTGAATGAGAAAATCGAGTTAAGGATACTGTATGACATCAAAGACCAGCTTAGCAGTTCCACCCAGGGCTCGCAACTTCTCTGTGACTGGCTTCACACGAACTGACATAAGAGGAATAAATGTCTGCGGTGGAAGCCTTTGTTCTTTCAAATACTGTAGGCAAGCAAACAGATTAGTCCAATCTATAAAATGACAACAGACCAAAATAATCAAAAAATTTAAGAAGTGCAAGTAAAGCCAAATCATATTCAGTGTGCAGGTAATTCAAGAACCAGTAAACCCAACTGGACTAGCATTACCACGCTTCTGTTTTGCCTATTGTAACAAGATTCAGTCAAGAATTCCCATCAATATGAGTATCCGATGACTCTTGTTGTTTGTAGCGATAAGAACCCATTTGTTCACAAGCGGGGAAAAGGGGCCAAATAGAGACAATTCATAAAATCCATATCAAACTTCTCGTCAAAACAAGAATAATCTCGATACAAATGACATGTATTTTACCTTGATGCATTCCTTTCCTGTATGTTCATCCTCAACTACTACTGCATCCATGAATCTGCCCATAGCAACAGTGACAGCCAGATTATACTTCTTTTGCGTTGGCCTACAGAGATCAGTCATGCGACCATGAACTCCAGGAAACAGGCGTTTGAGGGTTTCAACTGCTTCAGACAACTTGGCATCCCTCTCATTTTCATGTCTGTCAGCCTTCAGTTCCCGTAGCTGATTATCTAAATCATTAATTTTTGCCTTCAACATATCATGTTTGCGCCTGAAACAGTCACATGTTCAAATGAGTAAATTATTCAACTGCAATCATTCTAGAAGCAACTGACAAGTAAGAGCACCGGCATTGGGCCAAACCTGGATTCTACCAGCTTGTCTTTCATCTCACGTTGTTCCTTACGCACTTTCGTAAGATCTTCCTTATGCTTTCCAACTGCATCAAGAATTTTCTTGAGCCTAGTTTGCATTTGTTTCTCCTGCATTTCCAGTTCATGCTTTCGATTTTCCAACTGCTGAACATTTTCTTCTAAATTCTTCTGTGCTTCAATATCAGCATTTTGTTGCCTGTCTAAAACCTCCTTCTCATCCTTCAACTTTGCAGTTTTCATCCCAGCCTCCTCTTTACTGCAAAGAATATCTTGATTAGCACCTAAGCTTTCTTTCGAGATGAGTTTTTGAAATTTTAGTAAAAGAGAACTACAGAGACTCACATCTGGTGATATGTCTCCAATTCACTGTCAACTAACTGAAGCTTTCCTCCAGGATCATCACCTTTCTCTCGCAAATCTTCAAGTTGCTTAGTCACATCCCTTAAGTCATTCTCAAGTCTCTCAACCTCCTCCGCATGCCTCCTTTTCTCTTCTTTTCTCTTACTCAGCTCCTTATTTGTAGTTTTTATTTTTGAAGTTAAACGAGTCATCTCCTCCTTTAATTTTACAAGCTCGGATTGCTACAGAATTTAAAAGAAAATGAATATTATAAGTTTGTACTGCCCTGAGTCAGCCACACAAGTTATTCGCAAAGAGCGACGGAATTAAAACTAAAACAAGAAGCAGAATCACTAGGGGCTTGGTAACCTTCCTCATTTTGAGGATTTTTCAATAGACTTGCTACAGTAGCAAACAATGAGTTATTGCTAAGGAAACTCTTGCATGGATTTACTAGGAAATAGTCTAAGTCAGTTTCATTCTTGTTCGGTAGCTGTCCACCTAGAAGCATTGGATTCAATTTATTCCCAATGCTGGACTAAACATGGATCAGATTTCATTACAAGCAAGACTTACAACCAACATCGTCTTATATATTTTTCATCAGTGAACTTCAAAAGTTTCATGAGTATATACACTTTCTTGTTCATTGAGAAAAGAATGAAGTGAAGATTTAGCAACCAGTGCAAGGGAGCAACAAGAATAAGCAGGAAGAAAGGAATATGCAAGAAATAGTGTATCAACGAAAGAAAATGTACTTTGTCGAGTCTATTCTGTTTCTCTGCAATCTTCTTCTGACATTGTTGAATCTCTTTCAAATATCCAGCTTGTTCTTTATTCTTTTTCCTTGCTTCAGATTCAAAGTACTCCAGTTCACTCACGATATCCTTTAGGCTATTCTCTTCAACATCCAAGTCCTCATTAGCTTTTTCAATATCTTTCTGTATGTTGAACAGTTGCCAAAGATAATGTTCCTGCTTCACAGATTTCTGCATGGGGTTTAGGGAGATGAAACGAAGTGTTAGTAATGAGAAAAGGGAGCTACTTAGGACTATAATTGCCCTTACAAGGTCCAAAAAATTAAAACTGAACAGGACAAGAGAAAAGTATTCTTCAGAGACAGGAAGGCTTCAGATTTGAAGATCCAGGATAAAGTTTGAGGTATGTAATTAAAAATTAACTTAATGTTCAAATTATTGACAAGGCTCTAACACAAAAAAAAATAATAATAATAATAATAATAATGAGGACTAAAATATCTAATTTGAAGTAAATGGGGCAACATAAAAAAGGCAGGGATTATACGAACCAGTTGCTCTTGCAATTTGAGATGCTTTTCAGCCTCCTCTTTCTGCAGCTTCTTCTGCTTCTTCTCCGCAGAAATCGTTTTCTTTTTCTGATGAGCAAGCACAGCCTTTTCATCAGCTTCCGCCTTTTTTACTTCCAGCTCTTCGTACTGTCTCTTGTACTCTTCAGAGCCAGAGATTTGTTCAATAAGAGCTGTCAGTTCCTTCGGGTTTTTAGAAGCAATAGACTCCACGTCTCCCTGAGTCATAAAAATAAGTCAACTGAGACAAAATGCGGCATATGATGCCAATATGACTGTTATGTCTACCCCCTTGACAGATTGGTAGGAATTATTCAATAAAAGAAAAACAACTAACATGTAAACTCAATACAAAAGAGCACAATCATTAAATAAAATTTATCCTCAAGCGTTTGAACGAGAATGCAGCATATGCTCATTATTATGTTCAGCAAACATAACTTCTGAAGTTATACCACAAAAGGGTACAAATTCCCGCTCTACTGCACTTTCTTAAGCTCACTCGTAATAGTACACCTCTCTTGATTTTCTTAGTTGCTGCAGTAACTACATGTCTTTTATCACTAACGTTGAGTCTAGAGCAAAAATCAAGGAAGCTTTCCTCATCTCCATTCTTCAAGTATACCACTAATTTCCAACTTTACAACTTAATATATCCAAACTTTTTCCACACCAAATTGCTATTCTCACTTACTAAACAGTAAGCAAAATCCCCAAACTGAACCAATGAATAAACATAAAAATACCTGGAAAACAAGGAAATTTCGAGCTTTAACAAGAATACCAAGCGACTTCAACCTAGCATTATACTCATCCCAATTCACAACGCGGTCCCCAACTCTGTACTCACTACCGCCAGCACTCGTAATTGACCGAGTGAACTCAATCTCCGACCCGTCCGGCAGCTGGTACACAAGCATAACATGCGCCCGGCGTCCCCTCTGCTCCTTCTCACGGTCGTCAAACGCATAAATAAGGTCCCGCAACTGCGCCCCACGAAGCTGACCGGTACGAACACCTAGAACAAAGCTTATGGCGTCCATTAGATTGGATTTCCCAGCGCCATTTGGCCCAATTACCGCCGTGAAATCGTAGAAAGGGCCGATAATCTGGTGGCCTTTGTAGGATTTGAAGTTCTCCAGCTCCAGGCGGAGGATTTTCCCCGTTTGTGGCCGGGACGGCATTTTTTCAAATTCCGGTGAAAATTGAAGCCCTAATTACTTGAATTATTTGGGGGTTTTGCAGGGAGTGGGAGTTAGGGTTCGGAAACGATGAATTACGGAGATTTAGGAGTTGAAGGTATGCGTCAATGGCGATTACGAGGAATTTGGGAGGGAAAATATGGAGTGAGAAAGTGGAATTTCCATATCTGAAGTCTGTAAATGCGGGAAGCGCGAAAAGGGGGAAAAATTGGAGTGTACTACGTTCAGAAAGTGAGACTAATTGTACAGTGATATACGGTTGCGTATTACCGTATACGGTTCGATGAATTGATTTGACGCGAAATTATGAAAAAATCTCCAATTATGACTCAAATTTTAGTTCAATTCTCAGGTCAAAATTTTTTTGAGTTCACTCCCTAATCGAGTTTCAAAATTTTACTTTACTCCCCAATCTGGGCAGTAAATACGATATATCACGATTTAGATACACAATATCACGATTTGAATACGCGATTCTTGAGTTTTATCATTGAGTTTCAAAATTTTACTTTACTCCCAAATTTGGAAAGCAAATACGATATATCACGATTTAAATACGCAATATCACGATTTGAATACGCGATTCTTGAGTTTTGATAAAACTCAAAATTTGTATATTTAAACTGTAATATTACGAGATATTGTGTACAGATTTGAAAGTAAAGTGAAATTTTGATTCTTATTTGGGGAGCAAACTAAAAAAAATTTCGACCTGAGAAGCAAACTAAAATTTTTTCAATTTATTGGGAGTTTTATAAAAATGTCTCATTTGATTAATAAATTGCTTTTCACGCTTCTATGGTTGCTGTTTCGTAGTGCGATTATTGGCATTCGAGCATTCATAATGAGTTTATTAGCTTCCCAGCGTGTAATTATATTATTGCTAAATTCCAAAATTTCTCCTCGAAGAACTTTAACCCGAACTTACAAAATATGTCCAACATATGTGGATGGCATTGTCAATACATAGCTGAAAATTAAAATTAAACCTAACATTACATCTTGAATTCATCAAGACGAACAACAAATATTTCTAAAACAGGGTATAGCCCTTCAACATCAACATGAAATCTCAAAATTACAACAACAAATAATGAACATTACAACCAAATTTCTTTAATTTCATGAGATCCGTTGCTCCTTAATTAGCTAAAATTACAAAACAAAATTAGTAAGTAATAATAATACATCAAATACTAATTAGTTAGAGATGAAGAATAAATGAGTAAACATTATTAATCTTACCAAGCTTAGGTGCTTAAGGTACTACCAGAACTCTTCCACAGTTCCAATTCCACTTCCACTTTGAAGTTGCATATATAAAACTAGGCGGCATTCAGTAGCCTCCAGCATTGCCTAATCCTCCCCCATATTCTCCAGGTCCACCTCCACCAGCACCGTAATACATAGACGCCCCACCTCCATATCCACTACCATAACCTTGACCACCCATGGGTGAAGCATAGCTCGAATTCTGATGCATCATTCTCGTTTGCTGCGGTGGCTGAGCCATATTAGCCCCCATTCCGTAATTCGGCATTTGTATCGTCATAGACCCCGGATTGGGCATCCCGGACATCATTCCACCGCCAGCACCGAAACCCATAGACGCCCCCCTCCATATCCACTACCAAAACCTTGACCACTCATGGGTGAAGCATAGCTCGAATTCTGATTCATCATTCCCGTCTGCTGCGGTGGCTGAGCCATATTAGCCCCCGGTCCTGGCCTATACCCCATTCCGTAATTTGGAAGTTGCATTGCCATAGACCCCGAATTGGGCATCCCGGACATCATTCCAACCACTGGACCAGCATTCAGCTTCTGCTTCTTGTTATCTGTAGCCAGCTTACAAACCACCTGATGCCCCATATGATCCCCCATTCCATAGTTTCGCAGATGCATTCCCATAGACCCCGAATTGGACATCCCGGACATCATTCCACCCACCGGACCAGCATTCAGCCTCTGCTTCTTGTTATCAATAGCCAGCTTACAAACCACCTGATGCCCCTCAATCGTTTTCAACGGATCATCAACCAACGACGCGTTCACACCCTCCTCCGTCTTATAAACGAAAAACGCAAAGCACTTTCTCTTCCCCGTCTGCTTGTCAAACCCTACCTGCCCTTCCTCAATCTCCCCATACTTGGAAAAGTGAGCTAACAACCTGTCGAATGAAATCTCAAACGGAACATTCTCAACATAAATCTTCCTCAACGCCACATCAGAAGAGCTCGAATTCCAAGCGGCCGCGAGCTGAGTCACCGTAATACGCCCATCAATCTTCTTATTTGGCTCTTTCAGGGCTAAAATCGCGCTGTCGACATGCTTAAACATCACGAATCCACAACCCTTGGATTTCCCGGAGTTCTCATCGGTAATGACGATAGTGTTGGCTTCGTCGAGTTCCCCGTATGCGTTGAAAACCTGGCGGAGCCTCTCGGTGGTGGTTTCCCAGGCGAGGCCGTGGACGAAGAGCTTGTGCCGGACGCGGTCGGAGTCAGCAACGGCGCGGACGGCCTCGAGGACGTCAGGGTGGCGGATGAGGGCAGCGCATCCGATGGGGAGAAGCTGATCCTTTGTGAAGGATTTGACGATTTTCTTGGCGTCTTCGGGGGATAAGATGCCGATCGGCGCTGACAGTTGAGCATCAAGGTAACAGTTGAGTGACTTGAGTCTAGTCATTAATGAAAACTTATTTAAACAAAGGACTCTGCTTAGAAAAGATTTTTCCTTGAACAATTAAA
>JBBMKE010000001.1:453590-464115 GCA_037834125.1 Lippia alba | reverse complement strand
ATTCCCCACTCTCATTTTTCTTTTATTCTTTTATATTTTTTAACATAAATTCTAACCACGTACTTTGACATTTTTTTATTTAAACTTTTCTCAACAGTTTTCTACTTAAAATTTACAAAACTATTAATTTTTTTCTTTTTTATTTATATTATCTTCAAATTTTTTTCTCAATTTGATGTAATTAAATTTATTCATCATAAAATTATAATTATATTAAAAATAATTACAAATTAAATAATAACATCCAATTTCAAAAATATTGTACTCAAATCATCGACTTTTATTAGGGGAAAGTATTGCATTTATGTTTTATCTCTATGGGGTTTGACTCATACACGCAGCTAAAATAACTATAAGAGTCGCAACTATAATAATTAATAACTTTGTATTAATTCCTACAAAATATGGTAAAATCTTAATCATTGATGCACAATGGCAAGACGATAGCCATCGGATGTAAATTGAATATTTTTACGCAACGTACGTGCACAGTTGTGCACGAGTTAGCTCAGTGAGTTGATGTAACATTCATAATGCTTGTCCAAATAAAGGGTGTACAACGTTTGCCATATAAGGATGTTTGTCATAAAAATGTACGTATTTATGTACATACATAGTATTTATGTATGCATATATATATATATATATATATATATATATATGTGTGTGTGTGTGTACGTAACGTATACATCTCGATCTCGTAACCCAAGATAATTTTGTGGTCTAATGAGAGCGAGGCTTTAGTTATTTTAATTCTGTCACGCATTAACATGCCCAAGTCTTTGAACGAAATAGTTGAGTAAATTGTTAAATAACTCAAGAACACCACACATAGTTGTACGACGTATAAGTTGTAGAGCTTTTAGGTTTTGTAATGTGCAAACTTGCACGGAATAGTGGTAAGTGATTGGGTTAGCTTGTAATATTCAAAATATTACAATCCCCAAGAATGATGAAAGTAACATCTCTATTTAAGAATGAAATATTGAGATTTAATGGTATATCTCTAATTAATATGAGGCGATTAATAGACTTTTATATGTCTAGACCTAAATAAGAGACTGTTGAGTCTCAAATTTTATTGTATGATACAACCTGCTCTATTATCTTATTAAATAACACGTATTTAATCTAATTTACTTTAATATTATGCTGTCTTTGATTCTCTTTGGTCGTCAAGTAATTAATAATTGATAAGTATTTGAAATCTAAATAATTATTTAATAAGTGATAGTTATCCAAGCACTATCAAATATTTACTAATATGGAATTTAATCCATATTAGACGGTTAACTATAAATGTAAAATGGGACTCACATTTTCACATTGATGGGATCGAAAAATCAGATGTTAATTTCTTAATAGTTAGAGAGATAGTGAATGTTCAAACATTCTTCATAGAATCACGATAATCTTTTTTATATTTTTTTTAAATTTTGTCATAGTTTTAATTTTTTTTATTATTATTTTGACCGATATAATTCTTATTTTTAAGTTTTAATTTATTTTATCTAATTATAATATTAAACATTAGACCAATTTAATAATTATTTAATTTCTATTAATATAAAAAATTAATATTTAATATACTTTAATAATAATGTTTTTTTCGCATCAACATCTACTGTATCTGTATATATTTTTTCATAAACACACACATATTATGTACCATTTTTCGAGGAAAAAGGGGTACCGAAAGTTAAGGTTGGCTACTTTTAATTTGTTGTTGCCAAGACAATACTCATTGGTCGGAGAGAAGGTAGAAGAATTATCTCAACGTGTGCACTTAAAAACTTATTAACCACTCTTCTCGATGTAATTAATTAGTAATAATTCCAATTAATTAAGTTTTGTTAAGGAATTACCTAGATTGATTTTGGGAACTCTTGCCTTTGTCCTATCCATTTGTAGCAAACAACGCATCATGGTTTGGTACCAAAAAATAGGGACATTAATATTAACACGTTTCTTCAATTTCTTTTTTCCTTAATTAAAATAGTTATTTTTTGATTGGTTGATTAAACCGAGGAAAATCAAGTTGCTTATCAGAAAATTTAATATATTTTAGTTATCTATAGTTCTTTGTAATGGTTTTATTTGTATTGCAAAACTTATAAATTGACATTTGAATATTATTTTATCGTATTATGTCGTATCCAATGTACATATATATAGTCATGCACATTAAAATTTTTAAGAAAAAATATTTATCCTGGTTGCATTTATATTATATTGTAAAGAAAATTTACATTTGACTACCCTGATATGGTAATTACAATGCAATTCATCTTTATTCAAAAATTATAATTTAGTCCCTAAATGTTATGTATCTTTTCTGATCCCTTTATTTCATTAGAGTTTCGTTAGGGTTTAGTTATGTCCTTCTATTAGTTTAATAAATAAAAGTACAAATTCATTCTTACAATATATACATTCCAACAAAACGATCCCTATGTATTAAAATACAGTCTTTGGGCATAAAACGGAACCCTAACGGAATAGAGAGATCATAAACGGCTCATAATATTTAGGGATTAAATTGTAATTTTCGAATAAAAATAGACTATGTTGTAATTACCCTATCTAGCAAGATAGTCAGATGCAATTTTTCCTATATTGTAATTATATTATCACGGTACATTGATATCATAACCTAAATCTGTAACAATTTTCAGTAAGCTTTTTTTAACTCGAAAGTCAAGACTCAAGATAATTCATTTAAGGAGCTAATTATGAAAGCCTAATTAAATGAACTAGTACAAGTGATTTGTTTCAACGAAACCAGCAAAAATAAGTGAATTTAGTGCTTTGTCCGTTCCTTTTGTCTAAGAAAGGACAAAGTGAATAATAAAGAAATTAATTTGGCTCCATCGTGTTCTTTCTCAACGGGCTACAATAGATACATGAGTTTGAATTAATGTAGTGGACATTATAATGAATTTTAAATTAGCCAATAAAGAAAATCGTAATTCCTAAAAGGGTCAAACCAATGAAGAAAAATTCTAATTTAAATCCGTGCAACCTACATAATTAAGTATTTGGATCTCGTATATTTCATTTGTTGTTGCAATTATTTATATACATTACATATATTAATAAACGGTTAAAATTAAGATAAATAAATAATTGTAATATGAAATTTTTTTAAAAATATATCATATAATCTCAACCAGCTATTAATATATTTAGCATGTAATGAGAGGAAAATAAAAGATAAAATATATAATTGATACATAAAATTCAAAATTCATAATTATATGATCGACAAATGTATATATTACACTTATTATTTGATTAATTACATTAATATCATGATCAAATTCAAATTCACTCTCGAAACTATTTATATGTAATAGTTATTTAAACAATACCAACTAAATTGAATATTATTTAATTATTAAGAAACAAATATATCATTTATTTTGAGGGACAAATATTCTACTTATGTTTGGACATGCACATGTGGTTGAAGCAGATATTCTTGTTAGAAACTTGCAACTGTTTAGAAGTCTTCATCGGAGTCGTTCACATTAACATAACCCATTTAATCACATGAACAAGGAAACCAATGGTACAAATATACACTGTGATAAAACAGGCTTTACAAGAGCAACTATAGTACATTGGACTTGACAAGGGATTCCATATTAAATGTTAAATTGCCTAAGTTACATGGATATCTAATTCAATTTACTTCCACACACACACAATTAGATATCCATGTAACTTAGGCAATTTAAATATGAATTTAACAACAAATCATACATCTAGTTCTAATTACAACGATGTTTATCTAAATTGAAAAATAAAATTTTAGACCATAACTTTTAAGATACATTTGTGGTTCTTAAAGTCTGATAGGGTTTTATTATGTCATTTTAAAAATTTATCTGATTTTTTTTGTTAAATTCATAATTTGTTGGGATGATTTTGTTTATATTTGTAAACTTTATAAATAATTTTGATCATATATTTATTTATATACATGTGAGGGAAAATTACATTCAGGTACCCTGAGGTTTGCCCTAATTACAAATTAGTCCATCTTCTTTTGATAATTACATATTAATCCCTAAAAACACTGTTTCAATTACAAATCAGTCATTCTGTAGGGGTTAATATATAATTGAAACAGTGTTTTTAGGGATTAATATGTAATTATCGAAAGAAGAGGGACTGACTTGTAATTAGGACAAATCTCAGAGTATTTGAATGTAAGTTGCCCTACATGTGATATATGTGTATAAATATGATTGGAATTAGAAAAAAAATTATTATTTTTTTGAAGAAAAATAAATTATTTTTCAATATCACAATATTTTATCTCTCGCAATTTCAACGGTTAACATATATGGCTACTGTGTGTAAATAAAATAGAAAAAAAATTAAATTGAAGTAAGAAATCTAAATCCCTAATACCAGTATGATGGTACCTTTTATCAATTAAATAAGGTAGTAATCGTGTCGTCCATCCTAATACTACGTATTCTCGCTGAAATACGTTTAAGTTCGTAGTTCTAATGAGCTCTAATGCACTAATACTGTTATGGTTGTAGCTTCGATCAATTGAATGAGATGTACATGTAATTCTAACATAAATATGCTTTTGACCAAATCGATGTATGATTGTTTGAAAATTTAAAAATAATAAATTAATTGACAAGTGTAATACACTTATTAGTTATTATTATGATTAATTGAGTTTGATCGAATCAAATTTGAATTAAAATTTTTCGTAATATATATAGGTTAATAATATATAGTAATACAAATAACTCCATGAGATTAACCAAATGAAGCATGATAGAGCCTACTTATGACAAAATCATATTCCCAAATCTTCCTGATCTCAATGAAATAAAGTACAATGTAAGTCATTTGTAATACTCGCTGAGCTCGAAGATATTTTCCTTAGGGTCGTGCCCTTAACCTAAACTTTTGGGTTTTGTTGGGGGAAAAGAAAAAAGTAATTAAAATTGATGAATGAAGCATTTAAACCAACTAAACAAGTGGGGTGGAAGCGAATATATCAAAGGGAAGCCAATGTTTACTTTTTAACCCTTGTCATTATTAATCCCTTAATTATCATTATTAATTAATCCTCCATCTTAATTAATTTCAACCTTTTTCCCTGTCTCCATCTCAACCCACTTGTCTGCCTCGTCCCATTTCCATAAAAGCCCTAAAACAGTACAAATCTCTCTCCCTCACTGTAATAAATCTCTCTCTCTCTCTCTTTCTCTCTCAGAGTATTCCCCCAGTCTCGGGAGACAAATAAATACACAGTATTTCTACGCTTTCAAACTGTGAAAAACAACTACCAACAGTCAACACATAACATCTCTCTCTCATCTGTCTCGTCATAAACACAGACAACTCTGCCTTAGTCTCCTCACACAAAAATGGCAATCTCCTGATATTTCAATCACGAAATCTCACTTTTCTTCTTTCCCCTTTTTCACTATTACTGCAACTCTAACACAAAGAAATCAAGAAAACCACCGAGTTACCCCTTATTGCTCAATCTTATAAATTCCCACTGATTTTCTTCAGCTCAAGCATTCATGGCTGCTCCATTAAAGAAACAAACCCTAGCTAGCTAGAATCTTCAAAATGAAGCTCACCGTACAGACTATTCGAGGTTAAATTCGAAAGAAAACCCATTAGCCCTAAAATAAGGAATAATCACTTTCTTTCAGATTTTTCAGCTCCCGAGTTATGGATTCGCCGCCTTTTCCGGAAGTGGAAAGCTCTAACTCCGAGAACAGCGGGGCTGGCGGCGGCGGTGGTGGCGCTTCCTCCTCATCCGGCGGCGGCGGCGCCGTCCCCAGCCGCTACGAGAACCAGAAGCGGCGCGACTGGAACACCTTCTGCCAGTACCTCAAGAACCACCGCCCGCCGCTCTCCCTCAGCCGCTGCAGCGGCGCCCACGTCCTCGAGTTCCTCCGCTACCTCGACCAGTTCGGAAAAACCAAGGTTAATTAAGATTCAATCTTTACAATTTTCATTTGATACTACTCGAGCATTTACTGTCACAGTAAACGTTCGGTCTAATTCATTTCAAAAGCTAGCTGACGACAGGGGGCAAGGAGGGTTGTCGAGCAAATATTAACATGGTGCATAATTTGTTTCTTGCTTTCCTATTTGGGATTATGTTAACAGGTACACACTCCAATCTGCCCGTTCTACGGGCATCCAAACCCTCCTGCCCCCTGCCCCTGCCCGCTCCGGCAGGCGTGGGGCAGCCTCGACGCGCTCATCGGCCGTCTACGCGCCGCCTACGAGGAGAACGGCGGCAAGCCGGAGACGAACCCTTTTGGGGCTCGAGCAGTGCGTCTCTACCTGAGAGAAGTGCGTGATTTGCAGTCGAAGGCAAGAGGGGTCAGCTACGAGAAGAAGAAGAGGAAGCGCCCGCCGCCGCAGCAGTCAAATACGGCGGCGGCGACAGATCAGCCGCCCTCTCCCGGCGGTGATCAGAGCTAAACACCATGCAGAAGCTCAGACCCCATCATTTGGGTAATTTTTCAAGAATATCTTGAACTCCGGCTATTATTCCATGATGTTTATGTAGGGTTTAGATCTTAAGCGATTAACTACTATCTTGGTTTATCTTATCTTATCTACTTTTGAATTTGAGGGGAAACTGTAGCAACGTTAGGAAACAGTATCATCAATTCCGGACCAGTACGTAGTTGATGTTGTCCTAAAAGTCGCACGAATAATTACACCTTACTCATTCGAGTTTTTGATGATATATCTTTCTTGTTTCATTATTAATATTTTTCTTTAATTTTGGCCTGCATTTTTGAATCCTCATTTAGTCATCTCATAATTTTATGAATTTTATGGAGTATGAAATTTACTAGTGATATTTTAACTAATGTTAATTCGAGAAATTAATTCAAATTGACTAGAAAGTAAATGGATCAAGAAACCGAGTTTCTCCTTGTCTGAATTAATGATAATTCATGTACAACTTAGTGTATAAAAAGGATTTACTGTTGGTTTAGAATCGATTCAAACTGACCAATTCTCTCGATGAATTGTTGTAATTAATCATATTTTATGGTAATTTATTGCTTAATCAATTGTTAATTTTGAAGCTTAGCCAATTTTTGTGCTGTCACTTCAACATAGGGTTGATGCCATAGTTTCTAATTAAGTAGTTTATCAATTTGAAAGTTTTTGAAACTCCAACTCAGGAAAAAAGGGGGGAGGGGGAGAAATGTAAACTTGAAATTTGATTTATAATAATTTTTTTTTAGAACTCAAACCCTCAAAGGGGGGAATATTATTGAACATCAAGAGGAACAATAACAAAAATACAACGAATAACAGGAAAATTAACGCAGGCTGAAGCCGCAGTTCCAACAGACTTATGAGCTATTATATTAGCATCACGTTGAATAGAAGAAACAAACTCCTTGAAGTTGAATATCCATTCTGGGTTAAGTTCCGCAGTCACCTTTTCTCCGGATTGAAAAGAACGTTTTGGCCTACAGCAGATAACTCGACCAAAAAAATTCCTCGGAGGATCACAAAAAAATAAAGACAGACTTTCATACGGAAGGGACAAAACTTTCATATAGAAGAGATAAAGAACTTGAAATATAACATAACCTAAAGGAGAAAATACAAACCGTGTCGACGTAACAAATCCGACAACAGAATAGAACTGAATCAATCCGGCGGTGAAGTATAGTATTCTCCACCGCCGGGTCGAAATTTCAATTGATTGATTGCTTTGTCAATAACGTAGATTAGGGTTTTGATTTTTTAGAGAGTTTGAGAGAGAGAGAGAGTTTTTTGAGAGAAAGGGTCGAACATTTTTAATTAAAATTGATTTATAATTAAACTTATTTATACGCATTTTTTTATAATAAATTTTGAATTGTTATATGTATAGAATAGATAGATATAGATGTATAGATTTGTTTTCTGATGAATCTCTAATGTTAATGTTTTCTTAATTATCGTACAATAATTGTAAGAAAAAGAATTAATTAACGTATTTTTAGGATTTAATTAATTTTGCAATTTGGCCGACAACAGGCATATGATTGGTATCTTTTTCAATTTGCTGTGATTGCTTGCACTTGAGAGAGAAGTAATCAAGATTTCATGCTTTTATAATTTTCCTATTATTTTGATCAAGATCGAGAAATAATTGGTTGCCTTTTAATTTGGCTATATGTGTGGGGCATGAAACCAAGACTTTTATAGCCTAATTACAAATTCTAATTTAATTACCACTTTATTATATATCAAAGATGCTTCAATGTAATGATAAAGAAAGAGATCATAATCATTATAGATAAGAGATTAGAATTGCTTTGTTAAACTTCTAAGTGCTAAACTAGTTTAATTGTTGGTCTATTATTCATTGATGCAGATCAACGATACGAATATAGTATAAATACGTTGATATATATAGATTTTCCTTTTAAATTTGCATATGATAATAAATATTCAATATCAAATATTTAACACGACACGATGTGATGTATGTGGAGATTATATAGTGACCGGAGAATGATATGTTCCAAATTATTTGATTTTCAAAATTTAGTTTGTGCTCCGAAAAATAAGGTGTAAATATCTCCACTTATGTATACTAAGTGATGTAATTTTGAGTAAATTGGAGCTCAATTTAACCATCAAAACAATATTAAACACATACAAACATGCATTACTAGAAAATCCATGGAAATATGTTCTAACTAATTACATTAATTCAATACATATTTCACATTACTTTGTTGCATAATATATAGGAGACTTGATCATCAATACTATGCACACATAGAGACGAAACCAAATACTGAGTGAGGATTAATTTATGGGTGCTCGCTGAAGGCATATCGTTAGAAAGAAACCAAAATTTACAGGAATGTGATTAAAATTGAAAAAAAAAATTCTTTTTCTCTATTTTGATATAAAGGAAGGTGAAATACTAATATTTTAAAAGCTTGTAATAAAATTAAAGAATTAAACAAATAACTTGACGGGGCAGAGCCATTAGCCCCCAAATATATCCCTAATGTCTCTTTTTGATTTGGGCAAAGAGTTAAAGTCGTATACATAAATTAATGAATTCAACTGTAACTAATTAGTATATACATTTTATTTAAAAATCTAATATGATTTTAAATTACGCTCAATAAATTCAAAAATTATATTCATATCTAATAGATCGGGCACAGACTTTCGGGGCCGGAGACTGACAGTTCCGACTATGCATTTACGAAGATACCTATATATTCACATGTCACACGCGGGTATATTCGTACACATTATTTTTCAGAAATTGTTGACTTGGCATGATGACTTTTGAGGTTATAATGCAAAGTTTATATTGATCGAATTAGGTGAAATAATAAAAATAATACTAGCTCGTTATAAGAATAATAAATGAAATATTAATGAATTTATGAACGCCAATTGGAAAATCGCCACCTTACCAACAGTATCACTATTTGCACAATTAATTCACCATCCAGATTGACTATGCGATCAGCCCCGGCCAATTGCTGTAATTATTAATTGCAACTAACAAAAGTTTAAAAATAATAATAATTATTAATATAAATAAAACTGTCGTTTAGTAATTTAATAATATTTTTTCCGTACGTAGAAGCATGCATAATTAAAACTTCCATAATATAATTGTGAAATCATGAAATTTCAGAATTGGGTTGGGACGCCATAAATATCCCTAAGCATAAAATTATGTAGCTACAATATTTTAGTAATTTAAAATACAATAAATAATTAAATTTTTCTGTTGAACTTTCCATAGATAATTCATGGAAAACGGTCAACAAGCGAAAAAAATCAAATCAATATATTTGTAACAAACAAATTATCTACAATGTTTCAACTGAACTCAGCAGTGGAAAGTTACTGTTGATAATTTGTAAATAATTCGTGGAGCCCTTTATCTAAAAAGTGTATTATCTACATTATATTATTAAGCGTCAAAGTTTATTGTGTGTCATGGTTTCTAATTTTTTTTTCTTTTTTATGTATTTATTTATTTTATTTCATAACTCACATTTTTTTTAATTTCTTTTCTCTCTCTCATCACTTCAATTCTTTTCTTTTCTTTTTTATACAATGTTTATCTATTTGCGCTTATACTTTTAATTTTAGTTATTAATATTATATTTTTATTTTTTAATTTTAATTATCAATATGACACTATCTTATATTATTTATTTATCGTAATTTGGTTATTATAATAAAACTAATTATAGAATATATATTAATCAAAAATTTATTTTAATATATTTAAATGTTAATATTTTTTTATTAGTGCATGCATCGAATGTGTAGAGTTACTAGTATAGGTTATTTGTCTATGATTTGTTAATAAATTAAAATTTATACAAATGTTTCTCTAGCTAATCAATAATTTTCTTGTAGTGTACATTAATACACAATATATATTATATTGATGTGATTTTAGTTTAGTCGTTTAATTGATACTATTGATACTTTTGCTACATATGAATAATATATTTAT
>JBBMKE010000001.1:424264-434823 GCA_037834125.1 Lippia alba | reverse complement strand
GCAAATAAATAATTAATGCACACAAAGAATTCAACACGTGGCGCCGGTTTGGTCGATCGGAGAACCGGGGTGTCACACGGATTTATTAGCTTGTAGGTCTAGCGATGCTAGATTGTAGCCCTCCAATCACGGGGCTATATAGTCTAGTAGTGCTCTCAGATCTTTAATCATTATATCGTATAAATCCTTATTCTTTTGTTCTATATAAAAAAAATATCATTCATTCATTCAAGTAGTTTCTTTTAGCCTTATTTTTTTTATATTAGATTCTATAATAAAGAAAAGTGTCTATGTCTATATTTTCCTGGGTTCTACCAAAAAGTTGATCTCTTTTAGTTATGCAAAAAGTCCAAGAACGGATATGTATGGAATCGAAAAATTCCAACCCCAAGTAAGATCTATTACAAATAATGAAGAAATTAGTAGATCAAGATGCGAAGCAACGTAAAATAAATTTTAAACTTTTCATCCATACAGTGCTAAAGTTCTTTAAATCACCACAAAAGAACATAATTAAATTGAACATTTGAATTAAGATCTCGTTACTTGATACTAATATCAATTAGAATTTAAAATATTTTTCCGGCAACGACTCAAAAACTTGTTGGGCCAAACGCAAGTGCTCTCAGTTTTTCAACCATTTGAAAATAGTTCTCCGCCAACGGCCCCAAAAAGTTGTTGGGTCAAACGCAAGTGCACGTATCGCTAACAAGTAATATAGAGAAGTAGAGTGTTGATTGAGAAATTAAATAAATTCACTATTAAAGGAGTGTTTGCAAACTCTAGAAATAAGCACTTATGAGATAAGTGTTTATTTTCAAAAGTTTGGGAGTGTTTGGAACACCAATTTCTGCTTATTTTAAATAAAAATAAGTCAGAATCCAGAAGCAGTCCAGGATATGCTTTTGGATTGTGCTTATAGATTATACGTTTAATTAAAATTTTATTTGATAATAATATCCTCATAACGTATTAATATTTTTAAAGGAAAAATTACATTTGACTACCTTGCTAGATAGGGTAATTACAATGCAATCCATTTTTATTCGAAAATTACAATTTAGTCCTTAAATATTATAGGCCGTTTGTGATCTCTCTAACTCCGTTAGGGTTCCGTTAGATCCCAAGGACTGCATTGTTATATATATATAATACATAGGGATCGTTTTGTTGGAATTTGTTATTTTATTCATTAAATTAATGGAAGTATAGACTCAACTCTAACGGAACTTTAACGGAATGAAGGGATCACAAACGGTCCATAGCATTTAGGGATTAAATTGTAATTTTCGAATAAATATGGACTACATTATAATTACCCTATCTAGCAAGGTAGTCAGATGTAATTTTCCCTATTTCTAAATTAAACGTTTTACATACGTATACAACTCTAGGATTTATATGTTTCTTGTATCTTATCTTTTTCAACTCAAATATATCTTTTTCTACTTTGTCTCACTGAGATCAAAATTGTCTAATTTTAAAAAATCTAATGGCTCAAAAATATGTCATTGCAAGGTAAATATTTTTTCTTTTCTTAATTTTTATAAATTTATTTATTTTAAAGTTATTTGATTAATTGGTTTCTAATATTTGTTATTGTGTGCAATTTTCTTCTCCTGAATTTTTCGTATTACTTTCATCAGGTTGTTTCTTTAATATGTATGAAAAAAGTTTATATTAATATAATACTTAAATCATATTATAATACTCAAAAATAGTTTAAAATATTTCAGGGATAAATTAGTAATTTAATAACAGTTAAAAGTGATTATTAACTTTTTCTATAAACACTCAAATGAATTTTTTTTTATGCTTATCCTTTTTTTTTTCCAAACACTCACTGCTTTCACTATTATAATTTTTCACAACTTTTACTTCTGCTTTAGCTTCTACCTATCTAAGAGAGTTTGCAAACACCCCTAAATATCAAACTAATACAACTTGATTTTATTCAAAAATAAATAAAAAAAATAAACGAACTAGTAACTAAATCTTATTAAACTAATGAATACAAGAAATATTAACTAATCCTAAGAACGCACATTATAAAATCAAGTAATTCTTATGATAATTAACTCTAGAACTGTAGAATCCCCATTTAATTAAGTTGACTCGTCACTCTATCCTAATAAAATTATATAAATCAGTTGCTATGTTTTAACCACATATCTTTATCAAGTTTTTTCCGAAATCATGCCCCACTATTCTTGCTATTACAACCCCATATCCCTATGTGAGTTATTAATGAACAAAATAAATCAAGCTCTTCGGATTAACCTAAGGCAATTACATATATCCCTATTCTAATCACAATCAAATTATTCAACTCTGCAAATAACTGAACAAAGACTCTTTTATGTCTAACATCTCCCAACTTATCTCTCTCGAATAACTGCAAATTAGTGAACCCTTTAACCACTTGGATCAACCCTAGTTGGCAATTGAACAAAGACTGTTATATGTCTAACATGTCCTAACTTATCTCTCTTGAATAACTGCTGAGTTAGAAATATGACTCAATTGGTGGCCAACCAATTAAATTGAATAAGCACAAAATATAAGAAATATATAAACTTCATACTATTTATCATCTCAATTGCCAGCTATGGTTGATCCAAGTGGTTAAAGGGTTCATTTTTTAGGGCAATGACTTGGGTTCGAATCCCTCTAATCACTTAAGGGTATGTGTGTTAAATATAAATAATAAAATAATAAAAAAACTAATATTCATATTATTCAAAAGTCAAAAAATAATTGAGTTCAAATCAAACAAATGGTTCATCTATACTGCTAAAAATCTAAATTAGTTCATAACTATTTGAACGAAAAATGCAAATAGTATGACATCAAGAAAGATTAAAGAAAGAAAAACTCTATAGATGTAGTCTTCAATCTCCAATTTCTTGGTGTTGATGAATTCTCTGTGAAAATCTATTAAGGATGTGTTTTTCTATGAAAAGTCTTTCCCAGAGACGTCTTTGAACTCTCCCAGTCTTACCATTCCTAAAGAAAATAACATCTGTACTACAGGGAAGCTGGAATGGCAGAAATTCTGACAACTCTGTTGGGACAAGCTATAGGAGAACTTGGAAGAAGCATTGTTGTAGCAATCAACCGTCCCTTTAATTATGTTTGTTGCTTCAATAGCCACATTCAAAACCTAAGGGTTGAAGCTCAAAAACTGGAGAACGCGAGAATCGGCCTGCACATGAAAGTTGATGCAGCAGAGAGAAATGCAGAAGTTATTGTCCCTGAAGTTCAGACTTGGTTAACAAATGCTGCGAATCAAATCAGCATAACTGAAATTGAGAAAGAAATTCCACACGGATTCTTGCATTTGAAATCACGCTATTCGACGAGCAAGAAAGCTAGAAAGGCAACAAAAGCTATGAAGGAGCTTCGGGACACTTGTAAATTTGATATTGTATCCCATGCTGCGCCGCCGCCATCAATGGAGCCACTTCCGTCCAGACCAACATATGACTTCGAATCTAGGAAACGAAATGAGGATGACATCATGGAAGCTCTGATAGGTGACAATGTTAATATTTTGGGTATATGTGGGATGGGAGGCGTGGGGAAGACGACTATAGCTGAAAGGATTATGGATAGAGTGAGGGAAGAACATCTCTTTGATGAAGTAGTGATGGCTGTTGTCAAACAACCAGTTGACATGATCAACATTCAACAGGAAATTGCTGAATTGTTGGGTTTGAATTTGTGTGTAGAAACATTAACTGGTCGAGCACATCAATTACCTGCTAGACTGATTCGCAAGAACAGAGTCATCATAGTTTTGGATAATGTTTGGGAAAGGCTCAAATTGGAGGATTTGGGAATTCCATGTCAAAACGAGTGCAAAATCCTTTTAACATCTCGGAATAGGGACGTGTTGAATAAAATGAATGCTCAAATTATATGTGCAGTCGAAACCTTATCCGAAGAAGAAGCATGGCTTCTATTTAGGGAGAAAGTCGGGACATGTAATGATGACTTGAATTTGCTTTCTATAGCAAAAGAAGTTGTGGATGAATGCAAAGGTCTGCCCCTCGCTCTTACAACCGTTGGAATGACACTCAGAAATAACAAAAGCCAACGGATTTGGGAAGATGCTCTACGACAGCTGCAGCGTTCTAACCCTATAGCTATATCAGATATTCTTCCTCAAGTTTATGAGCCCATCAAGCTAAGTTATGATTTTCTAGAAAATCAGCAAGCAAGAACCCTATTCTTGTTGTGTTGTCTATTCCCTGAAGGTTACAACATTCATCTCGAGTACCTGACTTTCTATGGTATGGGGTTGCGTATATTTGAAGGAATCAAGAATACCGAAGAAGCGAGAAGTAGAGTGTGCACACTAGTTGAGGTTCTCAAAAGCCGCTCTTTGTTATTAAATAGTTGCGACGAGCATCATATCAAAATGCATGATGTTGTCCGTGATGTTGCCATTTTTATTGCTTCCAAGGAAGGACATCTAAATCTCGATTTCAAGTCGATAGACTATTCGAGAGGAGAACCCTGTTTTAACTGCATTTGGATTTCTGTGGTTGGAAAAGAAACAAATATACTTCCTTTTCAGTTGTGTTTCCCAAATCTTCACCTCTTCGTTATAAACAATACAATAGGAAAAGGGGAACTTCAAATCAGCGAACCTTGCTTTTTCAAAGGAATGAAAGATCTTAACGCGATGTTTCTCATTGGCATTTCCTTCAGTTCACTACCACAAACATTCGAATTGCTACGATATCTTCGAACATTATATTTAGAGTATTGTAATTCATTGCAGACAATCTCCATTGTTGGCGAGTTAGCGAGTCTGGAATTTCTCATTTTTCGTTCTTGTCACGAGATTGCAGAATTATCTACAGAGATTGGAGCACTAAATCAGCTTAAGCTATTAGAAGTTTCCCATTGTAGAAACGTCAAAAGAATAGCACCGGGAGTAATATCAAATCTTGATCGATTAGAGGAGTTACAGATCATAGGAAGCTTTAGGGAATGGGCAACAAAAAGAAAGGAAAAAGAGAAAAATAATGCAGCCCTTTGTGAACTTGAGCTCTTGTCAAATCTCACCAACTTGGAAATTGAGATTGAGGATGCCTCTTTAGCTGCAGAAGAGATAAGTCTTCCATCAAAGATAGCGAAATATAGGATCAAACTTGGTGTAAGTGGTTGGGTTGACACTGGAGATCATGAAAGAAGCTTGCATCTCGACTTAGGAAAGGAGAGGATTACTCTTGGAAAATGGATTCACCTACTTTTACCGAGTGCGGAATATCTATACGTAGGTGGAGATAGTTGGATCCCTTTGGATGTAACACGAGCTCAAAACACGAAGATGTTTACTTTCGAGTATTCTTCGACCGTGAACGTGTTGATAACAAAGGCAGTTGGTATTTCCCCTCGCTTGGAGTCTCTGAAATTGAGTAAACTTTTCAACTTAAAAGAGATAGTCGATGACTCACTCCCAAACGCGCTAAATCCTGTTGGGAATCTGAAAGAATTGACACTTCATGAGTTGACATCACTACATCACATTTGGAGGAGTCCGAGGAGGAATGTTACACTTTGTAGCCTTGCGTCAGTAAATGTTTCTTACTGTTACAAACTACGTCGGCTCTTTCCGTTGGCTATCACGAACGTTTGTGTCTTAAAACTCGAAAATTTGAGTTTTAGAGACTGTGATATGATGGAGGAAGTATTCTCAAATGACGAGAATGAGATCAATCAATATCAGTGTGACCTCACATTTCCAAATTTGAAGAGAGTGGACCTACAATATATGCAAAGGCTGTCGACTTTGTGCAAAGGAAGTAAAAGCACTAAGTTTCCTGTGTTGGATACAATCTCCATTAATGAATGTCACAGGCTGCAAAGTCTTTCTTGTACTGGGGATTATCTGAATTTAGCAGACCATGATGATGATTCTTTTCACATATTCTGCGATCCAAAGGTACTAAAACCATCTAAATCACATATGATCCATTCTTCATTCTACTTCTGTATATTTGTGGGTCATGTATCATTTTTCATCTCTACACATTTTTATTGAGATTCAGCACTCGATTTTGTTTTCAGGTTGTATTTGGCAGTGTGAAGGAATTCAAAATATCAAAACAGAGAAGTATTAGCAACATATGGTGTCGCCAAATTCCCCTTTCCTTCTTCAGTCAACTAGAGAAGTTAGAAATAGATGGTTGCAATAGCCTCCGAAGCATATTCACATCGTCAATAGTTGAAAACCTTGTCAATCTCAAATACTTGAGTATTGGAAGTTGCTCCAAGATAGTAAATGTGATTGAGGATGATGAGAACGTAAACGAAAAGCCTCATCTACTATTTCGTAGTTTGGAGAGTTTGGAACTCAACAACCTATACAATTTAAGGAGATTTTGCAAATGCAGATGTGATCTCGACTTGCCTTTGTTGAAAATCATGCAGATTTATGAGTGCCCGTTACTGGAGTTCTTAACAACGGGAGAGGTGTCTACACCAAACTTGAAAAGTATACTCATTGACAACAAAGAAATAGCACAGAAAGTAATCAAAGAAACAACACAAGGTAATTTCACTAGATTGAAATATTCGTTATATAAAAATGTTACTTGATTTTATGTAAGTGTAATGACAGTTCATAACTGTTTGTGATTAGGAAGTAATTATATATTTTTTAAATTTTTTCACCACAATTTTCTTAATTTCAACCATCCACTAATATAAAATACACTTGTACGTACGCCTAGTACGTATTGGTAAGTGAACACAAGATTGAAGATACAATTAAAGTGTACGGTTGGAACTTTGAACACAAGACCAAACATATATATATATAAAAGTGTTAAAAACTGTTGATTTCTTGAGTCCTCTATTTTTCATGATGATTATTTAGACATTGTTATTTTTAATCCTGTCGATGTCTTCCTTTAAAATGTGCAGGATTTTGATATTTGTCGCCATGATGACCATCTTCCCGCGGCTCGGACTTTTTCTCATACTAGCAGGGCGCACGTGCAATTTACTATTACTTTTCATGCTAATCTTTTGTTCATTTTAATTTATTTTATCTAGTTGACTTTATTTGTATTTTTGTGTGTGTGAAACTCAATGTTTTCAAAATCAGACCGGAAGTCGAACCGGCAAGTTTACTGGTCACCGATTCAATCGCTATGACATAATAAATAATTTATTATTATTAAAATTAATTTAATATATAATATTATATATATGTAAAATAGATTAATAGTTTCTAATATCTAAAAATAATTTTTATACAAAATTCAAATAAAATTATTAAATTTTCAACTTTTTTTTTCGCCACACAAACTTCTATTATTTTCAATAAAAGTTAAAATGTCTCATAATAACTAATACATGATAAAAAGAAGAGGGCGAATTACAAAGAAGTCTTCTGAAATATAGCCTAATTACAAATCAGTCCCTCCTATTTTAAAAATTACATACAGACCCCTAAAAGCACTATTTCAATTACATATTAACCCCGATTCTGGATTGATTTATAATTAAAACAGTACTTTTAGGGGTCTGTACGTAATTTTTAAAATAGGAGGGACTGATTTATAATTAGGCTATACCTCAGGGGACCCATTTGTAATTGTCCTATAATTTTAAGATCTCTAATTTGGACTTACTTGAACTCTATTTAAACTATAAGGGTGCTTTTATAATTATAGAATCTTCAAGTGGATTCAATTGTATGTCTTAATATCCTTGGGGTCAAAGTGCATAACTAGAAACTTGAGGGACCTTCTGGTAAATTGAAGAAATTGGGGCTGATATTACGTGAAACCCCAGCTGCTATTCTCATTTCTTCTCCCAATTCCTGAGATAGCAGCGGCACAACCATTTCTGCTTCTCCTCTGCCTCGCCGCCGGCCGACCACCGCCTCCATCAGCTTCGGTCCGTTTCCGATCAAGCTCACCACCACCGATTCGTTTTGATTCCTCTTTCTCCCTTGCTCAGCCGAAACAGAGGAAGAAACTCACGGATCCAGAATGTAAATCACCAAATTTCTCCTTCCTCTATTTTGTGTAATTAATTAATTGTACTTTATAATTAAATGTTGATTAGAAATCGTATATATTCATACATACACGAATTGTTTAACTTGTACTTGCAATCGAGGCTATATATGCGGACATATTAATTGAATTATGAATTACAACTTCGATAGTTTGGTTTTGGTTCTTATTTAAGTATTGATTAAGCTTGTTGATTCGGGTTAATGAAGAATTTTGAATGAGTGCGATGTGCTTACTACTAAGAACACAATTAGTAATTCTTAAATAACTTGGGGATATATTAATATAATTTCTTCTTAATTGAGAGAATGGTTTTATTTGGATCAGTTGGATGGAATTTTTGTATGACTGAATAATTGCATGATCAATAATGACATGCTCTATTTATTTTAACCTATGTGTAAACTTGATGGCATGAATATAATTGAGGCGCGTAATAATTGATAGTTTGTGGAGATACTTTACCTATTCGGTTAATGTTTTTGTAATTATTAATAGAATGATATGGTTCCAGTTTGATGATTCTTTGGCGCCAAGAACTATGTGGGTTTCTTGAAATGAGTAACAGAGTTTTTTTGGTATTAAAGATTAGCAAATATTTGGGATTCTGTAATTCATGATGAGGGCCAATTGCTTGAATATCACCCTTGTTGCATTATAGCTGTTTGTAAAGATCAAATATTGTACCAATTTGTTGCATCATGTTGGTGATTAGTGCCCACATATTGTGTAGGTAGGTGGTAAGTTTGTGACTTGAGCAAGTGATTCGGTTCGATGGATGAAGAGGAAGAAGATAGGGCTCTTCTGAGCACTTTAGGTGTCACTTCTGCTTTCCAGGAAGACATAGAGCGTGACATATTAGACAAGGTTTGCGTATTTCAATTTACCATTTTGTCTTCTCTCAATTCATAGTACATTGAGCTTTCTGAAAATCAATGGAGCTATCTTTTGGTTTTGTACGTTAGTTGGGTACATTGTGGTTCTTTTGTGTGAGAAGTGATGCATTTCTATTTGGCCAGACGAAACAAGATACTGGAGACACTGAAAAAGCTGCTGGAGCTAGAGGGGAGGAGCTAGAAATTCTTGATGGAACAAAGAGCAGTGAAGCATCTTTATCTAATCAAGTTGAGCTTGTTAACAAGTTGAGGGCAGTTAAAGTTGAAATAGATGCTGTCACATCCGCTGTGGAACAGTTAGAGAACTTCAAGAAAGACGAGGGCGATGTGAAAATAGAGCAGGAGATTGCAGAGGTGGAAGGAAATGTTCTTCAGGCATCTCCAAATGATGTGACCCTTCAGCATGCTCTTGCTACTTATCGATTGAAAAGCCTGCTAAAAACAAGGGCTCAACTTGAGAAAGAAATTTTAGATTCTTCTAAGAATAGCGGACAAGACAAGTTGATAAGAGATCTCATAAAGGAAGAACCGAAAACTAAGAAACGATTGAAAGAAGTTGATAAAACACGTCAGAATAAGAACAAAAGGAGTAAAAGTGTTTCGTTCAATGAAGATGATGATTTTGATGCTGTTCTAAATGCAGCTTCTGCGGGATTTGTGGAAACTGTGAGTAACTTTTCTTTGTAATCTTTTGACTTGTCACAGGTGTGCTGTGACGTGCATCTAGATGACGATTCTAAATGCTTAAGTGAACTAACAACACATTGATCGTGTCCTAGGAAAGGGATGAGTTAATTCGGAAAGGGATTTTGACTCCCTTCCACAAGCTTAAAGGCTATGAACGTCGCATACAAGAACCTGGGTCGTCCAGTAGACCCATGAGATCTGAGGATGTAGTGGAAAACACTGATATTGCTTCGACAAGCATAGATAGAGCTGTCCAGTTAATGTCTGAGGCTTTGCAAGCTCGTCCAACAACAAAGATGCTTGATCCTGATTCAGTGCCAAAACTTGATGCACCCAGCCTACCTTTTCAAAGGCTAAGAAACCCCATGAGGATCCCTCGGTCCCTTGAAATAGAAGCTGAGAAGGACAAAGATACCAAGAAGAAGAAAAAGAGAAGGCCTCAACCTGGAAAGAAGTGGACAAAAAAGGTCTCTCGTGAGGAAAATTCCCTCGAGGAAGGTGGTATGTGTCCAGTCTGTTAGAAAATCTCCCTACATTTGTCATTCTTATTGTTTTTAGATACTTCCAGTAATCTGCTTTTCTCTATAAATGGATAATTTTCTGAATACTGTACTTGCTTACCTTATGAAGATTGGAAGACCTCCAGCAGCGAAGGTGATAGCCTTGAAGATGTAGAAGATGCGGATGGCGAAGGGACCCCTTTTGTGGCTCTTGAGGGGGGATTAAAAATACCAGAAACAATTTTTGACAACCTTTTTGAGTATCAGAAGGTTGGTGTACAATGGTTATGGGAATTACATTGCCAAAAAGCTGGTGGAATTATCGGGGATGAGATGGGTCTTGGAAAAACTATACAGATATTATCTTTTCTTGGATCCTTGCATTTCAGTGGTATGTACAAACCAAGCATTATAATTTGTCCAGTCACACTTCT
>JBBMKE010000001.1:406149-418617 GCA_037834125.1 Lippia alba | reverse complement strand
TGATAATGTTGAGTTTTTCTTTTTCTTTTTTCTTTCGATATTTACCATATATATGTATATAGGCCAACAAAACAATAATACTAGTTGCTTGTATTGTGAGTGATGGTGTTGGATATGGTTTTACAAAGAATCAAACACCAATCACTTAATATTTGTTAGAGGGGAAGACCATCACAGCGAGGAGCCTAAGGAATTATGTTTCCTTCGAAGCGTGGGTTCTTCCAGCTAGAATAACACCTTTGAAATGCAGTTAGTATGCAAGAAATGGTTAAGGATGAATGCTTGAGGAAGCAACTATGGAGGTTTCTCCAGATTTGAGTGTGTTTGTCTTGTATGTGAAGTAAGACTTGGGGAATGTGTACAAGAATTCCCATATATATAGGTTAAGGGTGAGGGCCCTTTGGTAATCTTGAGGGAGTGGTCCAAAAAGAGTGTTGCCCTAGACACGTGGAGGTCTGTGAGGGCGTGAGAGTGATGCATGTGTACTGTACCTAACCGTAGGTGGTTATGCATGTCAGCGGTGAGTGCGCGTTAGAGGGACGTGTGTCAGCGATAGTTACAAGGCAACACCCTCGAGCGCTGAGATGCTTATGCGTAAGCCACCGAGCGTAAGGATGCTCGGGTTAGACTCCATGACAAGGGAGGTAAGATGGATGAGCCTGCGAGCGCTCAAAGCCCGAGGGTTGGCATTTCTGGGGGAGATGTCCCTGAGTGGGAACGATCCTCCGCGAGGGCTTGGTGACGAGGGTTAAGTTTACGTACGTCGGGTGAGTAAGAGGAAGAGTTTCTTAGGGGGATAGGAAGGGATAAGGGTTGGATCCCATTCGCGAGCCCTAATCCTTCGAGCGTCAACCCATACTGCTTCTTGGTTCACATCGGGATCTCTTAAGATCACGACACGTGTACGACGAAGATTACGAGCGTATTTTGGGCCCATCATAACACACCCTGAAATTGGTAAGAGGAATTCAAAAAAAAAAAAAAAAACTCTAAGCACCTTAATCAATACTATACTATATATTAAGCGGGAGAAGCAAATGTGGTCTCTCGGATTGGTCTCTAATTTTTAATCTTTTTAATTAATTAATTTATTTTTTTATCACACAGATAACATGTTTCAATTTCACTTTTCTCTAAACTTACTTTTTATAGTTTTATTTTCTTTTGTTTCAAATATTCTTTAATTTATATTTTAACTATTTTCTATGTGAGAAACTAACTGCTTTGGTTTATTATATATTTTTATACTTTTTTCATATTTTGTAATTTTTATTTTGTATTAGTTTTTAAACTTTAATTATATTAAAAATAATTATAAAATAAATATGAATATAAAAATTTTAATTTAATATATATTTATATAATTACAATTTTATTATTTGCATATGCATAGAGTTTGCTAGAATTGCTAGGCCATCATTATTGGTTAGTGACAACAATATTTTATTTAGTCAATATTAGGGTTACACTCCACCTCAGTTTTATTAAGGTGTAAATAGTAATTAATAATTTTAATAAGGGTCTAGTTCTAATTTAATTAATTAGTAGTGGAATGGTTGTAATTTTATGTACTTTTTAGAGGTCCAAATATAAATATTTTTCGAAAATCAAGTGGGGTTAAAAAACGTTACTCCATATGTTCCATAGAGCTGAACCGCGCTTTTAGCTAAATCACCGCCTGACTAGTCAATACCATAGTCCGCATATATAGCGCCATAGTGTCACGCGGGAGTAGCAAAAATTAGGTGGTTGGTGGCGCTAAATCAGAAAATGGTGGAGTCTCACAGTATTCATGTGAATGGCATGCAGTTCTCCTACGATGCTCAAAATCCCTTGTTCTTCGATTTTAACCTCAAAATTGCACCAGGATCTCGATGCCTCCTCCTCGGCGCTAATGGATCTGGTAATCGATTCTCTACTCTCGTTTCTACGGAATTGTGTTGGTGTTTGTGTTTAATGAGTTTTTTTTTGGTTTATTGTGTTCAATGTTGGGGAATTTGGACAGGGAAGACGACTCTGCTGAGGATATTGGCGGGGAAGCACATGGTTGGCGGGAAGGATGTAGTGAGAGTGCTGAATTGTTCCGCATTTCATGACACGAATCTCGTTTGCAGTGGCGATCTGGCTTACTTGGGGGAATCGTGGAGTAAAACTGTTGGTTCTGCTGTGAGTCCTTTTTATTTTTGCTGATTTATAGTAGAATTTTTTTCTCCTTACTCGATTTACTGTTGTTTGACTTGTATTCGAGCTGGATTTATTTCATTTGATTGGCATGGTATTTGATAGGTTTAATTGACATTGGTATTAGTTTTGAATTTCGAGATTCTTATTGATGATTTAAGATCTATTCTCAGTAAGTTGTTGTTATTGATGTATTATACAGTTGATATTGAGCTATGCGTGTTATGGAAGCTGTTTAGAATTTTTTTCTGTTCTTACATTTTGTTTGATCGTCAGGGAGAATTGCCTCTTCAAGGAGACTTCTCTGCTGAACACATGATATATGGAGGTGTGTGAATGGTTATTGTAATGAAACATATATTCTAATTTAGTTACAAGTTGCTTCCAGTTCACAGTGGGACTAATTATTCCAAAGTTCATAAATGTGGAAAGCCTTTTTTGTTTCAATATTAGGTAGTGCTTGAGGATTTCTACTTAATGGTGATAATTTATGTCGGTGTTCTCTATCCAAGTGGAATGGAGTTCCATTTTTATTGTTCAGGTGAGGCGAGAAGTTAAGGCATATTTATACCTATTTTTCTTTGTCTAATGGTCCAGTTGAAGGAGTTGATCCAATGAGACGAGAGAAGCTGATTGATCTCCTGGATATTGATCTTCAATGGCGGATGCACAAGGTTTCTGATGGTCAACGACGTCGAGTGCAAATTTGCATGGGTCTCCTTCATCCTTACAAGGTAACAGAGAATGTTGGTAGCATTATTATCTGAGCTGTTTCCTCCAGGATTTTTCTTGTTGGCTATTTAATGTTTTATTAGTGAATTTAAGTTTTCTGGGATTTAGGATTGTTGGTCATTGTTCTTTCATCCCTGAATTTCCTTTTACTATGATGTTGAGGGGAGAACAACATGAAATTTAGGTTACAAAGATAATATCTCTCCAATGTGAGCTATTTGATCCTCAATACACATACGTTGAGCATGTTGCTATGCATCGGTTTAATTCTGCAGTTATCTCAGTTGCTGAGCATCTTGCTAACTATGCTAATCTTATCCAGGTTCTTTTGTTGGATGAGGTCACTGTTGACCTAGATGTTGTGGCTAGAATGGATTTGCTGGAATTTTTCAGGGAGGAGTGTGAACAGGTATCCCTTCCTAACCTGTTTCTCTTAGTGCCCAAGGAACCTAGCTAGTTATACGACTTGTTGAGCTGCTTAATTCCATATTTGATGATTGAGGTTCAAATTTAGATTCCAAATTGTCTTCAATCAACTGTGTGGAATTCTTGCCTAGACTCTGAATCTAACAAAGACAGCAAATCCATTGTTAAGTTCATTAATTTGCCATCACATATTTCAGAGAGGAGCAACAATTGTTTATGCAACACACATTTTTGATGGACTGGAAACCTGGGCAACTGATCTTGTTTATGTGCAAGATGGTGTACTGAAGAGGTCCGAGAAGCTTTCAGATCTTAAAGAGCTGAAGGATTATCCAAATTTGCTATCAGTTGTCGAGTGTTGGCTCCGACTTGAAACTACTATAGAGAAAAAGAAACCTGTTAATTCCACAAATCAGCCCCTAAAATCCTCTCCATTTGATAACTCTCCTTTTAGGTCTTCTAGGCATATGGCTTACTATCGTTGAGATGCTAATTTCCTACCTTTCAGCTGAGATTCGAATTCAGGTCCAAAGCTACTTAGAAAGCTAATCGAAAGTGTTGTTTCACTATCTAGCCCAGATGGGTGGCAATTGGTATCCTGTTGTATTTTTCAATTAAGCTTTTTTATGCCTCATATCTTGTGTATGTAAGTTGCTGCTCTTTCTGTGAAGGAGGCAATTTAAGCTATATTCATTTGGCAAAATTGGAGCCAAAGTTTATACAGTACGCTTAAAATTATTTTTAAGGCTTTCCGGCCATTTCCCAACTCAATTCTCATGATTACTCACTGGGCAAAATGTTTGAGATTTCGGCAAATGGGTTCAACATGATACTTGACGTGTTGCCCTCTGCTCATGGCTGTAGTCTTGGACTATTGTGCAGGAAGTTGGAGCACTGACGCTGAGCTGGAAGGTACTGGGTTCTACCAGTGTACACTGCATCTGCTATGGCCTGAATACATCCTTTAAGATAAGATTTTTTTATTTCTCTAATTTTGATTTCTGTCGCCTCGTTGTTCCGTTTCACCTATCAATCTCAGGTCTTTGATATTGGATATATTTCATGGCATTCAACCGTGTGTGAGGTATGCACTCGTCTGAGTTGTGAACCACTGAAAATAAATGTGTGATGTCATAAATAGAGTACCCAAAATGCACCCATCAGGATGCCATGGTATGGGTCTGTATAGTGATTCTTAGTAGGATCATGTTGGCTTAAACACACACAGACACAAAAGAGAAAAAGCGATTAATAGATTAGATTCCCATATTTGTCCCCTGCTAATGTCTCTAGGGCCACTCCTGATTTATTTCAAAATGTGAGGATTTTCATGAACTCGTGAATCATCTGAATTAGCCTTTTGGTAGGTCCCTTGTAATCAAATTTGCGGCGCCTGTGGCTCTTTTATATTCTTTTTAGACCTTTTCCCCTAGTTTAAGAGAAGTTAGCGTGAAGATTCCCTGATACTTTATCTTAGTTTGTGGATTGTAGTCCTGAAAAAGCTTTAGAGGTAACAATCACCAAATGAGATACAATTATACAAATAACAAATCCATAAGACTTATCAGGTCAGTGCTTGTCTGTCGCCACTAGTTGGTTCCCTCTTAAGAAGGTTTTTAGTTTCGTTTCTAAGATATTATTAAGGGAATATGATATTGAATGATCACAATATGTGGTCCACCTTGAATAGTTTGAATACCTATGGATCACAAGATTCACAAATTGACAAAATTGTTCAGCTCACAGATGGTTTAGGTATTACTAGTGGTATCATTTCCAAGGCCATAAAACTTTTGCTGAAATGTCCTCCAAATATTTTGTGTCCGCGGAGGGGCTGAGGGAATGTCTCGTGGGGTCCAAAACTCGTCGTCTGTCTTCTTCTCATCGTCTTCTATCTTGCTTTGTCTTTGTCTACATTGAAACTTGGAAGAAAAGATGAGTTTTTCCAAAAGAATGAAGTGTAATGTTTCTAATCCTTTACTTTAATACATAAGTTTAAAAAATTTATAGATATATCTATGTAACACTTCCAATACACAAAGTAATCTGATTGTGCTCTTGAGGCTGATTTTATTTCGGATCTGGTTCTAAATAAGCTCTACTATTTCAGCAAAACTCAAAGTTGTTACGAGTATTCAAGCCCATAATTTTTTTTTTTTTTAAAAAGTTGGTGTCTAGCCGTACCCCCAACTTCACCTACCATTTCCACCATAAAATTTGATTTCCTTTTGAAATTTCCATGTATATTACCATCAATTATGAGAATTGATAAAATATATACGCTATACGAGTAGGGGGAGACGAATTAGTCCAAAGTTTGGTCCACCAACGCTCTAAATAAATTATGCTAAAAACCCAATCAAACCACAGGGGGACAAAATTCCATGACTTGATATCAATCCCAGGCTATCAACAGATTTGCAGGAGACAGAATGTAAATAATGTCGATTGGAATGGTGTGTGCACGTTTGGATCCTTGTGGATGGTTTACAACCATTTTTTTTTTCCTTTTTTTTGGAAATGCCGAGTGTTAGGCGGCAGGTAAAAAGCCTAACTACTGGTCATGTTTTACACTCTAATCAACAAATAAATAGACGTGCAAACTATTGAATATCATTATCATGGTGGTTTAGGTTTACTTGTTAGTTTGTTTTCTATTTATACCGTACGGACGTATACAAAATATTATTGTACATTTTTATGTGGCAAATATTTAACATGGTAATAATATGTTTACATGTCATATTTAGACGTTACGTGGATTACTCATTACAATTTCTTGTGTTTTTGGTTTATTGTACTTCTACGATTTAAGTCAAATGAACAATTATAAAAAGAACATATACGGTAATAGTTAATCATGTGACATGAGTGCGTGTAATAATACTGTCGTTGGAGTTCATTTTTCTTCTGAATTATGCTCAGTCATTAGTTGATATATATATATATATATATATACACACACTCGTGCATTTTTATAAAACTCTCCATGATTTGAAAAAATTTGAGTTGCTCCCAGATCGAAAAATTTTTTAGTTCACTCCCCAAATGAGAATCAAAATTTGACTTTACTTACCAATTTGGACAGCAAATACGACATATAGCGATTTAGATACGCGATATCGCATATCTAAATCGCATGTCGTATTTGCTGCCCAAATTGGGGAGTAAAGTTAAATTTTGATTCTCATCTGGGGAGTGAACTAAAAAAAATTTCAATCTGGGGAGCAAATTAAAAATTGAGCCCACAGTTGATAATTTTTTCATAATTTCCCTATATATATATATGGTTCAGTTCAAGAGCGTGGGGAGATGTTATTTCCTGTTTTCTTGTTCCTCTCTACAAATAAATTTCTATCTTAATCTGCTGTGTCAAAACAAAACTTTATTTGAAAGTTACGGATTTTTCAACCTTAAATAAAAAAAAATAAAATAAAATGAATAACACCTCAGAGAAGCGCATATATTACCTTTTCTTTTTCTGAATCCCCCACCACCCACACCCTATAATCAATCATCAATCTCATATAATCCCATTTGCTTTTCCTCAGACGGTTGTTTTGTTTCTCTCTTCTTCATCTGTCCTCTCTTTCTCTCTCTCTCTCTTTACCTCCTTTCTCCCTCAATTCTCGCTCTCTTGCTTTCCTGCTAAAATCGTACGGAGCAACTCTTGCTTTCGCAGGTATTTGTGTACCGTCCCGGATTTTGATCGCTCGGATTTTTGGATTTGGATTTGGATTTCGATTTTTTTGATCAATGACGATCGGCGATTAACTTGGTCAGTTGGGGTTTCGATTGAGGGTTTGTAATTTTTGAGAAAGGATGTAGTTCGAGGAAAGGGGGACATTTCAATAAGAGCGGTATTTAATTTAGCCCATTCGTTGCATGCAAATTGTGGGGAACCCTTGGTTCTGGCGAATTGGCGATTGTTTTGCATTTCATTGGGCGATTGAAGGGTGTTTGGGGATTCGGGATTGAGGTTGAGGTTGAGGTTGCTGGTAATTATTGGAGTTGGAGGTAGTTTTGTGATTGTTGCATTCAACCGATTGCCATGGATCATGTTGTGGGTGGGAAGTTTAAGCTTGGGAGGAAAATTGGGAGTGGTTCATTCGGTGAACTCTATTTAGGTACTCTTTATCTTTTCGCGCTTTGTTAACTGTATTTCCTCTTTGTCCTTTTTTTGGGGTTAGCATTAAGGTACTAATTTGTTTCCTTTTTCCATCAAATAATGAATAATTCGGATTGGTTTGTTTATTCAGGTGTCAATATACAAAATGGAGAAGAAGTAGCCATCAAGCTGGTATGTTTGCGTATTAATATTATTACATTTGACCCTTACCCGTGTCGGCAGAAGTTTGTAGCAAAGCTATAGAAGTTGATCGTATCTCGTCCTAAATATATAGTCTGCTTAATGCAGTATACATTTATCATGTGTTTTTGGATGCTTCGAGCCTTCAGTCCCTTTTAATTTGTCATTTTTCGTTATAATTCTAGTTTGTAAACCTGTCGGTAGCAACAAAAGTTTTTACGTACTTCAAAGTAAGCAACTTGGTGGTTATTTCATTATTTGTCTAATCCTGAATATTTTTCTTTGTATTAACTACATTATTAGTTAATTTAGCATATAATCGATCAAAACAAAGGATTGTTTCCCATGGTAACTCTTAAACAATGGTGCATTAGTTGCTATACTATTTGCATTCTCGCATTACTGACACAGTGTGCAGCTCCCTTTTCTGTGAAGCACCTCTCTTTCTGTTTGACACTTGTATTAAGAACCTGCCATTTCCTTGTTAAAGCAACGTGGGGAACATATGTTAGAAATTTGTTTCAAACTTATCAAATTATCATACTTTCCTCTTGTTGACATTTCTGCAATTAACAGGAGCCTGTTAGGACCAAGCACCCGCAGCTTCACTATGAGTCAAAAATTTATATGCTTCTACAAGGAGGAAGTAATTTGCTCTCTCTCTCTCTCTCTCTCTCTCTCTCTCTCTCTCTCTCCCCCACACACACACACTGATCAAACGGATAGACTAAAGAGGCAGATTTTATGTTAGATCTTAAGTGTGTTAACTGTTAAGTAATGTGCATTCCTCAGACCACAATCTCATTTGGTACTTTTTATTGGAGGGCTTCCATTAAAACTTTCAAATACATCGAGCATATTTGGATTTTCAAGATAATACAGATTTTAAAAGTAGCACCAAGTGAGATATTCTTGGCATCATCTTCCCTCAGGTTCAACCTTTTCTTACCAGCGTAACATTTGATTTGAGGGACTTCCATTGACATTAGTCTGCATCTTTATTGTGCCATACTCATTTTTTTCAACACATTTCACTGGAGCATAGTTGTCAATTGAATCAAAAGTTTATTTACCTGTTATATCCGATGTTTGCATCATTAGTTCCATTTTCATCTTGCATGCATTCATGCTTTCTGATTTTTGGGTTATACCTTTAACTGCCTGTATTATGAAGATGACTTTTGAGAAAGCTCAGTCTTCTGAAGTACTAGTTGATTGTTAAGATGATTTCGGCATATGCGTAATTGTTTATTTCCTTCCGGTATCACACAGCGGGCATCCCCAACTTGAAATGGTTTGGAGTTGAGAGTGAATATAATGTCATGGTCATAGACCTTCTGGGACCAAGTTTGGAAGATCTTTTCAACTACTGCAACAGGAAGTTCTCCTTGAAAACAGTATTGATGCTTGCAGATCAATTTGTAAGTAGCTGGAATTTTTGTAAGACTTCACTGGAGGTTGTCCTTTCAGTCATCAATTCTAGTTATAAATCTAACTTTATGACTTATATTTAGATTAATAGAGTTGAATACGCACATTCAAGAGGATTTCTTCACCGTGATATAAAGCCCGACAATTTTTTAATGGGCTTGGGGCGCAAAGCAAACCAGGCATGTCTTTCTATCATTTATTAATTTCAATTCCAGATTTAGATTGCATCACACGTAACGTTCTTGGTTTTATTGCTGTTATACTGTAGTCAGAAACTCCAACTCAATCCGTTTTAATGTGCAATTTTGACCATTTATTGTAGAAGGGACTTTGAGTCGAACATTTGAGTCACTTATTGTTGTACCTTCATGGTGAAACTTGTATGTTTTTGCAGGTTTATATCATTGACTTTGGTCTTGCCAAGAAATATAGGGATCTCCAGACTCATCGGCACATCCCATACAGGTACGATTGTTGGCTGTCGTGCAGGATGACAGATTATGGTTATTTTTGAATACGAAATGTATGGAGGCAAATAGCTCTTCCAGTGTGAGGGAGGAAGAGAATAATGGTGTGATACGAGTCTATAAAACCTCCTCTACATTTTTTCCAGTTTGAGGCATAAATTTCTTATATTAACTTCCAAAATGAATTAGGAGGCAAACGGTTCCTGGTAACTTATTTGTCCTGGATCATTACTGCTTTTGGAAAATGGAAATTGACAAGGGATGGAAACTTAAGTATGTGGTTATCTGTTTCTCTCTAGGCATATGGGCAGCACCAAGTGATTTATATTTTGCAAGTATTAGTATTGAAACATATCAATTTCAGGATGTTTCCTTTTGGACCTCAGTTTGTTTCATAACAATGTCTCTGATAGTTTGCAGTTGGTATTAATTTTTATATTCCTGACAATCCCGTTCTGTTTAATCTTCACCATCATATTTGTTAAGTTCACATTTAAATCTTGACCACAGGGAGAACAAGAACCTCACGGGTACTGCTCGCTATGCCAGTGTCAATACGCACCTTGGAATTGGTGGGTGTAGTATCCTGCACTAATTAAGTTGTCTCATATCTGTAAAACATGCTTTCTTAGAGGATATCTTTTAACTTGATTGTGATTTGCTTATGCTGGCAGAACAAAGCCGGAGGGATGATTTGGAATCTCTTGGTTATGTACTAATGTATTTTCTGAGAGGAAGGTAAGTTTGGATGTCTGGTCATGTTTGTTACATTCATCTACGTTGTTTGGACTTTTGTATAACATTGTTTCGAGATTCTTGTGTATCCTTAATAGTTAGTGTACATTTGTTTCTATTTCAGCCTTCCCTGGCAAGGACTTAAAGCCGGTACCAAAAAGCAGAAATACGACAGGATTAGTGAGAAGAAAATGTTGACCCCTATAGAGGTACATATCATGTGTTATCTTTATATGCTGATCTTTGTTGGAAGTCTATGTTTTCCATTGAACAAAGTGCTAACTTGAGCTTTAACCTGGAAACTACTAACTCCTGATATCTTTTCTAAACCAACTTATTTTCATAACAAATCTTTGTACTTGATATATGAATCTAGTTTATTTGCTTAGAAACTACATCACGAATCTCAAAAAGTTAATGTGATGCAACTTATTACAGGTACTATGCAAATCATATCCATCAGAGTTCATATCGTATTTTCACTATTGTCGGTCGCTTAGATTTGAGGACAAGCCTGATTATTCATACCTGAAGAGGCTCTTTAGGGACTTATTTATTCGCGAAGGTAATAACTGCCTTAGCTATGTTAGGTTGCCTATTCTCTGGGTATATTCTCTGTCATTGACAACTGTTGTGCGTGCTTTGCTTGTTAAATTCCTCCTTCTGTATCTTGTATTCAGCTTGAGCCTGTACATTTCGGTATTTATGCAGGTTACCAATTTGATTATGTGTTTGATTGGACTGTCTTGAAGTATCCTCAAGTAGGTTCGAGTTCCAGAACAAGGGTGGGTGCTTATATCTTTATTTGAAGCGCGATACCATTTGAGCTTAGTCGTTTCAATTTGGATGAACTTCTTTTTACAGTTTGATTTGTGTTTTTGAGTGTATAAATGTATTAATTAGTATATTTACTTCCAGAATCCTGGCCCCCCGGGCAATCCCGGTGCTGCGGCCGCTGTTGAAAGACCTGCAAGAGCATCAGGTACATTCTTTGACCAATAATGGCAACTAAATTTATGGGTTTCTTCATATCTGCTATTTTCTTGTGAATCTATGTCTTGCTGATTGGCTCATCCGATAACTGCACATACTATTCCAGTCTGAATGTATAATATAACAAAAATTCGGGGAAGATTTTGAACTGGTTATTTTCTAACTTTTTCCTCTTTCAATCCTGTTATTTTCCTACAGCGGGTCTAGACATACGTGATAGATTCTCTGGCGCGGTTGAAGCTTTCTCAAGAAGAAATAATTCAGGTTCTGGAAGACACAGGACTTCAGAAGAAGTTCCTTCTTCTAAGGATGTGGTATTTGTTTTCTCATCTTCCTATCTTTTCTTTTATAAAACCTGTGTGTGTTTGTGAAAGTTTGATATGTGTGTCTGAATTCAATTTGATGAATTAATATGAGCATACAGCATGGATCATTAATGCATGAGTCATGACACCCTTCCATTGCTTTTTCAACATTTCAAAGCGATGTGGCCACACCGAAAGTAAATAATTGTTCGACAAGCCCCACCTCCGGTGATGTTTTTCTTTTTAAAGATTAAAAGCCTAAAATATGGAGAATCGGGAAAATAGATGAAAAATTGTTGGACGAGCGGAGATAAATTATGGCATAATTACTTGGGAGTACTAGTTTAATTTAATAAAGGGAGAATTACATCTGATTACCCTGCATTTAGGCCTAATTACAACACAACCCATTATTATTGGAAAATTACATTTTGGTCCCTATAAATCTTGTTTGGTCTTAAGGAATTTATAAAAGTACAGTTATGCCCCTGACGGATTTATGAGTGTTATATTGCAAATTATATCATCCCTAAAGTTTACAAATATAACAAAACGATCCATAGAAATTATGAATTTAACAACAAATCAAGTGTATTTTTGGAATGACATAACGGAATCCTAGGGACCACAAACGGTTCTCAAAGTTAAGGACTAAAATGTAATTTTCCAATAATGATGGACTACGTTGTAATTAAGCTTAAATCAAGGGTAGTTAGATGTAATTCTCCCTTTAATAAATGGACCGGCAAAAATAAGAAGGAAAAAAGGTAAATTAAAGTACTTTAATTTCGTGCTAAAACGGAGTTTCTTTCACACTTTTGCAGCAAATTGATTCAGAAAGAGGGCGTGTATCACGAAATGGCAACTCTTCAAAGAGAGCAGCAGCCAT
>JBBMKE010000001.1:365750-390750 GCA_037834125.1 Lippia alba | reverse complement strand
TTCCACATAACTCAGTAAGACTTGTAAGACTTAACCTATTTTCCAGGAGGAGGTATTGAAACAAGTGCAAGAAACTGGCCTTTACAAGCATGTGACCGATTCACTGTCTTCAGAAAAACTCGTCTGTGAAATCAAACAAACTTTGGGTCAGCATGATAGTTTGTCCAATATAGCTGCTAGCGTGTGCTGCCAAGGGGCTGGCCTTTTGACAGGCAAATCCGGCTCGTCAGATAAATTTTGCTGCCGGGAGACTGGTGTCAGATGTTACAGAGCTACTAATGGGGATAACCCATTTACTGTAGTATCTGGGACGGTGGTAAATGGTAACGGAGAGCAAGGTGTTGATATGTTAGTCCCGGTATCTCAAACCGAGCCAAATTCCTGCAGTTCTAATTCATGTGGTTCCTCTAGTATGCACCCCGCTAGCAATGATGTCTTGACAGCACTTTTACTGGCTTTGCCCCAGCAAACATGGTCTGGTATCAAAGACAAAAAGCTTCTGGAGGAAATATATGGCTTAGTTTCAATACAGAGTCTTCCTCCATTACTTCAAGAAGAGGTATGAGCATTATTCCGTTTTTTTCTAGATATTGTTTGCAAACTCACTCTAAAGGAAGGCATTAAATAACGGATAAGGAGTCTTCTATTTTACTACTGTTGCTTATAACAAAGTAAAATAAGCTAAATTGGGTTCAAGTACTATGAAAATTCTAACTCTTATTTCTTTTCCTTTTGTGTGTGTAAATGGTGGCAGATTTTGCATTTGCGAGCTCAGCTACTTATGCTGAAGAGATGCAAAGATAACAAGGTAGAAGATGATCTAGGTGCTCCCTTAATTTGACCATTATTTTCGATTTCATTTTTTTCATCATGTAACTTGTCAAAATAAGAAGATATGCTTCTGGGACAAGTACTTAGCTGTAAAACCACCCAGAAATTGTTAAGACAATGTTGCAAAACATTTTTTCTGTGTTATATAGGTTTCAAATCAAGTGGATGCAGATATATCCCAGGGCATGAATTCTCCACTGGATGAATCAATGTTCGTCCGGAGATTCAATTCCTATTCAAAGCAAAATTTGTGCAAGAAAAATTCTTGTCTTATAACTTCGTGTTCGAAGAACATGCCATTTTTGCCTCACCGTGGAGTCTTCTCTCTGGGATTCAGACAACCCGGTAAGGCCTATTCGTTATCTGCCATGCATCGGGATCTAACGGGATTTAAAAAGTTCCCCCCCAAAAGTGCATTATTTAGCATGCAGAGTGCTCAACCTTTTAATGTAAACTCCCTTATTTAAATCGTTGTATTATATATCTTTTTATTTTTTTCTAAAAAGGTAAGTTACTGGTCTCCAGTGAAACTCGAACCCGTGACATTCATTCATTGTATTGTATATATGATTCTTAGTCTTAGTCGGTCATCAGATCGTTGGCCGTCTATATGAATTGGTAGATATATTAGTTGTTTGTCTATAGATTTTTCAGTGATATCAAGAGAAAATATGCAAGTACAATTTGATTTTGTTACTTACACTTCTATGTTTCTGTTATTTTTTTAATTCCAACTGGTTAAAATTACTAAGGTGTGAATTTTTTTTATCAATTGCCACTGTTTTTCATGAATTCGAACACGAAAATTTTGGTTAAACTATCGTAGCCACAATTAACGTTAAATCGTTAAAGAACGTATATAACAATTGAAATATCTACAAATAAATAGATGCGAAATGTGAAAAAATATTAAGTCACATAACAAATGAGTGGAATCTAAGCACCCAACCAGCACTTAGAATTGTACACCAGAAACATCTCATTTCAACCAGCCTAGCACGTGACGATTTCTCAAGAAAAAAACATCTTTTGAAGTCGGCGTATCATGACACGTTGGTATTAAATAGACAAATGATCAAGGTTTCACATTCACTTGGAACAAAAATTCTCGTTCAGACTCGACTCGATCAAATTTAATTAATTATAATATTAAGTATATTATACTGATTATTTGATTATTATTTTTTTAAAATTTTTCATAAACCACACGATAAATATAAAATACTCATCTCTTCGCTATACAGGCTGAACCCCACCTTAAGAAAGCCGCCCCGAGTACAACCCATCAAACAAAACATCTCTTTCTTTCGTTGTTTCTTTGCATTGACATCTCAAATCACTCAATCACTTATATATAAAAATGGGGCTTTCCCACATGTTAAATTTAGAGACAGTAGCAGAACTGTTACAGCTCAAAGAAATTTAAAGTTTTGGTAAACCTTAATGGACTAATTTGTAATTTTAAGGAAAATGTATCATGCATATGTGGTTTGCATGAATTCCCTTCTTACAAGTTCTCTTTGAAAAGCTGGTTTTTGTAGTTTTGTTGATGGGATGCTGATCTACGGCATTGTTTTCGGCCCATTATGGACATGGGATTTACTATTCATAATTGATGCAAGTACAAGCACAATGCAATTAATCTATGGCTTTCTCTTTCAAAAACATGTTGGATGTTAAAGATAGGAGAAAAAGAAATGAAATGAAGAACATAATCTTGAGTTTAAGTATAATATTTTGATATCATCTTGTCAGCTGTCACTACTTACTACTCCTTTATCATAACAATGATATTGATATGACGATACAGACACGATATGACATAGATAAGACGGTACAATTTTTTTAAAATTTTTTATGTGAAAGGCGTCCAACATGATACAATACGACAAATGATATTTTTTAATTTTTTGTACATTATAACAACTACCGTTATGAGGGAGTGAGTTATTGGACATATAGTGAGGACCATCCCCTCAATCTTGGATCTCATTAAAGATTTTAATCATTTTATGTATGATTTCAAAAAAAAAAAAAGTTAAGTCTATTATATTGATTTCTTTTTCATATTTCTTCTAATTTCCTCATCCTAAGATTTCTAAGATTTTAAATTCTTTTTGGAAGGATAAGATTTTAAATTCTTTGTAAACTTTAATAACGTCCCTCGCGTCTGCTAATATTCTGACTCTGAACCATCATCAAATGTCATGAGCTAGCTGACTGGATAAAGATTTTGCGGAAAAATAGTAAATTTGATATACCAACTCGATAAATTTAGTATTTTTTATATATTTATTTTTTAATAATAAAATATATAGGATAGCTTTTTTTTTTTTTTAAATCGAGCAATTTTTAATGCACGTTTTGACCGAAAAACTTATTTTGCCATGTGTGAAATGGGGGTAGCTTAAAAAAATGCAATAAATTACATGATTTTTAAGATACAATCTTATTTTATTGTTAGAAAATAAAATATACTAAAAATGTTGAATTGATCAAGTTAGTATACCAAATTTCATACTACTATATATGTTTTTATATTTGCAGCAAAGAATATATATTCTTTTATATACAAAAAAGCAAATGAAAATTTTGACATATGTAAATATATAATCTAGAACCCTAAAAAAACGTGCACTAATTTTTACCCAACTTGAGCCGGCCAAAAAAAAAAATCATGATTTTTCCTTATTTCAGTTATTTCCACTATAAATAGGGACCTGAGTCAAGCCTCATTTGCATACACAAAAAAGAATTATACTAAAAGAATAGTATATTCTATTATTAATTATCTAAAGAAAAAAAAATGGAGGCAAGAAAATGCCATCCTTTGCTGTTGGGAGGGAGCTTAACTGAGAGCAGAAAATACAAACATGGCTTTTCTTCTTCTCAGATTCGATCACTTAGTGCTGTGTGTGAAGCCCTCATACCTCCTGTATCCAATCTTGATAAAAGTATTGTCAATGGAGAAATTCATGATAAGGCTCTCTATTCATACTACATGTCTTCTGCTTCTCAAGCTCCATTTCCTGATGAGGTAAAATACTTGCTTCCTCGTTTTATTGGTTTGACCGAGCCAGACTCAGTTAGAATTACCCTATATCTATATATATCTTGGTTTGATCGATTGAAATGTGTTTTTTCATGCAAAAACTCATTGCAAATTGAATATAGTTTCTTTTTCTATGTGTTGATATATAAAAACTATATGTCAATATGACTCACAGAATAGATGAAACTGAAATGGGGTTTTCAAGAATCAAGAATATGCAGACTCCGTTGTTAACATGCTAAGTTATCCAAAGAAGTTCAGTTGTTTTGTTATTACAGAAAACCCCAAAACAGTTATTCGAACGCAACGTTATCCATCTGGCATCGGATCTTAGTCGATTAAACAACTATTCATTAGGCCAGCGTGAAACTAAGAAAGAGAGATGCTGGTGGATTTCTACGTCTTTCCAAGAAATATATATCTACAATAAAATTGAATCTTCTTCATATATATATATATATTGACAGACTGCTGAGCTGTTGGTGAAGAGAGGAATACCAAAAGCAGTGGCTGTGGTGAGCTTAGTGTTGAAGTTTCTGTCAACACGAATCGGCACACTTTTGCTGTGTGGACGTGCTTCTTTGGATTGGAAATGGCCATTTGTTCATAAGTTTTCAGAATTATCTGTGAAGAAGAGAGAAGCCATTCTGCAGAAATGGTCAAGAGGGAGCTTTTTGCTGCCTCTAAGAGCTGTTTTCTACCTCCTTAAAGCCACATGCTTCTACACTTTCTACTCTTTGGTACGTAATCTCAATCATCATTTTGTTCAAGTACATGAAAATTGAGTTTCCTAGTGTGTTACAGGCCGTAATGCACGAATACCTCCAAAAATATCATTTTGCAGTGTGTATCCGATACCTCACGCTTGGAAAATTTGAGGAAAGATCTGTCTCCGTATATTCATATTGTGTCGTCCGTGTGTCCTTGTTGTCGTATCCGTATTCGTACATCATATATATATGTTACAAGTATGTATAGTCTGACAATAGCTTGAGTGTGTGCAAATTTATTTATCCTATGGTGCAATCAAACTTGATTTAAGGGTTTGCAACTTAGAAATTGATCAGTTTGGGTCGTGTTTGAGCTCAAGTTCTGGAGTGGATCTGAACAATCTAACATTTAGGTTAAAGATCAACAAGCACAAGAAATATAGTTTTATATCCCCTATATATTAGTTTTTATTTTATGATGTATGTAGACAGATATCAGATATGGGGACACAAACACAATATGATAAGAACATGGTACCAATACAATTTTTTTTAAACACAACCACATATATGAGATGTGTTCGACGAGATATGTCTAACACGCGTATTCGACATGCTTTGCAGACTGATGAAAACTCACTAAATCCGTCGTGGGATGCAATAGGGTACCAAGTGGAGGCTGTCGACACAAACTCCGAAGAAGAGACGATCAGGCCATTAGAGCATGGCATCATAGAAACCAAGAACCTCACAGAGCTCCAACTGAAGCAATCCCTCACAGCAAAAGGCCTAGACGTCTCAGAAAACACTAAAACCAACACCATCACCGTCAAATGCGACGTGGTAATAGTCGGCTCCGGCTGCGGAGGCGGAGTCGCGGCAGCTGTCCTGGCAGACGCCGGCCTCAAAGTCCTCGTCCTCGAAAAGGGCCACTACTTCGTCGCTCAAGACTACTCTGGCCTCGAGGGCCCTTCGATGAATGAAATGTACGCTGAGGGTGGGATTTTCCCGAGCGTAGATGGGAAGTTGATACTGTTGGCCGGATCAACAGTCGGGGGAGGATCCGCCGTGAACTGGTCCGCGAGCATCAAGACGCCGGACCATGTTCTTGAAGAATGGTCGGAGCAGAACAAGATCGCAATGTTTGGAGGGGAGGAGTACAAATCTGCCATGGATGCTGTGTGGAAGAGAATAGGCGTAACAGAGAAGTGCCTAAGAGATGGCTTTCAAAATCAAGTTTTGAGAAGAGGGTGTGAGAATCTTGGTTTGAAGGTCGATACGGTTGCGAGGAATACATCCGATGATCACTACTGCGGATCCTGCGGCTATGGATGCAGGAGAGGAGAGAAGATGGGGACCAACACCTCGTGGCTCGTGGATGCAGTCAACAGAGGCGCCGTCATCTTAACAGGTGCTGAATCTTTCATTTCATATTGCTATATTCCACTCTTAGATGTGTGATACGTGTGCAAACACTTAGTGGTATGTTACGCGACGCATAACTACCAATGCACTTCATTTCGTGCATGTATCATCATCAATCCAACTAGTAGTATATACACAAAGTTGAACAAAAGATCTGATCCCACATTTTAACAGGATGCAAGGCAGAGAAATTCTCATTGGTGAAGGATAAGAGCTTGAAATCAAGAAAAAGATGCACGGGTGTAATCGCCAGCGTCGAAAGCCAGAACATTCAAAAGAAGCTGCAGATAGAGGCAAAGGCCTCAGTATCCGCATGCGGCGCTCTCTACACACCGCCATTACTAGTCTCAAGCGGACTCCGAAACAAGAATGTAGGCCGAAACCTCCACCTCCACCCCGTCCTATTCGCATGGGGATACTTCCCCGAGTCCATAACCGAACTACAGGGCAAAAACTACGAGGGAGGGATCATAACCACCATCAACAAGGTCATCACCGCCAACGACCCCAATTTCAGGACCATAATCGAGACCGCCGGATTCGGCCCCGCATCACTAGCCGTTTTCCTGCCATGGGTCTCAGGACAGGACGCAAAGGAGCGAATGTCGAGGTATTCAAGAACCGCGCTGTTATTCACACTCGCGCGCGATTTTGGCTCGGGGAAGGTGACGAAGGAAGGGCGAGTCGAGTACGAGCTAGACAGGGAAGACAAGAGGAACATGAGAGATGGACTGAGGCAGACATTGAGGATCCTGATTGCAGCTGGAGCTGTTGAGGTGGGAACTTTCCAGAGCAATGGGCAGAAACTGGTGTGTGGAGGGGTGGAGAGTGAGGATGTGGAGAAGTTCCTCGAGACGGTAACCGCGGTCGGGGGAGCGGCGTCGGGAGACGAATACTGGACGGTGTACTGCTCTGCTCATCAAATGAGCAGCTGCAGAATGGGGGAAAATGAGAATGCTGGAGCACTTGATGGAAATGGGGAGAGCTGGGAAGCTAAGGGACTGTTTGTCTGTGATGGGAGTGTTTTGCCGACTGCCATTGGTGTCAATCCTATGATCACCATTGAATCGACTTCTTACTGCATTTCTCAGAGGATTGCGAAATCTCTGAAGAACCAGGAGTGAAATACTGGAATCAGAGTATGTGATATGTATGGTTATTTGAGAAGAAATGTATGAAATTATGAATGCTTTTCTTTGTAGAATCAAGGGGATTAAGTGTGCATTGGGAATAAAATTGAGGCTTTTTCAGTGACTAATTGGGGGAAAAGAGCGGTTTCACGAAATTTAGGGCAAAATTGATGATGAGATTTCAGCTGCATCATTCATTCTTCAGCGGTAATACAATTGGAATTGCAGGGGTTGAACTGAACTATGTACGATTCCTAAAGGTTTGATAACATACTATTATAAAATCAATGTCTGAAGCCGATCAGCTTCACGGCGTTGGAGCTGGTGGTGCAGCCATTTCCGGCGGCGCAGTTAGAATTAGCGGCGAGTTTGAGGACAATCGCCTCGCCGTTTCTTTCTTCTTTCGCGAAAGTCATTTTGCTGCGAAACAGTGTATAATGCGACATGAGGCCTAGCCGCCACGACGCGGCGGCGGAGGAGGAGGCGGAGATACCGGCCAACGGGCATGCTATCGGTTTTTATTTTCTTTTGTTTGTAATGCATTTTGATTTTCTTTTTAAATATATTGTGATTTTACTTTATTACCCTTGCTTCGATTTTGCTTTGTTGTCTTGGGGCTTGTTTGTTTTATGACGTGAGAATGTGTTGCAGGTTTTATATTTGATTTCCCTATATTGTTTCGAAGTATTTCAATAAATATTTGCATCATATATACTTTGTGATATTAATTATTTGTGTAAGTTATTATTTACAAAACTTTTATACTTGATTTTAGTTTTATAGTAAAAATTGAAATACCCCTTTTACTGGTTGATTCGAGCCCGCTTTTTAACGAGAACATATCAATAACTTTGGCATTACAGTTTAATCAGAGATATTTCTGTAATATGAAATCTCATTTCAAAAATTATATTATATATAAATATATGCAAAATCAATAACAAGAAAGAAAAGTTTAATTTGTTAAAAGAAGGATCTAATGATAGATAAAGTTAGAGCCGCTTTTAAAAATTAAAAGGTAACTCCATACAAAGAATCTAAAGGTTTTTATATAATTATAAACTAATACGTGCTATAGTAGGAGTATTTCTTGTGTACTGTGTAGTTAGCTAATTGACGAATTTAATACTACTCCACTTGAGTCTATATATATATATATATATATATATATATAATACGGATAATGATCAATATTAAGGAAAAGAAAAGTATACTCCAAATTATGTGAAGTTGTAAACTAACATTGTAAAATTCTGGTGAGTTTCTAAATTTTGGTACCTTTTTTTGGTATATTATATTTTTGATATATTACAACTTTGAGTTTCCTGATTTTGAGAAAAAATGGATTCACTGTGATAAATAGTGATTCTGCTTTTGAGAAAAGAAATCACTGTCGCAAATAATAAATATTATACATTGCAATCATAAATTTTTTTTGATAAATCCGCAGCGAAATCACTATTTGATACAGTGATTTCGCTTTTTTCAAAAGCATAATCACTATTTACAACAATAATTCCTCTTTTTTCAAAATTAAAAAATTCCAAAGTTGCAATACACTAAAAATATAGTATACTAAAAAAAAAGTACCAAAATTAGAAAAAAACCTAAAATTGTTCCCATTATTTTTTACTTTTCCATGAGTCCAAAAGAAAAAAAGAAAGAGTTAAGAAATGACGCGACATGTGGTATCCCATCAATCTCAAAATCTGACGTGTGATTAAAGAATGCATTAAATTTGACTGTGAAATTATCATCATACCCTTTTTATTTAAAGACGAAATATACACTAGAAGCCACAAAGTTATTTCGATTTAAGAAAAGGAAAATAGACTCTGACCTAAAAAATCACAGTCATCACATAATAAATTAGTTATATAAAAAGAAAAGCAAAATTACATAGAATAATATGTTTTACATGACTTAGAATAGCATTTTTTTACACACACCCAAAATGGTTGCAGGGATTCGAATTTGGGTTTTTACCTTGAGAAAAGAACTCTCAACCACTTGGCCAATCCCTGTTGGCATAACTTAGAATAACATTAATAACTTTAATATTAGAATTTAACAATTACATTAAAGATTTAAGTGACCTTTCCTTAACAGGCCTTCGAGGTTTCTTTCTCCTATTCTCTCTATCAACATCTTCATCTTCATCTTCGTCTTCATCTTCCTCCTCCATATATTGTTCTAACTGGGACAGTATAATCGGACTCAATTCATATTCGTGCTCCACAAAACTCCCGGATACATCATTTTTCTCGGTTCCGCCTCTCCTCTTTCCCCACCGTGGCCCGAAGCCCGTGTAATAGTAAAATGCATATGGATTCGATGATGCAGATATTTTTCTAGCGCGTTTGGGGCGGCGTTGGGCCACCCCAGACGACGCAGATTTATCGGGATTAGGAGGATCCGAGCTGTTGCAGCTCCTCACGAGGGATTCATGATGCAAACGTGGTGAATTGTCTCCTTCATCTTTTCTTGGACATCCATCAAGAGTGATGGACTGGATAACGAGCTCGTTATTATCAAATTCGGGTTCTTGCCTGGATGCTCTATCGTTGTGATTTTCCCTATTTTTTGAGCGATTTTGAGCTTAATATATGAAAGATATACATGTACTTCGGCAGAGATTTCATGTAATATATGGTTCTCTACAAACCCTAGGATTATCTTACGAAAACGATAATGCTGAGAAAAGAATTAATTTAAAGAAACTACATTAAAATTAGCAATTAAAATAGTAAAAAGATTAAATTACCAACCTCTCAAACACTTGAATAGTTTCGATTGAGCTCAACCCAGATGCACAAACATTATCATTTTTCTCTGCAACAACCTGCATAAACAATTATATATAATCGGATGCTGGAAAACATATATATATGTATGCAACCCACCTATAATTAACAGAAAGCCCAGAAAATAATTCCGACTAATTATTGCTAAGTACGACGGATTAATAGCGGGATTCGTAGAACCCTAGCTGAGAAAACCCTAGACGAGAGACGAGGAAGAAAGATAAAAGCAGCGGGAAATGCAGAAATGTTTTGCGAGAATAAGAAGCCGGCGGCGGCGGATCTGTGTCTCCGGGAAAAAGGGTGTCGGCGGAAATGAGTAATTGACGTACCTGTGGCAGCGGCGGAGGCGGAGGCGGAGGCGGCGGAGATGATGGCGGCGAGACGTCCCATGGTGATTGATTGAGCTGACAGATATGGGTCTGGATAACGGTGCCGGGGTTGAGAGACGACGTCGTGTGGAGTAGAGGAGAAATCTTGGCGTGTTTGCGTATTCTCATGGCTGTGTAGAGAGTTTTGCTCTTGGGGGTGGGGGTGGGGGGCCGTTGGCCACGATGAAGTAGATCCGAGTTTTCTTTCTTGCTCTTTTATATATATATATATATATATATGTATTGTGTGTATGTATATGTGTATGTATGTTGTGTATATGTATTCATGCTTATTTTTCCCTCTCTCTAGATGTATAGATATAGGGGTATTTTTGGTATTTTACATTGTGTGTTAGCTATATATTGGACTGGTCCGACATGCTTAGTAAATATATTTTGCTTTATTTTTAGTTTTAGGTATTTCATTTTATACAAATTTTATTGGACTAAAGAACACTCATGGTGTCATCGGTAACTATAAAGGCTTAATTATTGCATATAATTATTAATAATTGCAATATTAGGTAATTAGGAAAATCTTGTAATTATAAGTGAGATATAAATGTAAGTTTGTATGGATTGTAATTATATGTATTTGCGGTTGAAATCGATATGAATATGGTATTTGTATTTATTTGTATATTTATTCTGAATTCGGTCGGATCGTATTATTAGATTATAAAAATTCTCATAACCGGTGATCTCATACTAATAATAATTCAGACCCGAAATTTTTATTAATTCACCATTCGCTAAATTGGTAAGTGACATCACGTAATATAAATATGGTGATAATTCAAATGCGGTGTACAAATGTATGGGATAGTAAAATATCAAATTTCATATATAGGAAAAAAAGGAAAATAAGTGAGACCATTGCAACTATTCTAGATTTAAATATTTCTTTTGGTCAATAGATTTAAGTAAATGTATATATTTAGATACAACATTATAATTTAAGAGAAGGGGGGATAAAATTAAAATATCAAAAATAGATGAGACAAAATTTATAATTAGGATGCCTTGCCACACCTATCTGCGAGGTCGCTCCTACTTTGACCTGAAGGCTGTCCTTGACTTAGAGATCTTCTAAGCCAACCGCACCATCGACCTGGGCCACATAGGTACGAATACATTAAATGCGGCCCACGCCCAGTAATCTCTATGTTGCATCCCTGCAGGGACGACGCAAAGTACTTTATCGAAACGCACTTTTCCAGCATCATGTCGTCATCCTCGAGCAGGCAAGATCCACACTTTTTTCAGTGTGTACTTTCACACAAGACTTTCTCCTAACTATACACCCCTTTACGTATCACAAAGGTAAGCATTCTTTTACGCACAAAACTTCCATACTTTCTTTACATTCTCAACCTAGTTGTCTGACTTGAGCGTCTGAATACTAAAACGAACACCATCCCCATATTTCCTTTCGTTTTGGCTTTAAACTCACGTTTGTTCCTTTTCTCAGCTTAGGGAAGCACATAGTTCATTCTATTATAACAAATATCATGGGTGATTGTGATCCAAACCTGCCGTTCATATTTAAACACTATCATATATATATATAACAAAAACGATAGTTTTGAATAAATTGTATATATTTTTGTATTTAAATTTATGTTGTTCATAACATAGAAAATGACGAAAAGGTAAAAACATTTCCGAGTTAGTGCCTCACATTGATTACGGGCTCTGGTGACCTTGGGCTAATAAGGCCTATTATGGGATTCAGGTAGAAGCCCAATTGGATTACTTGTAGCTGCAAGGTATGTTGCGGGCTACTTGCGAATGCTCCTTTTTCTTTTTTCTTTTTTTCCCAAATCATATATTATAATTTATGCGTATAAATTAGGACAAATTACATTTAGGTATTCTGAGGTTTGCCCTAATTACAAATCAATTCCTCTTCTTTCTATAATTACATATTAATTTTTAAAAATACTGTTTCAATTATATATTAACCCCCTACAAAAGGACTGATTTGTAATTGAAACAGTATTTTTCGGGATTAATATGTAATTATCAAAAGAAGAGAGACTGATTTATAACTAAGGCAAAATGTAATTTTTTCTATAAATTATAATAATTGAGGCGGGAAGAACAATTGATAGAATAGTCCAAGGAGACACATGTAATCACGCCGTTGGGCTCGTTACAACACCATATGAGTGGGACTCACACCAATATTGTAATTCAAAAAAAAAAAATCATGCAACTACATAGTAAAAAAATTCGTCACACTACTAGAAATTGTGAATTTGAGTGACTTACATAAACAGTCCCCACGTAATTATGTATGTTAGACTTTATGGTAATATCGAGGTTTCCAATATTTTATTTTTAATGAAGGAATTTCCCGTCATAAATCCTAATTCTACAGTAAGACAACCAAAGTTGGTCAAAGTATTTTTTTTGGAATAATATTTCTGAGTTTAAATTTAATTTATTTAAAGTGTGTGTTAAAAAGAAAAATTCTAAATAAATCGACTCGATGTAAATTCAAATATACTTATGTTAAGAATTAAGATAGATGATGTATCATATATATTATTATCTAAATGAATCTTATGAACTCAAGATGTACAAAATAAATAAATTAGAAAAAAAACATTTTTGGATAAATCAAAAAAGCCATCCACCTCTTTAACATTCAAAAAGAAAAGTACCAAAAGTGTGAAAACAATCTCGATGTCCGCTCCAAAATAATCAAACATATACACACATTCAAACAAAAGAGAAAAGGGTCGGTCTCCGACAACGACTAGCAAACAGTATTTTGTCTCTCCACAGACACAAAACCTCAAAGAAACCTCGACATATTTTCTCTGCCCCATTTGAATTATTTATTACAAGAACACTATATTTGGTAAAGGCATAGGATTTTTTCTTTATAAACCCTTCGAGCATAATTGAAGAAAGCCAGAAGCAGAGATGGGAAATGGGAAGCTTGAAGATGCTGGGCCGTCGAGAGAAAAGAAACAGGAATTTGTGATGAAGGAAGAAGAGAAAGAAAGGATTTCTGATAATCATGATGAAGAAGAAGAAGAAGATGATGATGTTGAGCTTCAAGAAGATAAAGGGGTTTTTGAGAATTTTGTTCCAGGCCCTCTTCTACCCCTGAAAGAGCAGATTGAGAAAGATAAGGTTTGGTTCTTTCTTGGATTTTCTTTTTTTGGTTTAGTGTGTGTTTGTGTGTGTTCTTGCATTTGGTTTGATTGTTTCATCTATAAAGATTATGTTTTTTCCCTTTTAGTGTGTGTTCTCGCATTTGGTTTGATTGTTTCATCTATGAAGATTATGTTTTTCTTTGTTATAGAAAGAGGTAGTCTTGAGAGCAGAGTTCATCTGGTAAATTTTGCATATTTTCATCTTCATTTCAGCTCACATCTTCAGAATTTAGTTCACATTGTTATGAATCCAAATAATGAAATATAAAGTAGAATGAAAAAAATGGAACATAGAGATTTGTACGGTGAATCAGTGGCTTTTCGAAGCCATCTATTTGGAGTTTCAGCGTATTTGGAAATTGTGTTGGAAAATCTTGAGAGTTTTCGAAATGTGTTACTTGTAAGGCTTCTAAATTGCTTACCTTTGTTTGTTCTTAGGAAGATGAGAGTTTGAGAAGGTGGAAAGAGAAGCTCCTCGGCTGCCTTGAAAGTGATTTGAATGGTTCGTGTTTTGTTTTGTTGAAGAATGCATACATAGATAGATACATTATTGTAAGTATATCGTGCTCTAATCAATATTGGTTTTACTTCAACACAAATCCTGATTATCTTTGCAGGACAAATGGAGCCTGAAGTTAAGTTCCACTCAATTGGAATCGTATCCCTGGATTTTGGAGAAATTAGCACTCCGTATCCCATAAATGAAGAGAAGAGCAAAAAATCACTTTTTACACTCCATGAGGGTTCTGAGTTTCGGCTTAAGCTGACGTTTTCTGTTCTTCATAACATCGTATCTGGACTAGCGTACACGAATACCGTTTGGAAAGGGGGGCTTCAAGGTTTGGGATCCGACGTTATTTCATTAACTTAGTGGTTTTGAAGTTTTAGCATTGTTGAGCAATGAAAAATGCTGTAATAATTCTGAGAGTAGTATGATATGTTTCACGAAATGCTTGATGGTTTGAGTTGGGATTTGCTGCAGTTGATCAAAGCAGAGGAATGCTCGGCACTTTTGCTCCTCAACGAGAACCGTATGTACACACCTTGGAGGAAGAGACTACTCCATCAGGGGTGCTGGCACGAGGCGTGTATAAAGCGAAGCTAAAGGTGAGTTACATTCCCATCCCCTTTGTGTGCATGTGTGTGTGTTCGTAGGAGAAAATAACTTTTTCGATTATTACACATGCATACCCTGAGATTTGACATTATTCGTGCTTTTATAGCCGTAAATTTTGAATTCGAACATTGATAAGAATTATCAAAATTCATAAAAATGTAATGTAATTCTTTGATGGGGGAAGTGTGTAATTTCTCAAACATCAAGGGAAAGTTCATGTAATTAGGCCGAAATGTCAGGGTATGTCAGGGTAATTATCCGTTGTTATTATTATTGATGCTACTTCTGATGAATTATATCAGCATCATTTTCGTTTTCAAGTAGCAATAACGATTTGAGCTCGATTAAGAGCTTCATATCCCGTGGATGGTTCTTAATGTTTTATTTATGGTTCTTGAGCAGTTTGAGGATGACGACAAGAGACGTCACATGGAGCTCGATTACTCCTTTGAGATACGAAAGAGATAGTCGACAATCCATGTTCTTGGCCATTTTTGATATCTGAAGCAATCTTTTGGGAAGTAAAACTGAAAAAGGTTTCGTTTCATGTCTTCCAAATGTTTGATTTGTTGTGTATTGTAATGTTGATTCAAACGGTTGAATTCTGTATGGTTTTCTTCAACTATAAATGTTGGAATATGAACTAATGTGCTTACCAAGCTTCTCCACCTTTGCCTTAACATTCTTCTATACTCTATAGTTCACATTATATATTCAATATTTAGTAAATTAAATCTTTAATAAATTGCAATTAATTTTCAATAAAAAGAACAATTATTTTCTCATGCATAAAAATTAGATAATGAATATTACGTTGGCTCCATACGCTGCCAGATTCCTTCTCATACCAACTATAGAAAATTCTAGTTTGAATCTGTTTCGACCATTACTGATGACCGCACGAGTCCCTACTTTTCCCTCAATTTCAAGCAATAATACATCTCTAGTTGTCTAACACAGAAATATACAAAAAATGAAAAACTGCATACGAGGCAAAAGAATCATGCATGCGGATCCATGTCCTCCCTAGGCGCGAAAATTGGAGGCTCGTCATAATCATTCGTTTACTTTTAGGTCATGACCACAAGTTCCTGCAATGCAACATAAACGTTCTCCTTTCGATAAATCACATCACACCTCAATCTTTTTGTAACGCAAAATGGTAATGAACGTGTCTTGAGGGCGGTTGTAGTATTTACCTGGGCCACGAGACATTTTCGTTCTGCACAACCTATAAAACAACGGGAGATGGTTCGTGTGACAGAAAAAGATGCAGATGATGATGGCTCAATTGCTGCCAGCGATGGGAGAAATCTCAAGAGCTTCATCTCCCTGCAAAAGTTGATCAAGCAAGAGATCTGCTGCGCAGTTTGGTCGAGTTTCTAAGTTTCAGACTCAGCTCAAACTATTATATATAAACACACACACACATGTACATTAAATCCGAACATTTTTCTCCCGTGGAGATCAAGTTGAGAGACAAACATACCTGTAATTTATACATAACGCAACAAGAGGTCCGCAGAAGTATTCTTTAGCCTGCAGCTCTGCCCTAAATGAACATCTCCAAAAACATATCTGCGTAATAATATTCATATCGATATTCAGTTCTAATGCATGAACAACGATCCAAAATTCCACATCATAATTTTTGCAACTTCTTATAATATTCCAAGGTAAAATTATTGCTGATTGGAATATAATTAAGACCTGTATTCACAATGATCAGGCCATGCACAACGAGCTTTGCCATAATCCCAATAGCAGTCCTCGTGTCGGAGAGGTCCACGTTTAGCTGTTTATGGAGAAAATCATAAGAGCAACAAAAAAAATGTAGCAATGATGATAAAACCAGATGAGACAGTAAACCTTTCGTCACAAATTTGGATTTTTTATCTGGATGAGCATCATGCCACATCTCAAGCCACAGTTCCCGCATTAACACTGAAGATCTAACAATGTTCCTGTGATTTGCTGTGCGTGAAACAAAAATTTGATCAGTTGAAGCTAGCAATATGAAGTATAAAAAAGTTGGGAAGATTAATTCTAGCCCAAACAAATGAATAGTATGGCAATTAGTTTCCTGTGTTAAAGTATGTCAATCATCTCATGCTGTTCAAATTATACATTGAATCTACACAAACAATTTTATCAAAATTCTTTTTAACCAAAAATATGGTATCAATATCAATTTTGAAGAGCAAGAAGCCACAGCCTTGAAATAAAGGAAAGAAATGGAGAACTTTGTTATATTCGCATTACTCGGAATCATTCTTTCATGCCATTCTCAGATAAGTACTTGAATAAGAAAAAAAACCCTAACGCAAGTTAATTTAATGTATGATAATCTGGATTTGGACCACAGACAAGTTTGCAGTCTAACATAGTATGAAACGACAGGCAGTTGGATTACCTTTATCAAGCTCCCAAACTGCCGTTCTCTTTCCTGGGAGAGTTTCAGAGTCTTCATAATAAGTTATGTACTTCACTCTGGGAGTTCTTGTCATGTTCGGAACGATATCCATTTCAGGATGATGTTCAACGTTGGAACGCATTTGTACGTCTGAACCATCATGTTCTGACTGAAAAGGAAAAAGATGGGACCGAGACGTGTTGGAAAAGTAGTATGGTCTATAGGCAAATCAATAGATTTGCAGTATAATTATCACTTTTGAATACCTGAGGAGCTCTTGTTATGTTTACTTGTGGTCCTAGCCAGTTCTTGCACCATGACAAAGAATTATAAGGTACCTACATTCAAATTGCAATCAGTCTGTCAAACAGTGGAACCCACAGAATGAAAATTAGAAACATTATATTTTATGAAATTTTTGCTATCATACTGTCTCATCTCCACTTGCAGCGCCAGGATTTCCTTCAACCTGATTACCTGACCTAAATCAACAAATAAACAACAAATTAAATACTGGGTAACTACAAGTACCAGCCGATGCAAGTGAAAGCAAGTAGAGTAAACAAACGAAATCCAGGCTATTCAGGATATGGTTCATTTTCAAGTCAGTTCATACTTAGGTGCCTCCATATTGAAATTTTATGAATTGTGAGGCAGACAAAAAGATAGTAGTAAGCCACCTGGTATACAGAGATCCCTCTATTTCATATATTACATCAGTTATTATCCAGTTATCAGGGTAAGGCTTTCCACTTGGCGCATAATAATAACCAACCTGTTTAAACACACGACAAGAATCAAAAGATATCAATGCACAAGCATGGCATAATGCATTCAAAGTAAGAAAAATCAGTTCTATAAATGAAGTAGATAAATACGTGAAAACCACAATGAAGAAAACAATATACCTCGGTTTTTGAATCTATTCCATATATGCAAAAGATGTTCTTGAGAGGTGGTCTATCCCAAGGTGTTAAAGGATTTAGAACTGGGTCGCCATGATATGACCTGAAATATAATAAGGATTAGCAACTGAAGGATTAGCCATAGAGCAACATTAAGCATGTACCTCATTATAGAACTTTTTATACTCATTGTTGAATGGGATGGAGAATTATTCCGTTCTTGGGTGACAAAGTCATTTCATATTCTATTTGCCTAACATCTGAATAGGTCTCAGAAGTGGCATTGATACTTGGAGGTGCTCAACCCTTGATAGAAGAAAAGGAGTATGACGTGGTATAATTCATTTTTAGGCGAAGTTAGGTATAATCAAATGAGAGGAAACTTCAGATTAAAAAGACAACAAATTTGAGTAGGAGAGCAGTAACTCTGCAATGGATAACAAACATAAAATTGGTGCTCTGAATGTACGGATATCTTGAGATAGTGATTCACATTATATTTCTATTAAGCAAGAAAATAGAAATCTCTCAGTTAGTGAAGATATATTCTGAAATGAAGGCGCAGAAGCATAACATTGGTGGTGCTAGGCAACTTACTCTTCTAATTGATACAAGAGTCTTTTACTGTCAGGGTCATAATCTGCAATAGTTTTGAAAAAGGTTCCATCTGATACTTCACGGGCAGAAAACGATAATTGGATTGGCACTCCACATTCCATGTCACTGGCGTTAGCCCGGGTCACTCCTACGAATGAGGGATAAGCTTCATCTCCTGGCAAGGCAATGAGAAGCATATTAAGCCGTGAAACACAGATATTGCATAAGAGACTGCATCTCATACCTGGATTTGAAGGAACTTCAATATTGATTAAATTTGTGGGCCATCCAGAGAAGTTTGAATGAAATTCATGTTCGTCACAATGGTATGCAAGATTCCTCTTTTGGCTCCCAGCAGAGAAATGCTTCAAGTATACATTCTCTGTTCTACAATGTTTTGAAAAAGGCAACATCCATATTGAAGAGCCAAATGAATTGAACATCAATCGAGCAGTTCCCTGAAAGTCGGGATATTTTCTAATAAGTAGGGTTAATACAAGCACCAAAAGATAAAAGTTGAGAAAATTGTGAACCTCAGCAACAGGGAGACCAAATGTGTTTCCTGATAATGTTGCTTTGATAGTCTCAGTTGCTCCAAGAAGTGGAGCTCCTGAAATCAATTGAACAGAAAATTTTAAATTTCAAATCCATGTCACAGTGGCCCTAACTGCTAAATTGATCAAATCACATGCATACCGATAGCAATGTAGGCATGAACATGGTTATCTAGCCACTCAATATACTTTTTAGGTGCAATTTCTAATTTCAACCACTCCAAGAAATATCTGAAGACATTGTTCCCCATTGAGTGGGCAAAAACTATAGATGGGCCCCCACGGAGCTTAAGAGCAGTTTCAAAAGTCAGCCTGCAAGATTAAAAACATATCCAATCTTTAATGTAATCTAATTAAGGACATAGCATTCTCCCCAAAATGAGGAAGGAGAATCTCTACTCTAAGTATTTAATATCACCAATAATCTCTAATTATTTCTCATAGATCTTTTCCACATATATTTAGTATATTTCCCCTGTACAATAATTTAAAAAAAGAAAAGAAAAACAAGAAAGAGATGCAAGGTTTCGAAGGTTGACTACTTTAACTTATGAAAATAAAGGTCTCGCTCCTCAAGTTTGGACGGTGATAGTCTCCAGTCATATGGAACTGCAATTATAGCATTAGCCTCTAAACCAAACTCAATGCACCACTTGACCCAATCTTTCCACACTGATGAAAGAGGACCTACAGCACATAGATGATTGTAATACTTAAAACTGAAAATTCTATATATAAAATCTCTATATCCAACTCAATGCACACCAGAAATATTTTCACAATATTACATCAGCTTCTACACAAAATTCTCCAATGCATACCTGTAATGTAGCCCGGTGCAAGCTCAGTAATAGCAGAAAGACCACTATCGGGGCGAGACTTGCATTCTGGATGATCTGTTTGGCTATAAGGATCTAACGACATGCATTTTAGCCAGCAATTTACAGCAGATAGAAGCTGAAAGTCATGCGATCAGTCCATCAATCAGCACCATAAACAAAACGACCACATATTAATCACAGCAGATGTGAAGGCATACTAATCAAAAAGATCACAAAGAATCCGCAACTATTATCCAAATACTGTGCTCAAATTACTAATTCTACAAAATGCTCAAATCTTCAAAGGCACCAAGTAGACATTCATTCCACCGTTAAGAGGTGAAATATTCACAAAATTTCAAAATCATGCAATGTAATCAACAATCAAATTATCAAAACTTGCTGAAGCAACATAACAATAATCAAATAAACGAGCCAAAACGAAATTGAAAAACCGAGAACTAAGAACGCAATAGATAGAACAAATTCACGACGCGATTACAGAGACCAGAATAACTGAAATCCTTACATACTTTGGTGGTATCGATCCAGACTAAATCAAGAGGATTAAAGTCGAGAGGAGAGTAAGGACAGTCCAATATTGACCACGCTCTTAGCTGAGTTGAAGCAAAGCCTGGAATTATTATCCCCGACAGCTTCCCGAAATGAAAATCGCCACCGTCGCCTTCGCTTCGGTCTCCGCCATTCACTGCCGCCGTGAGGAGGAGGAGGACGGCGAACGACCCCGCGAGGATCGTGATGTGGCGGCGGCCTCTCATTGGCGCCTCCCAATGCTGAATATCTCTGTGGCGGACTTGACTTATGAATTGTCCGTTAATGGAGTTTTTAATGAAGCTACCGAAAATAGCCCTGATGACGATCGCTTATTTTCCTCAGGTCTGCGCCAAATATATAAACAAGTAATTACCTGCTTAAGAGTCAAATCGAGAATGATTGTTTGCATTATCACCCCCATAGTTTCTGAAACTCTAAAAGGCTCCCATAAACTTTTCATAATCTTAGAAGCTATAATGTTTGGATACGAATGATATGACCATGACGATACGAATTTTTTCTTGAATTTACTACATGAAGAGTATTAGACACGTATTCTCTTAAATTTTCTACGTGAAGAATATTTGACATATGTTCACCATTAGTATCTGACAAAACACAATACGAAAAAATAATATTTTCTTAAATTTTTTATGTAAAGCGTATTAGACACATGTTCATCATTAGTATCTGACAAAACACATTACACATGTTCACTCAGAAGTCGTTTGAGAGCTGTCTGAGCCTTCATGAGTATGGCGCAATGCCAATCATCGAATAAGCCTATCATCCTTGGCTTTAAGCCCAATCCTTCGATCTGCTCTTCATTTCATGCTCGTGTCATAGACCTGACCTTTAGGGGGTCTGGGATTCGTCCTTGAGGTGATGGTCCTTTCCCCTTGACCGGTATGAATTCAGGCACAACCCGCCCCGCCCGTATGCTATTAGTATCCGACAAAACACTGCATGACAAAATGATATTTTTAAAAGTATTCGCATTTCTGAAGTTCAGAAGCATCAATTCTTCTCTTCATGTTAGCCTGCTAATTGAGCTCGCACTCGTCTCGAGTAAATTAAATATTAACAATATATATGTAAAATTTCAAACTCTCAATTCCGGCGTTTAGGGCTCGTAGCTCAACTGTTGAATAATCGAACCACGTCCGAATACATTGAAGCTAAATAAGAAATTCAACAAGCTTGTAAAGTGACTTGCTTAGATCCTAATTGCACAGTAACTTACCAAAATTAAACTTCTAATATATATGATAACATTAGACTAGAAGAAGAGAGGAAGAAGGTCTTCAGTTCATTACACCATAAAGAACATCCCTTAAATCACATGCCAATTATCTAAACCTAAGTTCGAAAGATACCGAACTGATTGATCAATGTCCCAAACACTTTGTGATCAACCTAATGAAACACAAAATCTACACAATACTTCGAGATTTGAGAGGACGATAGAAAGGCCTAGATCCAAATGAACGAATCCTCTCATTCAGTGGCGATTGTACTTGTACGATTATGTTTGACGGCGTCTGACATAACGAGTTCTGTCGTTGTATCTTGGTCTGTCTTGAGCTCTCTGAGGGACAGGCTCCACTCTCCTTTGTCTCTCTGGCGAACGTTGAACTATTTCTCCATTTACAAACAACTCAGCTGGTTCGAAAACAAGAAAAAGTTTAGAGACAAGTGGAAATCTGTATCTAGATAACAATATATGATGCAATAAGAGATAACATCATGTTATGATCTAACAGTATATAGACCATGCTGCGAACTCTGAAATGAGTGCTTTTACGGTTTTAGCTTAAAGACAAAACAGAAATTGGGGTACTTATGCTTGAAATAAGCTAGAAGCACCTTTTGTGCTTTTTAGCACTCTCTTGTCCCAACATTCCCACTTTGACTTCTACAACTTTAGCTTCTAATTTATCTTCTCCAAAACCAGACCCCAATTACCACCTAGGTAGCATGAATGAGCACCTGTGTCCGATTGTCCCTTATATTCATAAGGATGGAGAAACAGCAGAGAACTCTTCTAACTTAAAACAAGATGTAACTTCATCACTGTATATCTATTAGCTTCACCGTTACACGAGGGGATAAATGTAATTAAGGAAAAGCTTTTTACTTGCGTATTTTTTTTTTCCAACACATTTAGGAAATGACACTCCTGCTATCTTGTTACTTCTCCAAATTACAAGAAGCAGAGGCACCAAAACTAATTTGAAAGAACAGCATGAACAACCGAGGACACACTTATAATATCCAATGAATGGCTCCATGCATAATTCTATATCAGTGTCCTGGTCCAAAAGCGGTTTACATTTCATCGAGTAATATACAAGACATACCTCCATAGTCCTTGTTTTCAGCATCAACGTAAGAATCTGGAAGAACAAACAGAACCCCGGGCAAACCTGCATACGTTGAAAGATGAATATAAAACCAAAACCAATTACAACAAAGCTGGAACTAACAAAAGAAAAAGCACAAACCTTCGAGCTTGTTCGAGGTTTCCTCATCAATCTCACACCCGAATCCAAAATACCTCTCACATGACACATTATATATTTTCTTCTTTGCCTCCTCCTCACTACCAACAACAAGAACAAAGACAATAATAAACACACAATTCTTCATTATAATCAACACTGGCTAGCTAGTTGAGGCAGATCAAGTCAATAGCATGCTCATAATTTCGAATTTATAAACTCAATTCCACATCAAATTACTACTTCTCTACACCACGTTTGTCTGCAAAAACAAGAGCGAATTTCAAAATTGAAGGAACTGAAAAATATTAGCAGAAGGCAAACCTTCCGAGGACTTTAGCTAGGGTTTGGACATAACAATCAATCATCTGCTGCTTCGTAGCCCCTTCGCCGCCAGGCTTATCCATCACTATAAGCCAGTGTTCATAATCGCAACCGGGGAAGAGCGGAGCCATCTCCGTCGGCGGGCGGTTACTGAAGTTCGACCCCGAGTTCAGCGGCGAGTAGGCCGAACCAGATCTATCAACTCGGCATCTAACCTGGTTGACTCGGTGAGTCGCGACGCGAATAGAGTGAGATAACAAGGGCGCAATTGAGCGAGTTTTGGAAAATCCAAGGAGAGGCGACGGTTTGGAGACGGCGGAAGATAGCAGTCGTTTGGGGAGGATCGCGGCGGCGGCAGCGGTGGCGCCGGTTGATCGGACGGCTGAGATTGATCGCGCGATGGTGGCGGCCATTTTTGTTTGGTGATGAGAGTGAGGAGAACAGAGTGGGGTTTATGGAGGTGCGGGTTTAGATTAGATTGATGGAATGGGGAAGAGAATTGGGTGCGGTTCGCTTTATATCAAGTGCGTACAATTCTCGAGAAGTTTGGGTAGTTGCTATTTAGGAGTAGTACGACTTTATCTTAAAAGTTTAATATAATAACATTTAGCTCCCTGGAGCAAGTGAAATGTTCAAAAGATACCCTTTGTGAAAGGGTAATTATAATTTATCCCCTCGACATTTAAAAAAAATGCTCACAACCTCCGATTATATTCTAAATTGATGACAAAAATATAATCCATAATTTTAGTTATTTAATGTAAAATTTGTTCTAATGTATACTTTACATAATATAATTGTTTCTTCCAATCAAGTTTTTTAAAAAAAGGGGGATAATTACATCTGACTACCCTGCATTTAGACCTAATTACAACTTACTCTACAATTTTTAAAAAATTATAAATTAGTCCCTAACTTTTGAGAACCGTTTGTAGTCCCTAGGGTTCCGTAATGTCATCCCAAAAATATCCCTGATTTGTCGTTAAATTCATATTTTGTAGGGATCGTTTTGTTACTTTTTTTAAACTTTAGGGATGATTTTGTAATTTTGGTCATATGTTCAATGTAACACTCATAAAACCGTCAAGGACATAAGTGTACTTTTATAAATTTCATTAAGGGACCTCAGACCAAACAAGATTTATAGGAACTAATTTGTAATTTTATAAAAATCATGGATTAAATTATAATTAGACCTAAATGTAGGGTAGTCAGATGTAATTATCTCTAAAAAAAATTACCAAAAAAAAAATTATCCCTAAAAAAAATTATATTATTTGTTGGGTTTCTCTCAAAATTTTCTCTTTTTCTTTACTTTATTTCTCTCGGATAGTCTTTGTTGCTTGTTCATCAATTTATTAAAATGTTTGCTTTTGTTTTCTTTACTGAATTCACATCATTTTATTAGAATCCCTCCTCTTATCTTCTCTACTCAATTTACTTGTAAAACGATTGATTAGTCAAGCTGAGCATGGACACAGGCCTGAACCCTTTGGAGCCACATCAACATTATTACATTTACAAATGCTAACATAAATTAAGCACTCAATTCCCTACATAATTGATATAAATTAAGCACTCAATCCCCTGAATTAATATTAATTAAGTGCTCATTGATTAATTCGTGATTTTATTTTAAATATAATAATTTTTTTATTGTTTCTCTATGATTATATTCATTCACTCTCAACATTTTCACGTAATTAGTTTTGACACAAGTTTT
>JBBMKE010000001.1:352266-365650 GCA_037834125.1 Lippia alba | reverse complement strand
GCAAGAAAATGGATATTTTTCGTTGTAACTCTTGGCAATAATCGAATTTCCGAATGCTATTTTTATACCATGCTTTTGTTTTGGCATTCTTTTTGTTTTGAAATAATGAACGAACTTGTATGTTTTATTTTGTATCAGCCCTTGGAAATACGAAAATATTATAGTGAAATATTTAAATGTAGTTTATATCAGAATAAATTCTCAAGTTTGATCATAAATTCGAATAATTCATGCCAATATGTTTTATTTAGATGGTGCATTGGCAATTTTTCAGTAAGTTCGTGTTAATTTACCTACTTGAAAGCTTAAATAAATTAATAATTTTCAATAGAGTTTTTAGTCTATCAATTAATTTGGTAAATCAATTCTTAGGTTAAATAATTTTTCGCCCCAATATTTAAATTATTTTGTATTTAAGTACCTACTCTTTATTATTTAATGATTTGATTCACTTGAGGATTTGATGTCTAACTTCTAAGGCCGCGTTTACTTTCATGAAAAACTCATGTTTAGTGGGTCTGACCCACGTTAACTGTTGTTTACTTTTAATGGACCTTAGCCCGTGTTAACTGGGCTGGCCCGTGTCGGCGGCGTGAGAATGCATGATGGTGGAACACGCCAATTTGCCGTGTTTATTTGCAGCCCATTTTAACATGAGTGGGGAACTTACTTTTATGTCCAATATTATCAGTTAATTACAGAGATTGCCATTGCATTTTTTGGGGTTCTTTTTGTCTGCGCCATTCTTTTGCGGTGAAAGTTTTGGTTGGACCACCGCCATCGGCTCCCACCTCCACCTCCATCACCGCCGCCCGCCATCACTGGATGAGATCCGCTGCTGCCGCCAAGATCCGCACCTCCACAACCAGATCCGCACTCCACCACCAAGAAAAATCAGATTAACACCCATCACCACTAATGTCCAAGCCGGGAAAGGAAAGTCTGCACATCCCCTCCCCGACGACGCAGCGCTGCTGCTGTAAATCTTCGAAAGCGGTAAGTTTTGCGTGATTCTCTGTTCAAAATTAATATTTGGTTTTGGTTTGATAATTCTCTGTTCAAAATTAATTTTTGGTTTTGGTTTGATATTGAATTGAAGGCTTATTTCTAGGTTATAGAATGAAGCATTGGCTTGGTTGAGCAGTGGTTAAGGTGTTTTTTTTTTTTTTGCCAAAACTTCTTTTTTCTGCTCGTTAGCATGTTTAGTATTTTTTTTCTTTTTTTCCTCTTTTGAGATTGATATCTTCACTAATTAATTTGTTTGTGAAAAATCTAGAAATTTAGTGTTGAGGAATGAGATAGGAGTTAGGAGCACAAGTTTGAGTCATTGAAAGAATGAGATAGGATCATGTTATGGTCTTCGTTTGGGTTTCAGCTGATAAATTATTATGACAAGCTTCTACTTTTATTTTCTTGGATGTATGTACATATATCAGAATGTAATTTGATGTGGGGAAAGTATTAGTAGGTTGAAGGGATTGGTTGGATCTTTATATATATGTGGAAACTAACTCCGCCCAGTATACAATTTTCTCCCAGTTTTGATTTCCTCTGTGTTTGACCTGATTTTGGGTTTTTGGAGTATTATTTCATTTCTTGATAATTGGGGTTTTAGAAATTGAGATAATTAAGATTTTAGATTTTAATGGAGTTTGAGCAAGGTTGTGTAGGAGTGGAGTTCTCTTCATTGATCTTCAGTCTGATAATAGTCTTTAGTTCAGGCAAAGCTGCTTTTTTTTTTTACTGCATTGCCATGTGGTTTTTAATTTTTGTTTCTTTTGATTCCTCAGTTTTGTAATAGAATTCCAATGATTTAGATCCTTATTTTCTGACAGCATTATTTTTAACGAATTCAAAAATTGTTCAATGATTCTTCCTTTGTTTTTTTAGCCTAAGCTTTTATGCCTTGATTAAAGTTTGATTCATGTTCACTTTCATATGTATAGAAATCAATGATGTACTTTGTCAAGTCTTTCTATGCTGAAAAACTGCACACTGAAAATTCTTGGTGCCCTTCTGCCTGTAACTTAAAATGACACTCATTTTTCTTGAACTGTACAGGTATGTAGGTCAGCATCTTATGCTCTACAACAAGACATCCATCCTGGATCAAGTTGCATTCTCTTATGAGGGACTTAAAGGAATGATGGAGATTGAAGATTCATTAGATGTCTACATAACTACATTGAAATCGGCAAACAAAGAGTTTAAAGGAATGATGAAGACTGAAGATTCAAAACATAGATGCTTGTATCGTATTTTTTACATTTTTGCATTATATGACAAATGATATTTTGTTGGATACTGTTGAATTGATTATTGATTAAAGGATTTGATGTTTATTATAGAACTTACAAGATGAAATGATGGATCTCATGGATGTGAGCAATGAAAATAAGTAATGAAGAAGAGGGTTTAAAAAGATAAAGGGTAAAATGGTATTTTATCCCAATCCTCCTTAAACATACATAAAAAGTAAACAACAATAATATGTAAAACATGAGTAGCGACATGAAATGTAAATGCATGTTATCTTACTATCACCAACATGCATAAACACTACCTGCATTAACATGTCTTTGAAAGTAAACGTGGCCTTAATGGGTATATAACCCATCCTTTCCACGCGTACTCCCGGGGCTCCGGTTATCTCCCCTATTAATTAAATAATGAAGTAAAAGGTTGGAAAGGGCCTGAAGCATAACCAACCCATCGTTTCCGGCTGAAGTAAACACTTTCTGAGTGTTTAGACATGTTTCCTTCTTTAACCATCTTCATGACTCTTTTAGAATCACATTTTATCTCAATTCGCCGGTAGGCAGAAGAACAATGAAATAATAGTTTTTCTATATGAACGTTTGGTTTTTCACTTCTATTTTTAGAGGTAATCTATATCTATATCTATACTATAATATATAGGAAGAGTGTCTTTGACCCCAATTAAATCAATTTTGACTGAATGAAATTTTGTGGTTTTTTTGAATTTTTTTTATTCTTTAAGAATTATATGATTGGTTGATTAATTTTTCAAACTATTTATATATTTTAACAATGATTAAATCCCACTAATTAAGAAATTAATGTCTTAAATTTAGAAAACTATAATTACTATCGTTTTCAAACTGATTTTATACGGATATTTGACTTTTCAAAATATAAAACTTAAACACAGATAAAGTAATAGATAAAAATATAAAATACATTAAATTTAGAAAAATATAATAAATATTATTTTATTTATGTCAATTACGTTTATATGGATCTTTGACTTTCCATATCTTAAATTTTATGTCAAGTATGAAATAATTAACGGATAAAAATATAGAGACATAATTAACGTAAATTAGGTACTCAATCCCCTTAATTAACATAAATTAATCACTCATTGATTAATTCGTGATTTTGTTTTAAATATAATCGACTTCTTATTGTCTCTCTATGATTATATTCATTCACTCTCAACATTTTTACGTCATTAGGTAAAAATATACCTCAGGTAATCTCTCCTCTAATTGAATTTTTTTCTTATACCTTACGCCATCAATTACAATAACAATGATTCATATCCTATTTATACTTTAGTTTTTAAAGGTATTTATTTGTATAATGATTCATAGTTTTTTTTTGTTTTTGTTTTTGTTTTATTTAGAGAAATACTTTCTTATGAAGTTGGTGTTCGAGTACCATGTGTGGTAAGGTAATTATATTTATATAGTTGTTCAATCATAATTTATGTATTATTTGTCTCTATGTGTGTGTTTTGATGTTATGGTTTTCTCTTCATTTTTTTGATAGAGAAATATATCATTTTGAAGTATTGGTTCAAGTAGGCTGCGTGAAAAGATAATATATTTTTTTTCTTTGTTACGTATTTTGTGGTATTATTTATATATTAATTTATAGTTTTTTCTTCATGTTCTAATACAAAAATATCTTTTTCTGAAGTTAATTTGGTCAAGTACCGATCAGTGACAAAGTAATTTCTATATATATGGCCCATGAAAATTATCTTTCAAATCCCTTTTTTAAATCTAAAAATAATATCCACACATTAATTATACTAACTTTAATTAAATTATATTTTTGTTGTAATTTTAAAATATTTTAATATTTATAAATTTATTTTCAAAATGTGGCATGATTAGTCAAGAAAGGGAAATAAATAATCAACTTCATTAGGAAGCACTAATTTTAGAAAATAATTATTAGTATATTGGCTAAAAGATTTAATCATGCCACATAATATAATTGAATTTTAAGTAAATTTTATATATTTGTATTTTTTATTACTTTTATTTCAATTTTAAAGTATTATTACTTGCTCATTGTTTCTTTATTTTAAATTTTTAGTAATTAGATATGTATTACTTTGTTTTATTTATATTATTTTATGGAATAGAATTTTAATATATACAATATTTTAATATCTAAATTATTTATTTTTTTATTTTCCACATATTTTAACCTATCTAATCAGAATATGATATTTACATGAGTTTTATTTATTTATTATTTATAATAAGAAAACACTTAACTTAGTATACAATTTATAATTAAGTATAGTAAAGCAATAAAATTTGATTTTAAGCACAACAACGCGTTAAAGAAAATTTTAGCACTTTCCTTCGAATAACAACAAGGAAAGGGATAAATTGTAATTGATTTATTACAAAGGGATTCTTTAAACAGTTCATTTTTCACTAGGGGCTGTACTGCATTTACTTCAAGATTTAATTTGGCAAAGAAGTACTAGCCAAGTTGTACAAAATCTTTACAAACCCCATTATGCAATATGCACACAATACTTGCCATGTTCTCTATGGCCTTCACCAGTCACCACTAACTCTGGTCCGAACCTCGCTTAAGTATAATATATTTGCCCATATTATAAATTAGATCCGGCCGAATCAGATTTGAGCTAGAATTCCTGAGCATTCACTTGTCATCACGATCCCCAGACTTCTTCTCCGAAGCTTCTTCCACTACTTTCATCTCCATTTCTTCATTACTCCTCTCCGTGTTATAAACAAACATCTTGGCCACAACGAGAAACGCGACAAGGTTCAAGAAGCTCAACCCTGCATAAAACGCATAATAGTAATCCAAATGCGACACATTCAAGTTGTCCAATATCCACCCTTTCCCATACTTCTTGCTAACTTCCGCCGTAGTCGTCAGCAAGAAGCTGCTCAGCAACATCCCAATTCCGAGTGTCGTGCTAAAATACGCCGTCCCGAGGCTCTTCATCCCTTCCGGCGCCTGGTCATAGAAGAACTCGAGCTTTGCAACTTCGAGAAAGTTATCCGAAACTCCCACCAGAGCAAACTGTGGGAGTAGAATGAAGACGGATAAGGGGACGGTCTGCCCTTTCCCGTAGATTCCGTGTTCGTGCGCGGTCTTGAGGCGTTTCCTCTCGGCCAAGCAGGCTGTTGTCATGACGACGACGTGGAGGCATAGGCCCACAGTCATTCTCTGCAGCAGAGTTATCCCTCGCGGGTTGTGTGTGCGTTTGCGGGCCCAGGGGACGAAGAGGCGGTCGTATACAACGATGGAGATGAGCATGAAGAGGGTCACGAATGCGTGGAGGGACGCGGGAGGGATGTTGAAATGGGGGCCGAGGCCCCTCTCGAGAGTCGTGGCTTGTTTGACGAAGAGTGTGCCTATTTGGGCCAGCATTGTGCTGGGGAAGATTGTTGTCGCGAGTATTGGCAGCATTTTGATCATCTGTTTCGTTTGTTCGACTTGCGTGACGGGGCAGAGGATCCATGGGGAGCCTTGAGCGGTTTTGACGGATGCTTTGTCGAGGAAGCTGCACGAGGAAAGGGAGGTTTGTGTAATTATATGGAACTTGTGGGTATATGTTATAGTGTGATTATATCTACATTGTGTTTTGATGTTCAATAGGGGCATTTCCAGTTTTGAAACTCAAAAGGGTGTTTTGTGTAATTATGTGTAACTATAACAAAACTAAAAGTTAAGTATAAAGTAGGATTCCTACTCAATGAAATGGTGGAAGTATAATTATAGATCATGGTCATGTGATTAGTTGAGTTATATTAGATCAAATCACTTAGATAAAGTTCGATTTTATTTAAAAGGGTATGTGCTAAATCATCAACCTGAGAGATGAGGAGTGGTCAAGTCTGAACTGGCCTGATTTCGAGTACTCTTCCATACTTAGCTCATACAGCTCCTTGGGATCACTAGGCACGGCCACCCTCCACTTCCTCGTAGCTGCCACCAAAACCCTAGCCATCTTCGTCAACGGGCTACCGGAAGCAGGTTTATGCCTATAATAAGGTGTGCCCACTACGAAAACCGTTACTGAAATCGCAAGCGCGGCTGTGGGGAGCCCATATCCAAGGGCCCATCCCACATTGTCTTGAATGTAGATGAGAAATGTGTTGGAAAAGAGAGTGCCAAGAAAGATGCTAAACATCCACCAATTGAAGAATGAGAGCTTTTGCAACCTCTCTTTAGGTTCAAAATCGTCAAACTGGTCGGCCCCCATGGTGGAGATGTTGGGCTTTGTCCCACCGGTTCCAAGGGCTATTATGTACAGAGCAGTGAAGAATATGCCTGTTTGGAAAGATGAAGGCCGTTTGTCGCAGTCTTGAGGCTTCACTCCATGCCCACACGATGGGGGTCTTAAGCCCGGTACCGAAACTGTTAGTGTCAGTAAGGACATTCCCTGTGGCAATAAGTAGAAGCATAACTCAGTGGTACGTCCCTCAATTGTGGAGTTGAAAATAAATTTATATAGTTTTTTTTGAATATTAAGAAAGGAAATTGAATTTTTATTTGTTTTTAATATTTATTTAAAATTTTGAATTTTATTACTCACAAATTTTTGGAAAACTGAAAATGAATTTCATTGAGTACATTAACTAAATACAACAACTGAATGAATCTTCATTTAGTACATTAGCTAAATACATAAATTTTATGGTTAAATTATAATCTCATAAATTCTCATAGAAAGTTTTTAATGTTCATATGATGTTAGCCTAACTGCTCGAGGGCAGGACTCTTAATCGTGTGGTTGTTAAAGATTTACATTTTTGATTGATATTCCCTAAACAAATTTACCTAAAACTACCCACCAAACTGATCATCTATTTTCAATAGTCACAAACAATTCTATCATCTTCAATCCTTCAGAAAAACTACTTCAAAAAACCGAATCTAAAGGTACCCACAAAACTAATCATCCATTTTCAATGGTCACAAACAATTCTATATCTTCAATCCATCAGAAAAACTACTTCAAATGACTTTCTTTATTGATGGTAAACAACTATACCATCTTCTTATATATCTGCCTCTTTGACTAATCGCTCAATGCAGATCTAAAGGTTTAAACTGTGAGGAGAGAATTTCAAAGACGTTCATAATCATCTAAATTATACTCATAGAAGTTTTCTAAAGACTTAGGCTACTTATCTATTATATCCTATAATATTTGTTCTATACAAATATGAAGTATTTTAAATCTCTCTGCACTTTCAAATTTCTTGAACAACTTTTTCCTGGTATGTATGTATAAAGATTAATTCAACAACAGTATTCATCAAGCAATAGGACTCGTGAGGAAATTCTAACCCAAACCCCATTCGGCCAAGTGTTCCAACCAATTATAATCGTAACTGTATTACACTTGTCATCTCATCTGATCGGTCACTGATCAGCCTAAATTTTCCATCAATCACATAACAAATATGAAAGTAAGTTGGTGTGGTTACCACAAGGTAAATGGCTGAAGCTATGATGAAAGTCCAATATCGACCAAGGTAAGCGTCTGCAATGTATGCACCCAAAAGAGGCATCATCCAAACAGTACCAGCCCAATTGGTCACATTGTTTGCGGATTTTACAGTTCCTTCGTGCAGGTTTTCCGACAGATATATCACCAGATTCGATGCAATCCCATAATATGCCATCCTCTCAACTAGCTCATACCCTGAAAAAGAAAGAACATGCATAAGAAGCCCAAAAAAAATGTCAAAAGGGAAGATGTTGCGTCTTGATCTATCAGTGACGGTCAACAGACGAGATTAATGAAACTTTGATGGTATTACCAACGATGAAGTAGCAAGCTTTCCATCGGCCCGTGGTTGATCTAAGGACCGGTCTGCCTTTGAGGTCTGTGGTACCGTCCTGTGTGTAATCCTGTGTACCACCAGCGGGACCTTTCTCTTCGACGCTCATCGTTGACATGAGAGGGAGAAAGAGAGAATGACACAAAAATAGTTTCAAGACTTAGGTGGTATATTCGTAGACATGTTATGTGTATAAATGTATGCTTTTATAGCTCTGAGATAAGCCATTCCCATCCATATATTTTTTGGCTCTCGATAATAACAAAATTGGCTTTTATGTATCATAACAAGACTAGTATTCCTATGTCCGTCGTTGCTTTTATATTTTTATGGTCTGCGATGAAATCGTTTTGTAAACACTCGTTCGTGTTCTAGCTCTTAAGGTTTTCTTGAGTTGGTGTAGGCGCTCCCTCAAAGTAATAAACACTTGTTCGTATTCTTGTTCTTTATAGGTTTTCTTGATAGAGTTGTCGTAGATACTCCTTCAAAGTGTAGCTTAACAGTTAGGTGTTACGTTAGTTTTTGGTACACTGTGAATAGCGGTGGAGAGAACTTTACATCGATGGTTCAATTATTGAGCAATAATAGTTAAATTTATGTGTCAAGCTCAGTTGATAGGCCAAGAAATTTGTCTAGCAAGACTTTGTCTAGTAAGACAAATTGATGACAACTATGATCATTTTGGCAAAGAGCTTATGTCGTATCTAGCGAGGGTTATTGTCATTTTTGTTACGTGAAGACTGCAGACTTTTCTTGCCTGGAGTTATCTGCTACTAATAAAAACTGGCCGATCTCAAACTTTAGAACGAATCCACAAAAAGCAATCTCAAATATGCTAACTTTAAACCTACGTCCATACGTATGCATAACTATATAGAAGCTGAATTAATTAATCATCCATTTATTATCTATTCCATATGTCTGATTGACACATGGATCTATGTCGATTGTCACACATATAAAAGTATTTTCTTGATATTAGAATATGAAAGCATAGCTCTTAAGGGAACAGCTTCCCAATCTTGTCTCCGACAAGGATTACTAATTAATAAAATTGGTCCAAATCATTGGATGATCATAAAGGAACTTAATAACCATTTATGTAAATCAGCAAAGAATTTAGGTCCAGCCAAATGAAAAATTAATAAATGATAAAGAATAAAGAACCACTGTTAGTTATCAAAACCAGAAAAATGCTATTAAATTTAAGCCCCCCAGATAAGCTCAAACCTTTAACAGAACATCAACTCAAGCTTCTGGTTTCCAACTAGCATCAATATGCTCTGAGGAACGGTTATTGTTCCCATAACCACCACTTCCACCACCGCCGCGAGAAATCTCCGGCCCGGCGTAGCCACTATAGTTATAACCGTTATCGACATACCTAGAAGCCCCACTAGGAGACCTTCCTCCTGAGGCATAACCACTACTACTACTTCTATAAGCATTCCCCAAAGGGAAGGATCCCCCGAAGCTCGGTCCACCGTATCCAGACGCACCGTATCCGGCACTCCATTGATTTCTTAAGAAATTGCTACTAGGAGAGCCCGTGTAACCAGCATTTGTATTTGCAAAACCACCAACTCCATATCCACCGTAACCACCATAGCCGACGCTACTATTTCCCATATAACCATAGCCAGAATAAGGAGGGTAACCACCACCTGTCTGTATAAATCCACTACTTCCTATTTGACTACCAAATCCTCTACCGCCAGAAATGTACGAACCGTACGCCCCTCTGTAATTACCCCTACCTCGGCCGCCACCCCCAGCAACTGTGTCTTTGGGAAGTGCTTGTTTTACCTCAACAAGCTTACCATTCAATTCATGGAAGGTCTTTTGGAGGACTCGATCGACTGCCTCTTCAGAGGAGAAAGTGATGAACCCGAAGCCACGTGGCCGGCTCGTGTAGGGATCGTACATGATCACAACATCGGAGATGGTGCCATAGTCTTGGAAATGTTCCTTGAATTCATCTTCCGTTAAGGTGGAAGGTAATCCTCCCACGAATATCTTCTTGGTTTTGAGATTCTTTGGCCCTCCGAAATTACCACCAGTGCTGGTACTACCGGATCTTAGACCTTGCTGTTGTTCTCTTGACATGGCTTTTTTAGCTTCAACCTGAGTGAATTAGAGGTTATAAGAAATCGATGTGGATTTCAGAAAAACATAAATTGTTATAAGTGCATGAAACTAAAAATGGAAGCTTATCAGAATTAGCTACGACAAAGAACTCATAATCCAGTATCGGAAATGCTAGTTTGTGAACATTGATCAAATAACAAATGCTGTAATGGAAGGTAATCAAATTAACAAATACTGCAGCCATATAGTAATAATGAGAATGATTACAAGAACACTAAACTCGTCCATCTAATATTGCTGAAGAAAGTTTTTACACATACACTAAAAGCACCAACATCTAACATAAATATATTAGCTAATGTAATTCTGCTAAGAGATGGTTTCAGAAAAACTCAAATTATAAGATTTGAATAGCAACTCCCCAAAATTAGTATAAACTACAGAATATCCATAAAACAGAACAGTTTATGGTAATTAGTTACGTCAGTGCACATCATTACAATAACAGGAACAGAGACAGAGATAACACATTATTCCTGATTCATCAACATGAATACATCATACATGCAGAAAATGGATCCACAACAATCCATCACGAATAGACCACCAAAAATCCAACAGACAAAGCATTTCCACCAACAAAACCACAAATACAAAAACACGCAAAACGCACGCACCGCCGATCAAACCGCATTTCACGAAGAAAACACAAAAACACGCGCATCATTTCATTCGATTAAAATTAACCAAAACTCAACGAGATTAAACACGTATAGAGAGAGAATTACGGTACGGCCGTCAATGGTGTGCGTTTGCTGAAGAACGGCGGGAATAACAGACGGATCGGCGAAGACGACGAAGCCGAAACCCCGCGGTTGGGCGGTGATCCTGTCTCGCATGATAATGGCGTGGGCGACGTCGCCGTAGCGGCGGAAATGATCTTTCAGGCGTTCCTCCGTCGTGTCCCACCCTATTCCGCCGATGAAGAGCTTCCCCTCGTCGGAAGATGAGTCCATTGTGTATGTGCGCGAAAAATGAATCTCTGTTTTTGTGTTATATATAATATATTGTCTGCTTCTGTGCTACCGTATTTGTTTTTTGCCTTTACTTTTTTGTTTTTAATGTTCTCGGCTACGGTAAATGGGTGATTTGGTTTTATGGGCCGTAAAAGGCAAACTTTGGGCCTATGTAAATACAAGGGCAAATTACATTTATGTACCCTGAGTTTTGTCCTAATTATAAATCAGTTCTTTTTTTTTCGATAATTATATATTAATCCCTAAAAATACTGTTTCAATTACATATTAACCCCTACAGAATGACTGATTTATAATTAAAATAGTATTTTTAAGTATTAATATGTAATTATCAAAAGAAGAGGGACTGATTTGTAATTAGGACAAATCTCAGGGTATCTAAATGTAATTTTCCCTAAATACAATAGTGTTATGGGTCATATAAAGAAGCACAAAGAAAAGTGTAAGATCATAACTTCTTAGAACTTAGAATTTATTGGGTTTCTATCGGATCTTAAATCGAATCTGATCCGACCTGATTTTATTTGGATTTAATAATAACGAATTGGATTCAATTACTGGATATGTTATCTTATTCGGATCCAGAATTCTCAGTATCGGTCGTAAGCCAATACAGTGACGGTCCTGTGTTATAGTATATATTTATATTTCTTTTGTCTTGTCTATTTTCAAATCGTTAACGCTAATGTTTTAATTTTAAAGTTTACGTGAAAATGAGTCTGTTGGATTTTGAAATGATTCGAACTTAATTAAATGAGATATTAAAAAAAATAATAATAAAATGAAAAGTAAGTCTCAGGCTAAAATTGGAAATTTAACGCTTGGTTTGGTTCAAGAAATTTGGAAGAAAAAGAACATAATAATAATGAGCTTTTTGTATGCGTTTAGTTGATGAAGGAAAAGAAAAGTAGTCCTCGTGGTGTAGTTCTATTAGTTTTGGAGGCACAAATTTGTTAAAATGTGCAACGTTCTATTACTTATGGTGTGAGAAAATCATTTTTAAGTTCAATATAAACTTTAAGGATGAACTTCTTATAAATTTGTGAGATACACACTTCTCCTAAACTTTGAGGATAAACTTCTTATAAGTTTGTGGGATATACATTTCTCCCAAAATAAATTACTGAGTACCTGATTGATATTCCTCAATTATTTTATCGGGCTAGAATGTGGATTTACATTCCCCAATTGTATTCTCGAAACAAAATGTGAAGGATTTTAGGATTGGGATTCAAATTCGATCATTTGCTACGAGGAAAAGAAAAGTAGAAAAAACTATTTCTTCAAAAGTTTTTCTACCAATTTAGTAAGGAAAAGCAAAGGAATTTGGACGGTTCTCACACTTCAAAGTTTATTCATTATTTCATTACAGATTTACAGGTCAACTGTCAAGTGTCAACTCCTTTCTTTCTCCCCTACCATGTAATATTGAATGCACGCGTAATATTTAAAGTTATAGAGTATGGAATTTGGCTCCCACTCTCTAATCTCTCAATTATGTCTTATGAAATTTTCTTTTCCTTCAATTTTTCTACAATGACCAACCAGAAAGTCGTTTCTCTCAATTTTTCTACAATGACCAACCAGAAAGTCGTTTCTCCCGGTTTTTCCACTTACCAAACAAGCTAAGAATCTTAATTCTTGAGATATCTTTGATTTTAGTTTCTATCCCTTCAAATATATGCTCGGTCTAGATCATCTCAAAAGTTAAATTATGAGGTGAGAGTTGGTTTTACATTTATTAACTAGCACAAAGTTTGATCATTTTTTAATGTGGAATGTCGGATCTCAACACACACCCCGCACCCCCAAGCCCGAACAATCGAGAGTTTATCTTAGAGCGTGAAACCCAATTCAATACACGTCAGACTCGAACAATGGAGGATCTACCTTGGAACGTGAAACCCAAGCCCAATTCAATACACGTCAGGCCCTAACAATCGGGGGTCTACCCTGAATTAATTTCCACCCACCCAGGCCTGAACAATCGAGATTCTACCCTGGATTAATTGATAGGATGCAGCCTCCTTTGAACCATGTGAAAGTTCATATATGCTCGGCCTAGCTCACCTCAAAAGCTAGCTCGTGAGGTGAGAGTTGATTTTGTATTTATTAACTAGCACAAGATTTGATCATTTTCCAATGTGAGATGTAGGATCT
>JBBMKE010000001.1:327779-339863 GCA_037834125.1 Lippia alba | reverse complement strand
CACAGGAACATAATCAAGCTTTATGGATATTGCTCCAAGAAAGGGTCCATGTATTTGGTGTACGAGTATGTACAGAGAGGTAGTTTGGGGAAGATTTTGTATGATGATGTGGAGGCCATTGAGCTAACTTGGGTGGCAAGGATTAGAATTGTCCAAGGAGTGGCTCATGCCCTGGCTTACCTGCACCATGACTGCTCCCCTGCTATCGTGCACCGTGATGTGTCGATAAACAACATTTTATTGGAGGCAGAACTTGAGCCACGCCTTGCTGATTTTGGCACAGCAAAATTGCTGAGTTCTGATTCAACTAACTGGACAAATGTAGCAGGTTCCTATGGTTACATGGCACCAGGTAATCAGTTCTCCACTTTTTCTACTTATCATACACATCAGATTATTTGCTAATTATGTGAAATGCAAATGTATTCGATGGCGACTTACTTCTATATTATAAAAAATGGTTATGGCCTTTATAAAACGACGGTATGATACAAAAGCTTAAGCTGATAGAGATAAGGGCCAGTAAATATTGATTTCTCTAACTAATTTTCTACTGAAATGCAGAGCTAGCATTTACCATGAAAGTCACAGAGAAATCTGATGTATACAGCTTTGGAGTGGTGGCTTTGGAGGTTATGATGGGAAGGCACCCACAAGATCTAATCTCTTCTCTATCAGCAAAAGCAGCTCTGCACAGCAGTCCAGAAATATTTCTGAAGGATATTCTCGATCAAAGGCTTCCGCTTCCCACAGGCATAATAGCTGAAGAAGTGGTGTTTGTAGTCACAATTGCGTTATCTTGCACAAGGAACAGTCCAGAGTCACGGCCTAACATGCGTTTTGTTGCACAAGAATTATCAGCTCGTACTCAGGCTTACCTGCCGGAGCCACTAGAATCAATAAACATAAGCAAGCTCACAAATTTCTCTAAATAGGAGTTAATAAATTAGCTAATGGAATACCCTATCCTTGGATTGTACAGTGATAGTGCAATTTTGATGTAATGCTAGTTTTCCTTTCATGCTACATCTGTGAAAATTATGGACAACCAAATGATATAACTGCTTTTATGATAAAGAAAATTGATTTACATCCTTCAGGAAGTGCACAACTGAGTAGAAATAAACCCTTCACAAGTTTTTTATATTTCAACAATTTACATAAGCAAGCACTCTATTTTAATATTCCAATCAAACAGTATCCATAAGATTAGCAATCCACACCACATTGCTTGAGTATAGGGCCTGTTTGTTTGGGCAAGAAAGGATCAATCCTAACCCAAACAAGTGAAAAGATTGAAGCTAGAAGAACCGACCAAAGAACCACAATTGTAGGAGTCCTATTCTGCCTTCCCATCAACCCTTTCAAGAAGGGGTAGAGATGAACAATAACCCAAAATGCGAAGAATAGTTTTCCGAAGAGTGGGCCCCACGAGCCGTAACCATTGTTAATTGCACCAGAAATTCCTGCCACCACACCGACCATATTAAGGATGATCAAAGTGGTTGGTGGGATGAGAAGAGTTGTCCATTTGAAGAGATAGAGTTCTCCAAACTCAGTATCATCAGCTGATTTTGATGTCACAGTGAAACTTGTGTCAACTCCAGCAAGAACCTTGAGAAGACCTTGAAAAACGGCAAAAAGATGAGCTGAAACACCACCGATGACCCAAAATTGCTCATTTCGCCACCAATCCTCAATGCTGACTCCACTCCAACGAAGCTCAAGAATGCCTGTAGCAATGATCGACAGGAAAAGTGCGATAAACCATATACTTGCTAGGTTGTTCAGCTGCAAAAGAAATGAGATTTGTGTAAGGGAAGGGAAGTGGTAGAGAGTCTTGAATGAACATAAATAATATGGTTTATAAACTAAAGGATATTTATGCCCTTTTAGTAGCTAGAGTCGGACAGTTTATAAGATGTTTAAAGAAAAGGTTTTGGAGAGCTTAGAAGCTCCAAATTCTTCTTCTTTAGGAACTTATAAGCTTATTCTTCAGAAACTTCACCAAACAAATTTGAGCACCTGAGCTCAGCCAAATGAACTCTAAGCAACCAATTGATTGCGTTCCACCCTTTTTAACGCCTATCCATGCTCTATGGGTTCAAGGTTGATAATACTTACCGTCGGAACAATAAATTTGCCAGTAAGGAGACACACAGCTGGAAGTACGCAATAGGCTATCAGAGCTATGGAAGTGAATGGGTACACTATAGTGTTAATATAGGCAAGCCTCTCAAGCCATTTGAGCTTTCCTCCATAACCATACCAAAGTGGACAATGACGACTAAGGAAAATCTCAACAGAACCAAGTGCCCATCTCAGGACTTGGTGCAACCTATCAGACAAATTGATTGGAGCTGAACCCTTAAAAGCAGGTCTTTTTGGACAGCAGTATACAGACCTCCATCCTCTACAGTGCATTTTAAAGCCCGTCAAAATATCTTCTGTAATCGAACCATAAATCCATCCAAGCTGTTTTATCAAACAAACACGAAAGATATTGGTCTTGCAGTAGATAAATAGCTCTGAACTCAATTTCAGTATATGTTAAGGTATAACTGTCAAAGATTTGGTGAGGTTTGTCTCCATTACAAAAAATCTTCTATCTATTGAAATCACAATTTTGTACTTTGGACAATTGAGGCTGTTGCTATTTGTGAGACAGAAGCAAAATTCAAGGATGGTAATTGTAATTTTAAGCGGTAAAGGATTTCTTTTTTTGTGATTTTGAGGTTTAGGCAATTATCCCATAAATTGAGCACTCAATACTTACCTCCTTGCCCCATTCAGTTTTCTCTTCATAGCCACAACTAATAACATGAATGGCTTCTTTGATTGATGTAGGGTTGTTCCCCTCAGGAAAACCGCCATCTTCCATTAGAGTGGAAGCAATGAAAACAGGCGACATCCCAAATCGTTTCTCGAAATTCTTTTGTGACATGAGTGATGATTTTTCCAGCTCATCATATCCTTCCAGCCCTTCTTCAATTTCCTCAAGATCGAAAACCGGTCCATGTGATGTTGGTTTCCTCGTGTACTGTTTACCCATCATTTTCTTCTGCTTGCTATACAGTCCTCCCAGCCCAAGCAAGGCCTTGAGGCCCTTTTTCTTGCTCTTTGACTTCTTCCTAGATCTACCACAACAACAACAACACAGTTTTGGCCAGCAATCACACGTCATCTTGGGCCTCTTCTCGGATGCTGGTGGGTCATAGCCGTACAATGCCTGCCTGTTAAACACACACCCTGTTCCGACATATACTGGCCCTTGGATCCCATCCAGGCCTTTCATGTTGATCTGTTAAATAAAAGTTTTAGTATTTGAGACGCATATATAGAACATGGAAATTTAATTGTATAACTTACATCAAGGAACACTTGTATATGGAATAAATGTATATGAAAAAAGAAAAAAGTATAACTTACATCAAAGAACACAACATTGCGATTCGCATATCTATCATGACGATCAATACCGTCAAATCTTTGAGGAAACTGCACATAGCAGAGCTTCTTTCCAACCTGGGGATCCATCAAAAAGCACATAGCTTCCCTCACAGCCTTGCTGTTGTTGAGGTAATGATCACAATCCAGGTTCAACATGTATGGTGCATTAGTGAGCACCGCTGAAACTCGAATCTGTTGATATAACATGTGTTTTCAAACAGTTAGGATGTGAAAATCTGTAGGCAAACTTTTAGTTAGTAGCTACGGATATACTTACCAGAGCATTCATAGCACCTGCTTTCTTATGGTGATTATAGCCGGGCCGTTTCTCACGTGAGACGTACACTAGCCGTGGTAGCTCCTTGCCTTCAATGTCAAGTGCACCTTCACTTCCCAGATAAACCTACAACATAACAAACTTCTTTTCACTACAAATGACTCTATGGTTATGGTTGGTGTGAAGGATTTAGGGTTGAGGGGAGTAAAGCAAATGACTCCATATTTGATGTATTCAAATGTGGGCCATGTGATGCTACTCAGTTGGTTACATATCAAATAGCGTTGGCTGATCATAAGTGATGATGCCACCAGTATTTCATTTATGACCTTGTCATATATATTATGATGTAAAGGTCCATAACCCAGTTGGATGGGACCAAATAAACCTTCAAATCTACCGTAATCATTCAAGCAATAGCTTAAAATTGTCAAAGACTAATCAATTTTTCATCTTATGGTTGTAATCTTCGAACCTGAATCATTCCAGGATGGTCACGTGTGTTGTTCCCTGGCCACGGTGTACCGTCTTGCATAACCCATCCTTCTTCTGGTTTCTTCTGAGCCTTAGCTACCAACGCATTAATTCTCACCTTGAACTCTTCATATTCTCTCTGCAATAAATACACACTCTCAAAAACTTGTCTAATTCATTCAAAATTCACCTAATTAAGAAAATATCGTTAAAACAATGATTATTTTGCATAATATTTACCTTCATTGCCCTCCTGTCCTTTACAAAAGTTGGCTGAACCTTATCCTTCAGATAATCAATTTTCTCATTGAAGTAGAACTCAGGCGCCCTCGGCTCAATATTATACTTCTTGCAGAATGGAACCCACCTCCTCGCAAACTCAGCAGTTTCAGACAATGCATCAAAAAGAAGCATGGATGCACCATCATCCGACACGTAGCAACTCACTTTATCCACTGGATAATCAACGGCCAGGATCGAAAGCACCGTATTGGCTGTAATAATTGGGGGTTCTTTGAGAGGATCAACTGTGCTCACAAAGAAATCAACTGGCGCAAGACGGTTAGGTTCCCCCTCACGTTCGAAACGCAACGAGAGGCGATCGAGATAGGTTTCTCTGTTAATGGGGCACCATTTGGGGAACTGATCAAGAATCCAGGACAAACCAAACCATATTTCACATATTACCGAGATCATCCACAAGGGAAATGCATCGTATGCTGGGGTCAAGATTCTGAAATGGAAGAAGAAACATAAAATGACGAAACGTATGACGATCACTATGCGGTAAGGGCTGATTAAACGAGAAGGAACTGGGACTTTTCGCCACATTGGTTGACGAGCTTCAGCCATACTGCAGCAGAAAAATTAAAAACTATATGTAAAAAATTGGCAAAACACAATGCAAATCATTAATAACCTATAAACTAGACAATTAACACGAGTAAATGAGATCTTACAGAGTGTATTCATCATCTCCGTCATCTCCACCGCCATCTGCCTTAGTGACGAGGCCCCTCTTTTCCTGCCTCGTTTTCCAATTCTCCACTCTTTCCTTCCATTCTTCGTTGCTGTAAGCTTCTTTTTCACCATCAAAATCTTTCCCTGTAACTGTAAACACAAATTTAATTTCAGCACTCAAATTACTAAATAGGTTTTTGATTATTTCGAAGAGAAATTATGAATACCACTTCCGGCGACAGAAGGAACGGCCGCTGCTCCTCCATTGACGTGATTCTGATGCTGCTTGAAATCCCCAAATTCCTGCGCGCGCAAACCATATCAATTCAAATTTGATTGTTTTTTCCTCGTCGAATTGGAACCTCCATTGCAGAGGAAAGTACAACCGTACAATGGGTATAAATATGTTTCCAGAAAACAATAATTGTGGGCTACAAATAGGCCCAAATAAGCAATATAGATTATCGGCCTATTTAGAAACGGGCTTTTAATGAAGATTGAATACAAAATTTTCAATATAATTATCCACTCTCATCTTATAAATAAATTCAGCAAAAAATATTTTTAACATAAAAAAAGAAATTTATATAGAAATAGTAGTTATCCAAAGTCCGCAAGCCAAACAATAAAAAATTCTTATTAAAAAACTCCAAATGTATGATTAGTTACATTAGGAACCCGATTAAATAAAGTAATTATTACAAATGATACTCCATATTTAAATTTAATTATACTCGCTTCCTACTTAGAAAAACTTTAGTTACACATCTTAAAAATGTCTGTAATTAATTTATTTTATGTACGAATTATCTCAATTAATGCATTCCTAACAGGCGTTTTATGCGATTAAAATTCTCCAAGTACGGTGTAAGTGTAATTAGATTTAAACATAGAATATCACTTGTTAATTCACCATCTAATTTGGGTTCTAATGTAATTAACCCCAAATTTTAGGTGCAAATTCTAAAATAAAAATTTATTTCACAATACAAAGACAATATCCAAATAAAGTAATGTTTATTAAAGAAAAAATCAAGAAATTATATGTTTATAATAAGAACTTCTAAATATTAATAACAAATAATAAATAAATAATTAATGACTAAGTTTTTTTTTTCTACACACACCCAAGCGGGATTCGAACCTAATTATTGACTAAGATTTGAACTATACCGAATGTTGACGATCATATGAACCCTGATGACGATTCTTCAACATGAACTCATCTTCAAAATCTTCACCAAGATCATCTTCCTCGTCTCCTTCAACTCTAGGACAACCTTATAACAGAACATATATACAGGCTATTACACAATGAGCCAATTCGAGGGTTATTATGTAGTAAGTTTCAGGAGTTTGCTAAAATTACACATTTATGTTTAAGTACTACCTTTCTGACGTTTGTAGCGAGTATGGCACTGAGGGCATGTCTGGTTGCCTTCGCTCCTCTCGTAGTCATAGCAAGGCCGGCAAACGGGAAATCCACACCCGTTGCATGCAACGAACGTCTCCCCGTTCTCTTTCAGACTGATCTCGTCTCCACATATCTTACATGCTTTTGATTTGGCCCCGTGCTCATGTGTTGGATTGAGCTCGTGGTCCTAAATACGTTGATGCATGAGTTAGGGAACCGTAATCGAGGGGTTAGATGTAATTTCAAAAGGAATGGGGTGTTTCTGTAATTATGATAGGTTTCAAGGGATGTCTCTGTAAAAGTTTTAAGAGGTGTAGGTGTTTGTGAAAAACATATTCCAATTTTTGAACTTTGTACTTTAATAAAAACTACCTACAAAATATAATTTTATAAAAGCGTATGTGCGCGCGCTAGAGAGCGAGAAAGAGAGAGAGGAGATATTAGTTACCTCATCGGCACCATGAGAGCCGCCGGTAAAGAGTCCACTGGCCATGGGAAGAAACCGAATAAATTCGAAGATAATACGAGAGAGTGAGAGTAGGGAGGGGTTTTTAAAACCTAAATGAAGTACAATGAGGGGGGTGGGGTGGGGGGTACCAGCTTACTGGTGAGGAGTCTAAGTTGATTAGAAGAGAAGTAAGATAGGTGGGAAGAGGACAGTCAGTTTGCTTCATTTTTTCTGATACTGTGGAAAAGGTAAAGAAGATGTGCAGAAATATCATGACAAAATATGTCAATGTAGCTTCCACTCAAAGCTGCATCAACATGGGCTTATCAAAGTCTACCATATTCACCTTTCTATTTTCTTTTATTTTTTAATATTTGATAATCTCCCAAATCATTTTCAGGAAGGAAAATGAGTAATTTAATAAAAACTAGTAATCGTGGCACACTCCATGTGTGTGCAAATAATAAAATAATAATTATTTTTAAATATATATTAATTTAATTTTTTATTTTAATATTTATTTTGCTATTATGTTTAATATAATTAAAATTTGAAAAGATAATACAAAAAAAAATTAAAAAATATGGGCAACAATAAAAATATATAATTGAAAGAATGAGAAAAATTTGAGAGAAAAAAAGAAGTTACAAGATAAATACAAGATAACAAGTTAAAAGAGTGATAAAAAGAACAGAAAAAATAATAATAATTTTAAAGTCCAAGAGAAACGGTTATTGTAAGGGTCTCTCAATTAATTTAATAGTATGATATAATAGTATAGATAAACCTCAATTATTTATTGTATATGTCCTGCTGTTACTGGAAGTCAAGAAATGAAGAAACTCAAATGATGACACTGATATTACCAAAATAACCTCTCAAATCTTTATTTTGCTTTTTTGAGATATAAGAGATAATTACAGCATCCTCCCCTATTCCCTAACATACAACATAATTCGGGTGGAGCCGGGGCCGAAAGCCCCCGAATGCTGGACGGGAATTCAAGTCTTATGACAAAATCAAAATCCAGAGGCTGCACAATCTAAATTATGAGGGGAATAGTTTCATCTAGCAAAAGAACTACAATATCACAGCTTCTTATAACTCAATTTAGTCTTGCTAGTAAATTTGTAGCAGCAAATGGTGTCTATTCGTGTGCGGCCTTTGCACGTTTTGATGGTGGAGAATCGGCCTTGCTGGGATTTTCAACAACTTCAGCGCCGTGTGCTTTTTGTTTCTCTCCCACGTTAGCTTGTTCGGTTCTTGCACAGCTTTTATCAGTTTCTACTACTGAACTGTCCGGGTTTGGTGGATTTTGACGTGCATCAGTTGACTCTTTCAATAGGTCAACAGTGGTGGAAGAATCCCCCTCCTTGCCCAAGTCCACCCCGGACTTGCATTGCTTCTCAAACATCATCTGAAGATATCGCCCTTGTTCTTCGATACGAAGCTGGAGATTTCTTTGAATCTGAAGAAAGTGTGCATTATAATGTGTTTTTCCCGTATGCTTCTCATTTTTTTCTGAAATACTAGTAATCCTGGCACACTCCATGCGTGTGCAAATAATAAAACAATAATTATTTAAATATATATATAATTAAAATTTTTATGTTAACATTTATTTTGCAATTATTTTTAATATAATTAAAAATAAAAAATAGAAATTAAAAAATATGGGGAAAAAGTAGAAATATGTAACAGAAAGAATAAGAAAAAGGTGAGAGAAAAAAAGAGAAGTTAAAAGATAAATATCGGACAACACGTCATGAGAGTGATAAAAATTTTAGAGTCCAAGAGACCAAAACGGTTCCTCTAAGGGTTTCTCACTTAGGGTTCTCACTTAATATAATAGTATAGATTAGTGGAAAAATTACCTCAAGTTGTTCGTGAAGCCTCTTTTGGACTTCCATCTGTAACCGCAGAGCTTCGGTAATTTCAATACCCCTGTTGAGAACAAGAGGAACAATAAATCAGATTAGTTAGATATAAACTTAAGTTTCAGCAATATCTTTATGAGAAATGTGAAGGATGAAGCACAATACTTCGATATTTACTGACATATTGTCTTATTGAAAAGGAACACTTCTCATCATAGAAAGTAATAATTGTTTACAAGGGTGAGATATCCATATAGGCGGTGAAAGCACATTCAAAATCCATTTGGACAATCATTCTTGAAAATAATGAACATGAAATATTTCTTTATGTCATGCCATTCCCATCTATTTTCCGTATATATTTTGTAGGGTTCCTGCCCTAAAACAATTTGTATATGCAAGCAGCTTTTTGAAGGATTTGTTGTGCCTATTTTTCTATGAGATTTTGTTCTCCCATTCAACAGAATGAGACACTTAGTGGAGTACGTGGTTAACAAAATAATCCAGTTTTCAGTAATGGATTCCAACGAAGAGAAACTGAACTTACGTTTTCAAGTCCAGAGATGAAAGTTCATCAATGGAGGCGGTTTTTCTCTCTGAAGATTCTGCAAAAGAATAGACAGCTTTTGTTCAGGCGATGATAGCTTACACGACCATTTTAGTGCAGACAAGTTTATTCATAATCACTGCAAACTGTGCAATCTTTACAAACAAAAGATGCAGGAAAGTTAACCGAGGCACAATACGAGAATTGAAACTAATAAAATCCACAAATATATCTGTTTCATGTATAAGGTTACACAAAATTCACGAGCTGGTAATGTAATTCAGAATTCAGATTTTTTTTTCTATTGGCTTGAGAGGGAACGAGAAGGAACTAAGTAGAAAGAGTATCCAGCAAGAGAAAGTAAAGCAAAAGCATTGTTGTAACTGGTTAGTCAAAGAAGAGGAGTCAATATCACGAAACTGCAGATATTCAAAATCATATAACAGATTATGCACCATATAACTAAGTACAGAATCAAAAGGACTAGGCAGAACAATGTCACACACCTTCTGTGGATTCAGGTTTGTATCTAGCAGTGCGGTACTTCTGTGGCTCAGAAACAGATTCCATATTTAGCGAAGAATAATCAACAGCCGAACAGTGTCATGATAATGTAAGTATAACATAATTACTCATTATACATACCTGTAGATGGCTTTTAACATGATAGATTGTCAAGCCTTCGACTTTCATTAGCTTCAGGACACCCTTTGGAGTAGCTCCTACAATGAAACTTAGAGTAATTTCTTTGTCCCCAACCTTACGGTTTAAACTGGATTTTAAATCAGTTATAAACCAGAAGGGAACTTACTTTCACTTCCACCGAGTTTGTTGACTGCCTCCACAAAAGCCTCATGAAGCTCAGGTGTCCAACGCATTCTTTGCTTTGCAGGAGCAGAACTAGTGGATGGCGATTGAACAGCAACATTGCAAGTTTCTTCGGATGCAGCTGGAAGTTGCTGAGGTAAATAGGGTTGTGTTGAGATGCTAGTTGACTGTTTGGACATTTGAGATGGTAACTGTATTTCAGGATAATGGAGCAACTTTAAAATGAATGCTCCCAAATAACAATTTAGTTACGCCCAACTCCTCATGTTATGGATGAGCATGAAAAAGCCCTTTAATAATATAAACTTTCATAGAAACGCTGTGAAATTTAGAATTTGCTTCAAAACCAGAGTATATTTCGCACGTCCTGACCACAAACATAGATGCATTTTCACAATAAAATACCTTTCGCCTTCATATTTTATTTTTTATCCTTTCTTAAGAGAATGAGGGTAAAAAGGTAAGTTATAATCCTTTCTGATACACGCCTAAAGCAAGGGACAGTGAAATTCTGAATATATTAAAACTTCCAAGGTTTTCTTATGGATTCTTTATTATTGAATGGTTTTCATGTTCATTAGTTATAACACCTCAAAACACCCCAGAACAAACAATGCACTACCTAACAATTTTCATGGTCACTAGACTAGCACACACACAGAAAGTAAAGAGATGCTTTCAAAATCATGCGCACAAGAGAAAAAACCTAACCTTTAGCTGTGGATCCTCAGCACTTGCATCAGCAAGAATTTCATTCCAATCAGAAGCTAAAAAATCATTATCGGTCATAAATTGATCAGCCCAATCCTGGCAATAGTTTGGTTTACCAATATCCATAACACCTCCACTGTTATTACCATCAATTTGACTATGATGGATGCCAGCAGTCATTGGAAAATCAAGGAAATCAGGCAATGCCTCTGCACACCACGTGTCATTATTATCTTTGGTATATTGGCTTGAAGCAGTCGACTGAAGAAGTCCACAGTCAACTGAATGTGGTACTATAATTGAAGACCCACTATTTGTTGATTGAGAAACGAAAGAGGACTGTCTGGGAAGAGTCCCTTGTTGTTGAATGGATGAATGCTGAATGTCACTGGGAAATCTTGAAGATGATGCAAAAAAATGTCCAGCAACAACCCCATTATTAGAAGGCAGTTGTGGAATAGCATTTCGAGGATATTGTGTGGGCCCTGTCTCCAGCATAACATTCTGGGAGTCAGAAAGATTGGAAAATTTCTCTTGTTGAGTTGATGGATGAACAGGAAGAGAGGAAGGTAGAGCTCCCGATGCCCCACAGTTACCAAGCTGTCTTCCGCCCGGTTGTCTTTGAATAGATAAACCTTGTCTTGTTTCCATTATTGACTGGTGTGTAAGAATGGAAGCTAGAATATAAGGAACAAAGAAAATCTCAAATTCTCCAGTTACCTATGCAACCTACACCATGAGCATAACAGTTAGATTTCATATATAAGAAGGTGGTTTAGAGGATAACTAACTTATGCTACGAACGAAACAGACAAAGAAAACACACATCAGTATCTGCTTAACCTTACCACCATTTAGATTCAAAATTTTTCAGTGTGTTCATATACTTAGCCAGCATGCAACACTGCAGAACGCACATTGGATTGAAAAAACATTTCTTTCCCCTTCATATATCCCAAACCTCAACTCATATAAACTCAAAAGCACTTCCTAGAATAATTCAATGGTGCCTTAAAACTTTATCAACAAAGACATGAGCAAAACATAAGTTCTCAAAAACAGAACCAAAAAACAAAAGAAAAGGCAATAATCCCACGA
>JBBMKE010000001.1:296358-317542 GCA_037834125.1 Lippia alba | reverse complement strand
CCTCTCTAAGGGGAGATGAAGCAATCTCCAGGTTAGAAGACTGTGGACCACAGATCATAGCCAGTTCAGCATTGTTTCTCGGTCTGTTTGGATTTTCCGTGTCCCCAGCGGTTTCTTTTCCATTCAAAGACGGTGAACCTGAGTGCTCGAGACTGTCATGTTCTCTAATCGTACCATTCCTACCCGAATCTCTTCCACTTGATGGATCTGCAAAACCTCAAGAAGGATTCTAGTAATAAATATTAATATGCAAAGTTCACTTAACAATCTATTATATGACCTAACAGCTCAGGAGATACTTGGTGGTCTCGTCATTGTGTCATTACTATGGTTGATGACTAGGTTTCACGAGTGTAATTAAATAATTCAAGTAATATGCAATCAGGGACCCCAATGGCATATTACATGAGCTACACTACAACTACAACTACATCCATCAAAAACATGTGGCACATAACATTAAGAATAATGCATACAGAATGCAAACAAGTAAAAAGCAAATCAATAGACAATTTAAAATCTAACTACTAGACCTAATTCCTTGATAATTAGAAATAACAACTGGTTAGTAGCTAAAGTCAAAGCTTGAAGAGTTCACTTACTAAGAAGATATCAGTAATTCCAGTGTTGTCTAAAAGGCACCAACAACATGAAGTAAATATTAAATAAATACAGCTATGACAACATGCTAAGACAATGTCTCAAAAATTGAATAAGTACCTAAATTATATTAACGTTTATACAGAAATGGAAAGGGGTACCTGGATAATCAATAGCAATAGGAACAGGCAAACGTGGCATGTCATCAGTGACTGGCTCATCTTTAGGCTTAATTAATGCATGAGTTGCCACACTCTTATGTTTTGGTGACAGAACAAGACCAGGCTCGACCTTTGGCTCTTTAAGAACTATAGCAAGAGACGAGCTCTCAGAAACTGATCTCTTCTCCCTAGATGGTGTTTGAGGTGAGACAGATCCTTTTCCTCTATCTCTGAGCTTCATTGAATGAGAAGGAGATCTTGGTTCAATAATTAATTGTGTATTCTGTTGATTTCGACCAATGTCATTGGGCTGGCAAGGGTCACATCCCTCATGGGCAGTCAATGATTTGGGAGACATTGGTTGTTTTCCTTTATTTTTACCAAGTAGTCGACTCGTGGCAGCCTCAGAATTAACCCCTGCGTTTTCAGATCTGGGTATAGGTGATTCCACAAGACCTTGTGATGCATCTAGCCTTGGGGGAGATGTTTCAGGTAGTTCATTTGGTTCCTCTTTTGGTATGACAAGCAGCAGCTTAGGATTGGCACCGTTACAGGCATTTGAGGAAGTTGGAGCATCTTGGTATTTACGCCGCAACCTTTTTAAAGGCCGTTCAGGCTCTTCAGTTGCCTGAGCTACTCTATTCAATTCCTCCTCTTTCTGTTTAGAAGAATTGTCCAGTATATAGTAGTAGAAGAACAAAATAAGGAATAAATAGTAGTAGAAGAAAATATAAGTATTAGTCAGAAATTGATATATAAAGCATGATTTCATGCAACGAAGATCACCTACATCTTCATGCACCCTCTTCTTTGATTGTTCAGCTGCCTGACAAGTGACATTAATCAAACTATAAGCATCTTAAATTCTCTTCCAGATAAATGGATGGGTATAATGAATAATGAGATTAAGAGATCACATACTTCATTGTTGACAAGCTTCTTTGAACTTGCTTCTGCCTTGAGAGACAAAAAAATTCAAACTCTCAGCACTTCAACCAGGAAAGAAATGTTACAGCAGATAATAGGAATAAACCGAAGACGGAAAACTGAATGACGAAGATCACAGCAAAACTAGGAAAATGGAGAAGCAGAGATAGTTTAACAGCCATAACACTTACTTCCTCTCTCTCAAATATAGCATCAGCAAGCGCTCTATAGTTATCATCTTCAATGAGCTCCCAATTTTTTTCATACAATTTCAGCAAACTCTTCAGTACAGGCTTCACCTTATCTTCAGTGATCCCGAGATCCTTCATAGCACGAAACGCATTTGCCACCCTTCCCTTTGTTTCCTTCTTGTTGCTCATTTTAACAAGTCGTTTTTATATCAAGGACCCTGAACCCTCCTTAATCCTGAATTTTGTCAGCAAGCATAACAAAAATAACCAAACATCTTGAACAATTAACACTTTGCAGGAGAGGTATTTAAAATCAGGATATTTACTTCAAGAAATATACCAATCAAATATTGATGTAATGTGTTATTATCACCATCTAGTATCTATAACCATTATCAAGTATCAAACCATAGAAAGTTGAATTGATAACACCTTAAGAAACCTGTTCATTCACCTCACCCAAATAAAACACATCCAGAAACATTAATATCTCAAAGAATGGGAATGCAAAATCACGCACAGACAAAAATAAACACAACAATGTTATTTAGCATATCTAAGCAGTAGCTCAACACAAAAACTACAAGCACAATAAACAAAACAATCTTATGAAGTGCATTAAAAGATGAAATCAGCAGGGAAGATAACAAACTCACTCAAATTTTCAGAACCGCGAGAATCCCTAAGAAACTATCTCCTTTCCCCGCCCAAATGGGTCCTATTGGAAAAAAAAATTCATCCACTGAAAATCAGCAACTCAGTTATCCGCATATATGGTGGTACATTGACGCCATAATTAGAGCAATGAAACAGATTGATCCAAGCATGCAGTTTAAAATAGCTCACAATTCTCTCATTAGCGTAAAACGGAGAAATCCCCATCCCATTCACACTCAGAATCAAGGCCGTGCACGAATATAAACGGACACAATCTTTTCGCCCAAAAAAAAACACAAATAGAGACAAGAAAACCGATTGAACTGCAATGTACGAACCATAAACCCTAAATAAACCCCAGACAAATTCAAACAAAATGAAAGGTTCCCAACAAATGTACGAATAACAAATTCCCAAATGTGCATACACCATACGAAACCTCCGAACAAAATTCAGAACCACCGATTATCATCATCATGCATAAGAGGAAAACGCAGAAACAGACAACGGAGGTGCGAGAAATCGCGAAGCACGGGAACATGAATTCTTACCAGCATTCACCCTTGGCTTCTCCCTGTGCGCGCCATAGTTACAGAGGGGGTAGGGCTTGGAAAATTACAGCGATGATAATGAGGTGAAAAACAATTTTGCAGAAGAGTTTGACTGTTTTGAGTGTGAGTGGGAAACTCAGGCGAATTTGGGGAGGGAAATGTTCCTCTGCCACGCGGGAGATGGAGCGCCGTTGTAAAGGTAATTTCTTTTTATATAGTTTTTGCATATTAGGTAAACTTGTAGGTAATAATAATAATAATAATAATAATAATAATAATAATAATAATAATTTGTACAGTATATACTGAAAGTTATATTCACAACAACACTTGGATATACGTAAGATTTATATTAATGTATATCTTAAAAATGTATTAATATAACATATGATATGTATAAAATATATATACTATAATATGAATGATAATTACAAAAAATTATATGGTTTAAGTTATAACAAGCTTGTATAGTAATCGTATACCTTAATAATATATGTTTTAATACTAAATATGGTTGAATATATTTGCATATTTCCAATATAAAATAATTATGTTACATGTATTTATTTAGATATACTGATTCTATAATATAGAGTCTTATTATATATATAACTTTATTTTGTAACATATTAGATTCTTTAAAAACTAAATTATAATTTTGAAAACAAAACAACTTGTAGATAATATATAAATCTTTTTCCTTTTAGATAATAACATATGTAAAGGCCCAAATCAGGCCCAATACTGGAGCAAATCAGTCCCAAATTTGGCCCAATTAATGTCCAAATTGAGGCCCAAATCAGACCCAATTGAGGCCCAATTCATGCCCACAGCAGGCCCAATTGTAGTCCAGTTGAGGCCCAATATAGGCCCAATTTCGGTCCAAATCACTCAATTGTGGCCCAATCAGATCCAATTATGGCCCAACAATAGTCCAATTGAGGCCCAATATAGTCCTACTTATGGCCCAACTTAGGCCCAACATAGGCCCGTGTCAAATCCAATTTTAGTCCAATTGAGGCCCAATATATGCTCACCTGTGGGCCAATCCGACCCAAATCTAGCCCAAAGCAAATTCAATTGTGGCTCAATCCGGCCCAAATCTGGCCCAATGAAGGCCCAAATCAGGCCCACGTTGAGCTCAACCATAGTCCAATTGAGACCCAATATAGGCACATTTATGGCCCAACCGGCCCAAGTTTGGCCCAGTTAATACCTAAATCAGGCCCAATTGAGGCTCATACCAGGCCCAATTGAAGCTCAATTGTGGCCCAATCCTGCCTAATCAGGTCCAATGGAGGCCCAAATGTGGCCAAATCAGGCCCAAGTGTAGTCCAATTGAGGCTCAATTGTTCATTAGAAAAAAAAAACAAAAACAAAGATGTTCATAAATATTAGTTTTTGTTTAATTTTTTAAACAAATAAAGCATTATATAATGTATATATATAAATTAAATTTTATATGTTGTTTCTTAATTTAGATTGGTCCAAATTACTTTTGAGTTCGAATCATTTTGTTTAACTCATCTAAATTTCGAAAAACGCAAATTAATTATTAGTCTAAATAGAATCTAGTAGTAAGTAATTTGTAAATCATCAAAATAAGATCTAATTAATCTTTTAGGATCGGTGGTATGCTATAAATTTTGAAATTTGGTAGATAACCTTACTCGAAAACTTCGCACAGGTTAATAGTGCAAACAGGATCCAATAGTTGGTTATCTGTAAATTTGTCCAAATAAAATTTAATAATTCCTGAGAAACCGACGGTAAGCTCTAACCTTGAAAATTGAATAATCATTTTTCTCGTAAATTTGGGGTAATTTTTGAATAGTATTAAAAAGTTGAGAATTTTCTCTTTCACTCCCCAACTCGAAAACAAAATCTTTTTTCACTCCCCAATTTTTCAAAAAGTTGTATTAAAATTCAGGAATCACGTAACTAAATCCAAAAATGATGTATTTTTTTTCCCGAGATGTTGTATATACATCATTTTGGAAAAAAAAAATACATAGCAAAATTCAAGGAATTCCACGAATTCCACTTGTTACAGATCCCACGAGCAGAGAACGAGCGTGCGGATGCCCTTTCAAAGTTTGCATCATCCATTGATGGGACTTGTGAGCGTGCAGTCACGTTCCTTCGAACCGAGAGACCACTGACAGAAGAAAGTGAACCAATCAAACGAGTAAACATGATTGACCCGGCCGAGCCCTGTTGGCTCGGCGTGATTATCCTGTTCCTGTGAGACGGAGCCCTTCCGAGCAATAGAGTTGAGGCGAGGAAAATAAGGAACAATGCCCCTAGATTCTCTCTAGACAACGAGGGACGCATTTTCAAGCGCTCATTTCAGGATCCTCCGATGCGATGCCTCAGACCCTCGCAAGCCAAAGAAGTTTTGGAACACATACATAGCGGCAATTGTGGAAACCACTCTAGCGGACGTATCTTTGCCAAAAAGATATTGAGGAGTGGATTCTATTAGCCCTCGGTCTTGTAGGATGCCATTAACCACTCCAAGAAGTGCCCCAAGTGCCAATTCCACGCGAACGTTCCACAACTCCCGGCAGCCCAAATGATCCCTGTTGACGTATCCTGGCCCTTTGACCAATGGGGCATTGACATTGTAGGACCCCTTACTATGGCGGTCGGCCAACGAAAGTTTGCTATCATAGCAGTAGACTACTTCACAAAGTGGGCCGAGGGAGAAGCGGTTGCGAAAATTACCTTCCGGACGGTCGGGGACTTCATATGGAAAAACATTATCTGCCGATACGGTATTCCGAGGGTACTCATTTCCGATAATGGCTCGCAATTCATCGCTACCGACACTCGGGAATGGTGCTCGGAGCTTGGAATCGAGCAATGTTTCACTTCTGTGGGTCATCCACAGGCCAATGGTCAAGCTGAGGTCACGAACCAGATCATACTCCAGCATCTCAAAACGATGCTCGAAAGTAAGAAAGGAGAATGGGCCGAGGAGCTCCAAGGGGCCCTATGGGCGTACCGTACTACCCCGCGAGCAGCAACAGGTGAGACTCCGTACGCCCTGACGTACAGATCCGAGACAATGATACCTGCAGAGCTCGCTCAGGCGTCTGCACGCGTAGCCTACTTCAAGACCATTGCTAATGACAGCAATCGAGCGCTGGAACTGGACTTAATTGACGTAAAGGTGATACCGCGTGGGCTTGCATTCATAAGTACAAGGCAACGGTTGCCTCACAATGCAACAAACATGTCAAAGAAAGAACCTTCAAACTAGGAGACTTAGTTCTCAAGAAGGTTGAGGTCTCTAAACACGTGGGAAAATTAGATCCCAATTGGGAAGGCCCCTTAAAAGTAATACATGTATGAGCGAACAATATCTACCTACTGGAAACTTTGTTCAATATCGGATACAAGAGAAATTGTTCAAAATGGGGAACAAACATCTCATGCAGGCCTTGTACGTAGAAAGCTTAATGTGTTAAAGATTCAAGGGGCAGGAGCATTGTTATCACGAGCTTCAAAAGTGGAGGCTTGCCCTGGCTTAGGAGGGGCCATCGACAAAGGAATCAAAGCCAGAGGTTCCTCACCTTGCGAGGGATGAACCCCAGCCTTGGCTGCTAGCGTTTGTTGGCTTGCCTGAGCTCTTTGGGCTACCAGAAACTCATCCTCATATTTCTTCACCATCACTCGGAACTCAGGCTCTGCTTCCCTGTCGTCTCCCTCGTTATCAGGAATCTCTTCCAAGTTTTCATTATTGGATATATCGATCCTTGTATCCTCACGAGCATTCACCGGTGCGAGCCCCGTCTTGATCAGCTGGCCTATTCCTCGCCAGAAGAACAGAGTTGTGTTGGCAAAGCAGTGGATGTTCGCCATGATGTCAAAAGCTTTGGTTTTGACAAACTGTTCCACTGCCTTCTTCCTAGTGTTGGCTTCGAGGGTATCGATCGTGTCCTTCATCTTCTCCAACTTGTCACTCACGTCCTTCAGCTCAGCATCCCTGGCCTCGAGGGTCTTCTTCATCTGCTCGTTTTCAGCATTCAGCCTCTCTTGCTTGTGCTTCCAGAGCTCGCTGGATTTCTTAAAACGGCTCTGCAGGTTCTGCCACTGCTCGTACATTTGGCGGAGATTCTCTCTCATTTTCTTGTGATCATCTTGAACGGTCCTGAGCTTGTCTTGAAGGTCCGTGCGCTCCTTGTGCCACTCTGAGGGGTCGTGCATTCGAGCCAGCCTCTTGTACTTTAACTTATAAGCAGCGTATGCCTTGGCTCCTTGCTCCAGACTCTTTACCCTCGGGAACACCTCCTGCAGAATCAACAAGTGTTCAAAAGAGTTCAAAACGCCATTAGAAACTTGAGAATGAAGAAATGTAAGATTAAGGGAAGGTGGAAGACTGATTAATGCAATCAAGGCATGGCTCAAGTCTCCGACAATCATCTCGGCAGTCTGATTGACCAACCACCCATGATCTCTCCCAAACTGGGCCCGATCGTAAATATTCGAGCTCATCAGTCGAGCACTGGGGCTCTGTCTCAGCAAAACCGGCCCATCTTTCGGTTTTCTCTTGTAGCGAGCATCCCCGAGAAGTTCGAATTTCCAGTACTCATTCTCTTCAGATGAGGAGGTGTAACTGTCGTCAAACTCGCACTGCCTCTTCCTCTTTCTGAAGGGGCCAGAACCACCCTCGCACTCTACAGCCCCTGACGCAACCGGTAGGGTTTTCTTGATATTTTTCCTCGGCGGGGGAACTTCAGTTACTTCCTGCATCTCGAGCGCTTCCGAGCTATGATTGCCTGGCTCATCCACCAAATGCTGTTTTGAAGCCGGAACGTTCTCAGCTCGAGGGGCCTCCTGACCTCGAGGGTTAGATTGAGGCGCTGATGCAGCCTCGAGAGGTACCCTCAGGAGCTTGGCAAGCTTTGTGGCTGCTCTACCCGTCATTATCAAGTCAATAGTTGCACAATAGAAACGAGCATCAATAAAACATCCTTGATAAAGGAAAGTTGCAAGAAAAATACTAAGTGCAAAAATGAAAGAACAATGCTCGCAGTTAGTAATGCTGTTAGTAAGAGTTAGTTCCTAGGTTCTAACTATCTCTCTCCAAGGTGTCCTCGGGGGGATTCTGAACCAGTTTAGGGGGGCTCGAGAGGCCGAAACAGAATAGAATCCTCTCGTCCGTCACAGGCCTTTGGCCTCAATTACCGTTTTGAACTATTTCATGGCCGCTGCTACGCTCCTCGCCCAACTCACAAATACCACATTCGGGGGCGTCACCCTAATCAATGATTCCTCTTCGCCGTGATCCACCCACTTCTTCAATACCCCAAATTTTTCATCCGAGCCGGTGACGTATAGGAACTTCCCTTTCCAAGTTTCTCCGTGACATGTGGTTGGGGAGTTGATCATTCGCAAGCCGTGTTTGGCAGAGATATAATAAAAACCACCTCGAGGGGAAGACCTCGATGAGCGAGATATCTGGAATAAACGAGTAAAGTTATCAACAGAAGGCGCTTGACCCGTTGTCTTCATGAGCATTATAAAGACGTTGATTAACGCTATTCCGTTAGGCAGCACTTGGGAAGGGGAAAGGTTCAGGTAGTTCAGGATGGCTCGCGTCTCTTGAGGAATCGGAAACCTCAAACCAGCATCCACTATCGTGTCCACATAAACAGTCATAAACCCCTCGGGTGGGTTATTCGCTCGCTCCTCAGGCTCAGGCAAAGGCAACCGAGCATCAATTCCACTCGACCACGCCTCCCCTTGCATCAGGGTTTCAAGCTCAGCAATGGTCATGGTTCCCTCAATATCTTCAGGGGCCCTATCCGTTTTATGATGGGTAAGGCCCTCCGTCGCCACTCCCTTCCCCTTCATCCTCTTTCTAGGAGGTTCTTCCTCGTCCTGTGGCTCGGATGGGCCCTCGTCGCGAAGATTTATGGCCACAGTCACGGTATGGTCCTGAGGCCTCACGACGGAGTTAGTTACCGGCAAAACTCTCTCCCCCTGTCTCGCCATCAGAATTGCATTATCGCACTGCTCGAAGAGCTCTGTGATATTGTCAGGTTGCCGCTCATGCATCCCTCGCACGGGCGGCCTCTAACTCCTCATCTCCGCCTGTTCCACTAGTTCCGACCACCAGAAGGGCCGCGGAGGCAGATGCACCTTCACCACTTAACGTTCTTACCGGGACGGCCACCGGAATATCTGAACGATGAGATGAAAGAGGGGACATCTGTTTTATTTCTTGGGCAAAATCACTGGCGGCGGAATCAACGGGAGAACCTTGGTCAGCCATAGAAACTGGAGGATTGTGAAAGGGTTTGAAGGGGAAAAAAAGGAAGCAAGTCTTGAATCCGATGATTCACTCCCCCTCTAGATCAACTCACTCAGCCTAAAATATAGGGTTAGCATAGGTTCAGTAAACAATGGATTACCTTAACGGAAAGTTGGGAATATCTCACCGGAAAACACAGGAACTTGCAGAGAAGATAAGTGTTTAAATTTGCTTAAGTGCGTAAAAAGTGGAACAGATTCCCTCAATCCCTATTTATATGTACGAGATATGGATAAATTCAAAATCCGCAATCATTTCCCGCCTTGGACACCACGATGCTTTTGGTAACCGCCCACGTCGCCCAAGATCCACGCGCCCACGCGCGCAAGCCGCATTAAATGCACCTGCCATAAAGTAACCTCAGACAAGAAGGCATTTAATGCCCCTCAAAGGATGTCCGTTACAAGGAATGCTCGCCATGACCCTTGGTCGCGGATACTTTGACCCTTCGTATCTGGGGGATCGCTCGGGAATTCTTGAAATTCCTCAGTATGCTCGAGCTACACTGCGGAATTTGGGGAGTAAATGACGTACCCGAAATACGCTCGCTTTCTCACCCTCCACGTGTCATGTTTTCGAGAGGTTCCCACCAAGACATCCCTCGCTCCAATGCTATGCTCGATAGGGGAAAACTCGCGTCCCTTGCCCAGCTTCGGCTCTTGCCGACCACCCAAGGTGCCGGTTCCCTCGGGACCTCGCCCTCGGGGTTATCATGCTCGCGGACATGTTGCTCCAACCCTTCTACAAGGGACCCTCTTCCGAGCGATCACACGCTCGACGACTACGAGCTATCCGATGCTCGAGGGGTATTTTCGTGCGCATACGAGCGATCGCCTAACCACATCTGACACGGTAGCTGGGCATAACGGCCTAAAAGGTGAAAGCGACTCATACCCGTCATTCTCAGGTCCTCACGCTTTAACACGTGTCTAGGGCAACGATATTTCAGGACCACATGGGTATTTTTACACAATTACCCTCACCCCTAAACTGTAAATAGGAAGACACCACTACACCTTCCTCAGGTCATCTTCTCTGGAAAAAAAACACAATTTCTTCACCCACAAGTCACTGAACTGGAAACTCCATTGTTGCACATTCAAGCTTCTCACAGCTTCACCTTCATCCTTCGTGTTACCCTAGCTGGTAGAATCCACGCTCAACGGGAACCCAGTTCCTGAGGCTCACATGCCTGTGATGGTCTTCCCCTTTATCACACACAAACAGAGAATGATTGAGTGTTAGGATCCCTCTAACCATATTCGACACCATCAAATAATACTAATAATAAGAAATAGAATACTTATACAAAATAACATAGACAATTAAAACGGGTAATGTGAGATCACATTTTGAAAAAATAGCGTATAATTTTTCCGTAATAGCGTACTTAAAATACATTTCAAAAAATATATGTTGTATAATTTTCGCAAAATGTAATACTAAAACGTTCAAATAGTGTATTTAAATCCTATTATATTGTATATTTTTATGGGGAGTAAAGTAAAATTGTTCCAAACTGATGGATATTTATTTCAAACTGCCCCCAATTAGAAATAATAATGCAATTTTGTTTTGTTAAATTTATCAAGTGAAATGTATTACGAGAAAGCGTATTAAAAAAAAAGAATAGGGGGTTTGAGTTCACTTGAGTAAGGCATCGAGTTCGAACCTTGTTGATGTAAAAAACTACGCTGGGAGGGGTTCCAGCAATAAGCGTCTTCAGCTATCCCGAGAGATTAGTCCTTTACTCAATTGGGTGGGGGAAAACTCTGAGCGATAAAAAAAAAGAAGAAGAATACCTATACTAAATGACATAGACAGTTAGAACGGGTAATGTGAGATCCCATTTTGGAAAAATAGCTTATAATTTCACGTAATAGCGTACTTAAAATACTTCTTAAAATACGTTGTATGATTTTCACATTTTCACAAAATGTAGTACTAAAACGTTCAAATAGTGTATTTAAATCCTATTATGTTTTATATTTTTATGGAGAGTAAAGTAAAATTATTCCAAACTAATGAGAATTTATTTCAAACTGTCCCCAATTAGAAATAATAATGCAATTTTGTTTTGTTAAATTTATCAAGTGAAATGTATTACGAGAAAGCATATAAAAACAAAGAATAAAAATGCCATGCACATAAACATATATGATGGTGCAATTTTCTTTTTAAATTTATGCGAAATGATACAAATAACACAATCTAATTTTTCTTATTAAAAATTTATAACATGAAAAAATATATGACACATCAAAATAATATTTTAAAAGATATTTATACTTCATAACTTTTAATCAAATATGAGATAAAATATAAAACTGGGCACAAAAGCATCGCATTGAATTTTTTGATCTAATTATATATTTCATCTCGTGTTTCATTTTATCTATTTATTTTAAGTGTATCGTTGTTTTTATGAAAATTTTTAATTTAGATTCGACTTGGTGGAATCTTTACAAATTAAAAGATAAATATATTATATTTCTCATTTGATTTTGTTAATCTCTGTATGACGGTATAAAACACTCATCCGTTATTAAATCGATTTAATGGACTATTCGTAATCGTACCAAAACTATAAATCCATCTACTAAAATTTATGTTGATATATAAATTAAATACAAACTAATATACAAAATTAAAACATGACATCCAAATTCGTATATAAGTATATAGGGAAAATTACATTTGACTACCCTGATAGATAGAGTAATTACAACGTAATCCATCTAAGTTATCCGAAAATTATAATTTAGTCCTTAAATATTATGGACTGTTAGTGATCTCTCTATTCCGTTAGATCCCCAAAGACTGCATTGTTAAATTTGTAATATATAAGGATCGTTTTGTTGAAAAATGTACATTGTAAGAATGAATTTGTTACTTTATTTATTAGATCAATGAAATGATAGACTCAACCCCAACAGAACTTTAACGGAATGAAGAGATCACTAACCGTCCATAAAATTCAGATATTAAATTGTACTTTTTGAATAAAGATGAATTACATTGTAATTACCCTATCTAATAAGATAGCTACATGTAATTTTCTCGAAGTATATAATTTGATTAAAAAATAAATAATTTAGAAAAATCCAAAAACTCTAGAAGCCACCATCCCAAAAAGAGTACAAGAGGACGGCCCGCTACGAAACCAAGGAAATCATTATAAACTCGTTCCCATTTTCACATGGATTTCGGGGCTACTCTGCACAGAAAGCATTCACCAAATCCTGCAAAAATGGGTCCATCTCAATCTCCCATCCTCATCATCCTCATTCTCTCCCTCTTCTCCCTCCACGCCTCCTCCTCCGACTACACATCTCTGGTTTTCAAAGGCTGCGCCGACCAAAACCTCAACGAAATCTACAAGCCAACCATCAGAAACCTGTTCGCCACCTTAACCGCCCAGTCCTCCGCCGCGAAGTTCTACAAAACCTCCGCCGGCGACGGCGGCACCTCCGCCGTGAACGGGCTCTTCCAATGCAGAGGCGATCTCTCCAACGACGACTGCAGCCGCTGCGTGAATCGGATCCCATCCATGGCGAAGAAGTTGTGTGGGGAAGCTGTCGCGGTGAGAATCCAGCTGAACGGGTGTTACTTGAGGTATGAGGTTGCGGGGTTTAGGCAGGCGAGTGAGACTGAGTTGCTGTACAAGGTTTGCAGGCCGACTCGGGCGAGTGGGGCCGGGTTTGGGGACCGATTGGACTCGGCTTTGGGGGAAATTGTGAAGGGTCTGGGGAATAATGGAGGGTTTTACGCGGGTGAGTATCAGTCCGTTTACGTGTTGGGGCAGTGTGAAGGTGATTTAAGCGGTGGGGAGTGCGTGAACTGTGTGAAAAATGCGGTGGAGAAGGTGAAGGCTGAGTGTGGGAGCTCCATTTCTGCGCAGATATATCTGCAGGAGTGTTATATTAGCTATTCTTATTATCCTAATGGAGTCCCTAACAGTCATGAATCGTCTTCATCATCTTCAGGTAAAACAGTGAAATCACAAAAATCACATAAATGAAATTACTCGTATAATTATATATACAGTATGTTTAATGTTTATATATATATTGCAGTATTTTCTTATATTTTACATATTTATGATTATGATGGATATTATATAGTATTTAATGTTATGATCTGTATGTATAAGGTCAGTAATACTGGATTCATGAGTGCCTCTTTCCTTGGTTTCAAATATGTGCATGAGAGATATGAAAATTCTAGTCTAATCAAACTTACGACGTGATAAAAATTATTACGTTTACTATTTGATTGGCATATTTTTCTAATCTATCCCGCAAATTATCTTGATACCTGAAAGCATTAGTTGCTTGATTTTTTTCACATATATACAGTCATATATGTATGTACACGAATTTGTTATTGAAAAGAAAGTATTGTTAATTTTGTGTGAGTGTTTGTTGATTGGTTGAAGGTACTGGGAGAAATACTCAGAAGACAGTTGCTTTAGTACTGGGAGGACTGGTGGGAGTGGGACTGTTAATGGCTTGTCTGTTGTTTGCGAAATCAGCTTTAAAGAAGAAGACTCATACGTACAAATATGGTGGATAGATCAGGTAATCAACACTCGGCTTTCAGCAACGCAGTAAAGTTTTATACACACATACGCATATTAGTTGCTTATATTTATTTCTTTATATGATGATCATTTATGTGGATGGAGTCACTATTTGTCTTTTTCATCTTTTAGGGGAGGTTTAGCATCAATTTTTCACAAAACATATATATATTTTTTTATTATTAGAATATATATATATATAATTACGGTATCATTTTGTATAAATTTTTTAGGCTCGTGCATGATTTTGAGTTGGGTTGTGTTTATTTTGTTGTTATATATAACTACACTATAAATTGTTAATTTTACATATGTATTATGGTATTCTTGTATTTTTGTATTGTCATATTCTGGTTTCGAAAGATAATTTAGGATTGAATTGGACTATAACATACAATATCCCATTATTTACATTCTTGATTTCTTGATTGCAGGGCAGAAATTGTATTTCCAATACGAAATTTGGAGAAATTTGGGGTTGGTTTTAGGATAGTTGGCAACACTTCATTGGGGCATGTAAAAAGGGTGTAGAAATCTTTGCCTTTTTCACTTGGCTATTGGTTTATTAGAGTTTTTCTTCATCGCCAAGTTACATATTGATATTGTGGTTTCTTTTCTAACTATCTTTCTTGTTGGGAAACAAAATTAAAAGAGCTGTCTATTTCACTAAAATTTATTATTGCCATTAGTGTTAAAATTTGTCCTTTTAATTCAGTGACATGAATGTATTATTTTCTTGTTGCTTTTATACCAAAGTAGTTGAGTTCACTTTGCACCACATAAAGAAAAACAATTAAATAATTGTTGTCTCTTTATTTTGAAAGAAGGAAAAAAACACTTAAAAGCAGCAAATTCATCTTTTTTCCTTCTCAATCCACTAATCTTCAATCATTGTAAGTGTCTCTTATTGATAGTGTTTGTTTTCATTTATTGTAAGTGACTCCAAATCAGATCGTCTCCGTAAAATCATTGTGAATCCATGATTTCATAACAAAAAATGTTTGTTTGAATCTGATTTAGGTAAGTCAATACCGAAAAAATCTATTAATATAATTTATTAGGTATTGCCGATGATAATCGATTAAGTGTGCACAAGTTGTTGCCATTGATTTATTGCATAGTTTTGCTATGTGTCGTATCATTAATTTCCTCTAACCTTATCCAACCTGTTGCAGTATTTTGTCAATTATTTTATGATTGCATAAGTTCATCTTCAAAGAGAGTTACACTCAAGCTTCTAATACTTAATTACTTTATTTTTTGTATTCTTTTCAAAATTTGTGGCGATAGTCTCCCCTACGTCACCTTTTCCAATTGGCACTTCATACCTATCGCCTCAAATCTTACTTTTAAACTTCTCATTAAATGAGAAAAAAAACTCATTAAATTTTTTATTATTTGATTGATTGTCTTACTTAAAATTTTAAATTAATTATTTGATAAAATATAAATATCAACCATTTAATAAAATATAAATATTTTTTTATTACACTATATATTTTTTTTACTATTTATCCATAATCACACATATATATACATATACTAGTAAGTTTACATATTCCATCCAAGTACAAAGAAAAAATTATTATTTTTTAAATATATGCATGATTAAGGAATTTTTTTTTATTATTCAAATACGTTAAAATAAGTTGTTAATATTAATATAAACTTAATAATTATATATTTATAGAAAATAGTTAAAATATAGATTAAAAAATATGAGAAAGTAAAATAAGAAAAAAGTTATGAGAAAAAAATAAAGATGAGGTGAGAGAAAAATAAGGATAATAGATAAATAATTTATTATAATAAAAAAAATAAATTAAATAAAACATGAATAAAGAACAAGTAGCCACGTATTTTTACAGTTTCTATCCATGACTTGTAAAATTCTTTTTTTATTTTTATTTTTATCATATATTTATCTTTAATTTTTTTTTCAATTTGATATTATCTTATTTAATTAATTAATTTATTTATCATAAAATTGTCATTATATTCAAAATAATTATAAATTAAATAATAAATATAAAAACTTGATTTATTTTTTCACACACACATCGCGCATGCAGAATTGCTAGTATCAGATAAAGAAGTTTACCGAGATAGACTCTCCCGACAGCCCAATAGAAGGAATCATCGCAGCCGTGGAAATAAAGTCTGATCTACGGTGACGATCGTGACATCATCGAAACTGCCATACAACGGCCGAAATTAGGGGAATATTTCAAATAAGGAAACAAGATTGACTCTCTCTCAGAGATTTCTCTCCATAAATTGATTCTCTCTCCTATCGAACAATACTTAATTGCATAACTTGAGTGCTCAATAAACTGTTCAATTGTTCAAATCGGATTTCGGAAAAGGGCTTTTGATCTAGGGTTTTAAAGCCCACTGTGGAAGAATGGCCAATCAGTATGCAGCTGCTACTGTCTCCGCGCATCAGGTGATACAGCTTTGGCGTTTGTGATTCTACATGATTCAGTTTAGTTACATGATTCAGTTGTTTGTTTTTAGTATATTGATTGTGGTTTTGGAATTGTTAGGTTGGCTCCTACTTCGTTCAGCAATACTATCAATTGCTTCAGCAGCAGCCTGATTGTGTGCATCAGTTCTACAACGAGTCTAGTTCGATGATTAGAGTCGATGGAGAAGCCAGTGACTCTGCTTCCAATATGGTGGTAATGGAATTTTCAGCACTTTGTTTTATAGTATTGTGTATAGAGATTTATAAATACAGTGACGATTGTGATAATTTTGCTTTTTATTGTTCCATTCATATGATTTGCATTGCCTAATGTGATTTTGGTTTTAGCTCTCGAGTCGAAGTTGTTGTGCCTGATTTGTGTTTTGATTTATATGAATATGGTTTAATGTTTTTCCTGTGTTGATGATCAATGCTGATTGACTGCATATGATCAAGTTTGTACTTCATAAGTGTTCACTTGAATGTCTTTGTTAATGCAGCAAATTCATAATGCACTCTTGTCACTAAGTTTCAATGGAATTGAGATCAAGACAATAAATTCTCTTGATTCTTGGAGTGGAGGTGTTCTGGTAGTTGTTTCTGGTTCTGTCAACTTGAGAGATTCCAACAGGAGGAGGAAATTTGTGCAGACATTTTTGCTCGCTCCGCAAGAGAAAGGCTATTTCGTTCTGAATGATGTGTTCCATTTTGCTGATGATGAGGTGGTCCAGCAACATTATCAAGCATCAGCACACGAACAGCATGTTGATTATCAGCCCACTGTTTTTACTCATACGCTTGACCCATCAGGTTAATTTGACTAGATTTTGTGTATGGCTTAGGGATGATCCTTTTTACTTGTTTTCGTCATCAACTATTTCTAAAATTTTTAACCGTTATCCAATTGGATATCACATCATCCAGATCAATTTTATCAAGTAGGTTATTGATATTATACATGTTTGGACCAAAACGGAATGAAATCCATCGACCAAATTTGACTTGCAGCAAATATTAAGGGAAATTCTTGAATTCAGATGATATCTATGGTCTACGCTTTTGCGAAACTGTAGATATTTTTGAAGCATAAATGTCTGTTAATAGATAACAAATTGCCCTTTTTTTACCTGTATGTTAACATCTGGCTCAAACTGTTTGTTTGTTCTACAATAGTATCTGACTATGCTTTGGAGGAGGAGACAAGGGAGTATGATATTCCTGCTCATGTTCAGGGGGATGAGCCTGTTCACGAGTACATTTATCAAGAGCATCGGCAGCATGCTCTCGAGCCTGAGGCAGAGTTAGAGTCAGAGCATGAGCCTGATAGGCTAGAAGATGAAACTGACTTTGAAGAATTTGAAGAACCAAGCCCATTTCGTCAAAGTACAGTAACTACTTTGCAAGAGCCTCAAGTTTCTGTGGAGGAACCTATTGGAGAACCTCAGAAGATGAGCTATGCTTCTATAGTAAGTATCATTTTTGTTAAGCTAGAACGACATATTATAGCATGGCATAGTTTATATATGTTGTGAATATTTCTTAACGTTAGCAAGCATGAATCATGCAAGGCTATATCTCCTATACATATATTTAAAATCTGTAAGAGTGGATAATGCATATAAACATAGAAACCCCAAGAAGGGAAGTGACTTTTCTCTTTCAAAAACCAGATGTCTTTCATGGATGCTTAATAATCTCATATTTGATCACCTTCAGCCTTCTTATAAATCTGCTGTCCTCTGGTAGAATTGGTGGTGATACTATTCTTTCTATGCATGTGCCACTTAGAAGCTTCTGGGAATTTTGTTGACATTAATCTTATTTTCATCTTTCAATCTAATTGCTATGATAAGCTATTGTGTATATCCACTGACTGTTATCTCTCATTGGTGGTGGGTTTCGATCAATTTTAAATTCATAAGTTGCGGGTTAAAGGGAAATCTCCGCCACCAGTAAGCTCTGGACCAGCTTTCACACAGAGGCCACCCACTGCTGATAGGAACCATGTGTCACAGCCATTGCAGCAGAAGTCGACCCCAAATATACCGAAGTCTAGTGTGGATGCCATGGAGCAAGCCATATCTGTACAGGAAGGTACATAGGCTATTGAATTGTCTACTTTATAATTCATTTGCTTATGAGTTTTCATTCTTTGTTCCATCAATTTGATTTTAACAATTATTTCCTCAGGGGAATCAAAATCTGTGTATGTGCGTAACTTGCCTTTAACTGTGACCAACCTTGAAATTCAACAAGAGTTTGAGAATTTTGGGAAAATCCAGCATGATGGAGTCTTCTTGAAGAATCGAATGGTCCGTCTTTAATTATCTTTTATCAGATTATATACTCATATCTATGTTTGCAAGTCTTTGAGTTTGCTTGTGTTGGACAGGATACTGGTGTATGCTATGCCTTTGTTGAGTTTGAAGATGTTCGGAGTGTTCGGAATGCAATTGAGGTTTGAAGTTTGAACTATTTTTTCCGCCTATGTGTGGTCTTAACTCTTAAGACATCTTTATCTACATATAGAGATGACCCTTTTTATTTGTATCCTCCTTGTCTTATTTGCTATTTACTAGCAATCAATTTATTATTTTTTCCGTCTGTGCAGGCTTCTCCAATCGAATTGGCTGGAAGGAAAGTGTACATAGAGGAGAGAAGAGCTAATGGTGGTCCTTCTCGGGGTGGAAGTATGTTTCCCTCACTACTTATCTTCTTCAATAAGCTGGACTTGGAAAATATATATGACCAAGAATGAAAAAATGAATAAGTATTAAGAAAATTTTAAACAAATTGAAAATTGAAGTAATTCTTGGTTTACTACGATAAGAATCCCTATTTATCCACCCCTTTCCATCTTGATCTTTCATATGCCGTATGATTGTAGCTCCTCTTTTGGTAGAATTAGAAATCTGAAATAGCTTGGTTTTCTGTTGCTAATATATTGCTACCTTTCGAATTTATGTTGATTAGGAAGCGGAGGAGGACGAGGCAGAGGTGGCGGGCGTGGTGGTAGGACAACCGGAAACGAGCAAAACGGTGGTGACAGCAGAAGGCTCAGAACCAACGGCCGCTTCAAGTAATAACTACAGTATGGCCCTCTACTCATGATGCCACAAGTCTGAAATTTTTTTTTTTCTCTATTTTTTTAAGGTAGAAGCAAAGGCTTCCCCAGTTTCTGTTTTCTGATGGAAACTCTTCTTTGGCGGAGAGGGATACATCTTATCTGAGTGTTTCTCTGGTTCAATTTTATGAAATTTTGATAGTTATTATGTTCGATTTATATGGGGGTTCTGATTCGAGTTTGAGTTGGGATTCGAAAATAATGGAACTTGTGAATTCACTGAGAGATAGGAATCATTTTAATTTCCCATTTGTTTGGTCATGTCAGCAACCTTTTGTGGAGTGGCACAAACATGAAAGCTGCCATTGTATGATTCTTTCAACTTGTATCTAAATTCCATTTCTGCAGTGGATTAAAACGTCTAAATAAATCTCATTAAAGTGAAATGAAGTATTAATTAATTAGAAAAAAAGAGGGGGGTAGGTGTGAGAAGTAGGGGTGATGTAATTGGATTAATGAAGGGGACAGGGAACGGCTGGTGCTGGTGTGTCTCCTCCTCTCCTTACATCTTCATCTACTCGCTCTCCAGATTAAGGTTCCCACCGCCCATCACAACCAACAACAATCTTTATATAAACACAACTCTTTACTCTCTCTCTCTCTCTCTCTTCATATATATACATTTTATTTTTTTATATATATAAATAGAAGGATTTTGAAACTGAGTGTTTTTTTATAGAAAAAACTCTCAACACTTGAATGAAATTGAGTCATTATTTTAAAAAAAAAAATTAATTACTTTGAACAAGATTGGGTCATTATTATTTGAAAAAGAATTTTTAATTACTTGAATTGACATTGTTGTTCATATTATTTTATAGGGAAAATTACATTTGACTATCCTGTTAGATAGGGTAATTACAATGTAATCCATATTTATTTAAAAATTATAATTCAATCCATGAATATTATTGATTGTTTGTGATTCTTCCATTCCGTTAAAGTTCCGTTAGAATTGAGTTTATCCTTGCATTAATTTAATGAATAAAATAACAAATTCATCTCTGCAATATATATATTCCAACAAAACGATCCCTATATATTACCCATATAACAAAACAGTCATCGGGGATCTAACTGAATCCTAACGGAATAGAGGGATCACAAACGACCTATAATATTTAGGGATTAAATTGTAATTTATGGATAAACATGTATTGCATTGTAATTATCCTATCTAGCATGGTAGTTAAATGTAATTTTTACTATTTTATATATGTTCAAAGATACAAATATGAGATATTTGAATGAATAAGGCAACTTAATTATTTTTGATCTCTCAGAGTTTTTTTCCTACTCAATTGAGCGAATGACTAATCTCTCGAAATAGTTGAAGACGTTTATTGTGAGAATCTCTTCTAATGCAATTTTTTGGAATCTCTTTCTATGTAATTTTTTATAGTCACAAGGTTCAAACTCAAGACCTTACTTAAGTAAACTTAATTCCATATCCATTTGAGTTATAATAAGCCGACTTAATACTACTAAATAAGGTAACTTAATTCTAAAATTTGCCCTTACAGGAATATGATGAGATAAGAAATACATATTGTTTATTGGTCCAACTTGGAGATTTTAATAGTAATAATAATTGTCAATACT
>JBBMKE010000001.1:244099-296258 GCA_037834125.1 Lippia alba | reverse complement strand
CTCTCGTCATAACGATGATATCTGTGCAAGTTGCGACGCTGCCCTTGGGAAGGTTCATGGCTAGGGTTTTGCCCACAACCAAGTTCACGCTGCCTGGATTTGGATCCAGGGAGTTTTCGCTCAACCCGGGTCCGTTTAATGTGAAGGAACATGTTTTGATTTCGATTTTTGCGAATGCGGGTTCTGCCTTCGGCGGTGGCTCCGCCTATGCGGTCGGGATCGTCGATATCATTAAGGCCTTCTATAAACGGAAAATCTCGTTCCTCGCTAGTTTGATTCTTGTTATAACTACCCAGGTTTGGCTCTTTTAATTTGATTTGTGCTTTGAGATCATATATTAACTAGAAATCTCGTTCCTTGCTACTTTGATTCTTGTTATAACTACTCAGGTTTGGCTCGTTTAATTTGATTTGTGCTTTAGAGATCATATAATACCTAGTTAAGGGAAAATCTCATGCCTCGCTAATTGGATTCTTGTTATAACTATTGAGGTTCGGATCTTTTTGATTTGTGCTTTTGAGATCATATACCTAGTTAGGATTAGAAGGGAGAAATTATTAAAAACAAGTAAGGGCAAATTAAAAGATTTTCTCATATAATCTAGACAACCTCTGATCTTATGATAAAGACAAATATATTAATTTTTAATATCTCCCAAATTACCTGTTGGATCATCATTGATTTTTTGGACTAGAATATTCCTTTATTTATTAAGAAAAATTATATCTAACTACCCTGCATTTAGGTCTAATTACAATTTAGTCCACGATTTTAAAAAAAATTATATTTTAGTCCCTATAATTTTGTTTGATCTGAGGTCCCTTAACAAAATTTGTAAAAGTGCATTTATGTCTCTGACGGTTTTTTGAGTGTTGTATTGAATATATGACTAAAATTACAAAGTCATCCCTAAAGTTGACACAGATAACAAAACGATCCCTACAAAATATGATTTTAACAACAATCGCATTTTGGGAATGACATAACGGAACCCTAGGGACCACAAACGGCTCTCAAAAGTTAGGGACTAATTTGTAATTTTCTAAAAATCGTGGACTGATTGTAATTAGACCTAAATGCAGGGTAGTTAGATGTAATTTTCCCTATTTATTATGTATGGGAGGAAAACAACTATAGTAATGACTAAAAAAATTAATTTTAAAAAGTATGTTATAATTTCATTAGTGTGATTTCATGATTCTTATTTCACATACACGTACCATTTTTTTTATACTTTCATCTTTAGATCAATTCACAATTTCACATCTTTATTTATATGCTAATTTCATGAAAATGGTGACTAACTAATGTGGTTGGAGCAGGTTTTGGGATATGGATGGGCGGGAATTATGAGAAAGTACGTGATTGAACCAGCAGAAATGTGGTGGCCATCGAGTCTTGTTCAAGTTTCACTCTTCAGGTAATAGATAGATCGATATTACTTTTGTCTTTCTTTTCTTAAGATAAGAACAATTAATGTTGTAAATCAACTTACCCTTTCATTAATTTACATTATTGGAAGTATTAAATTCTGTTGCCAGACTCTTTTAAGACTTAATGGCAATGCACTTCATTTGTAGAAAGCTAGAAGCCGAATTGAGGATAGAATAGGTTTGGCAAAATTCTTAAACAAGTGGATGTTTGCCTTGGCCCTTGGGTAGAGCATAAATATTTAATATTCTATTTGATTTTATATTTTCTTAAATTTTAAAACCCAAAAAATCTTATAAATAGAGTCCACTCGAAGCTTCTTTTCGAACTGTTTTGATTTGAATTAGCATTTGATCTTGAATCTGCGCTTGAGGAAACAATGTGTTTATACATAAACTCTAGCATAAATTTATGTGTGTACATTAAATTATTTAGTGAATATATACTTTATCCCTTTAATATATATACACAATACATATATAAGTAATATATATTTGACAGTATTCACATTTTGCCAAGTGGGATCAAGTAGCACCACCGGTTTCAAGGTGGCCTCATCTATCGTATAATGCATGTTTAATATGTAAATATGTAATCAAACAATGTCCCCTTTCCTAATCTGTTAATATTAATAATATTGATATGTTTATTCAGTCACAAAAACTGATATGTTGATAACGATTCTGTTATGAATGGCAATTTGCAGTGCCCTTCATGAAAAGGACAGCTCTAAGCAGTTCTCGAGAGCAAAGTTCTTCGTGATCGCCCTAGCTTGCAGCTTCTCTTGGTACATTTTCCCCGGCTATCTCTTCCCTACTTTATCAAACCTCTCTTTACTCTGCTTAGCTTTTCCCAAGTCTGTTACTGCCCAACAAATTGGCTCTGGTATGAAAGGCCTCGGAATCGCTTCCTTCACCTTTGATTGGTCCGTTGTGGCTTCATTTCTCACAAGTCCTCTTATCACTCCATTCTTCGCCATTGTTAATGTTTTCGTGGGGTATGTTGCGGTTGTGTATATAATGATTCCAATTGCTTACTGGGGATTGGGTCTCTACCATGCCAAAACATTTCCAATCTTTTCGTCCCATTTATTTGACGCGAAAGGGCAGATATATAATGTCTCTGCTATCGTGAATGATAAGTTTGAGATTGATTTGCCGGCCTATGAAAGGCTAGGACATATAAACTTGAGTGTCTTCTTTGCTCTGTCGTACGGCCTTAATTTTGCAGCGGTGGCAGCAACTCTCACGCACGTTGCTATGTTTAATGGCAAGTAAGTCATATTCTTTACTGCAAGCAAGAAGCTTGAGTTATCAATATTTTCTTTCATGTACAATTTTATCTAACTGCTTGTATGCCCATTGCGGATATTAAATCTTATCGAATGTTTCCATGAGCTACTGTGAAAAACTATAATTAATTACCTATCATAGCATAAGAGAAAGATACGATATTTTGAAAACTATCCTTATTTCGCCAATAGGAAAAATTACATTCAACTGTCCTGCATTCAGGCCTAATTACAACGTAGTCCATAATTGTTTAAAAATTACATTTTAGTCCCTAACTTTTGTTAATATTTGTAATTAGGCCTAATTTTTGTAAACTTTTAGGGATGGTTTTGCATTTTTGGTCATATATTAAATGTAACACTCATAAAAGCATCCGGAATATAAGTGTACTTTTACAAATTTCATTCGTGGATTTCATGAAAACAAGAAATATATGGACTATATTGTAATATTCAAAAAAATATGGACTGACTTGTAATTAGGCCTAAATACATGGTAGTTGGATGTAACTTTCTCTCTCTCTATATATATATATAATTACGGTATCATTTTGTATAAATTTTTTAGGCTGAGTTGGGTTGTGTTAATTATTTTGTTGTTATAACTACACTATAAATTGTTAATTTTACATATGTATTATCGTATTCTTGTATTTTTGTATTATCATATTCTGATTTCGAAAGATAATTTAGGATTGAATTGGACTATAACATACAACATCCCATTATTTACATTCTTGATGTTCTTGATTGCAGCCTTGCAGGGCAGAAATTGTATTTCCAATACGAAATTTGGAGAAATTTTGGGGTGGTTTTAGGATAGTTGGTAACACTTCATTGGGGCATGTAAAAAGGGTGTAAAAATATTGCCTTTTTCACTTGTCTATTGGTTTAGAGTTTTTCTTCATCACCAAGTTTACATAGTGTGGTTCCTTTTCTAACTATCTTTCTTTTGGGAAACAAAATTAAAAGAGCTGTCTATTTCACTAAAATTTATTATTGCCATTAGTGTTAAAATTTGTCCTTTTTAATTCAGTGACATGAATGTATTATTTTCTTGTTGCTTTATATCAAAGTAGTAGAGTTCACTTTGCACCACATAAAGAAAAGCACATAAATAATTGTTGTCTCTTTATTTTGAAAGAAGCAAAAAAAATCACTTAAAAGCAACAAATTCATCCTTTTTCCTTCTCAATCCAACTAATCTTCAAACATTGTAAGGGACTGCTATTGATTGTGTTTGTTTTCATTTATTGTAAGTGACACCAAATCAGATCGTCTCCATAAAATCATTGAGAATGCATGATTTCATAACAAAAAATGTTTGTTTGAATCTGATTTAGGTAAGTCAATAACGAAAATCTATTAATATAATTTATTAGGCATTGCCGATGATAATCGATTAAGTGTGCACAAGGGAGTGCCATTGATTTATTGCATAGTTTTGCTATGTGTCATATTATTAATTTCCTCTAAAGTCTAACCTTATCCAACCCCTTGCAAAATTTTGTCAATTATTTTATGATTGCATAAGTTCATCTTCAAAGAGAGTTACATTCAAGCTTCTAATATTTAATTGCCTTATTTTTGGTATTCTTTTCAAAATTTGTGGCGCTAGTCTCCCACTACCTCACCTTTTTCATCAATTGGCACTTCACAGTCACACCTATCGCCTCAAATCTTACTTTTAATTTTCTCATTAAATGAGGAAAAAAATAATTATTTTTTATTATTTGATTGATTGTCTTACTTTAAATTATTATATATATATATATTTGACAAAATATAAATATCAACCAGTTAATAAGATATAAATATTTTTTTTATTTCACTCATTTTTTCGGCTATTTATTCATAATCTCTCTCTCTCACACACACATATATATACTAGTAATTTTGCATGTTAGGTGCATGTGCAAAGAAAAATTATTATTGTTTTGAATATATGCATATTTAAGAAAAAATTATTATTATTCAAATATATTAAATTAAGTTGTTGATAATAATATAAACTTAACAACTATATATTAATAGGAAATAGTTAAAATTAAGATTAAAAACATGAGAAAGAAAAATAAAAAAAGATTAAAGAAAAGAGAATAAAAGTGGGATGAGATAAAAGTAAGGTAATAGATAAATAATTTATTGAAATATATTTCATATATGATGGCGAAAAATAAATAAATTTTATTTACACACGCAATGAGTGTGCCGAGTTACTAGTATAATATTATTCTTTCCATTTTAATATACTATAAAGAATTATTTAATAAAATTTCTTAAAAAATAATAAATTTATCAGAATATATAATTTGAATATAATCAATTAAAGTAAATTATGTAATAATTATATTATACTCATCGTGTAATATAATACACTAGTTATTGAATATAATTACTCAAATTTGGTGAATTTCTAAAATTGGTGTCTTTTTTGTTATATATTTTATTTTGGTGTATTTTTTTGTATATTATAATTTTGAAATTTTTCGCTTTTTGTAAAAGCGGAATTACTGTACAAATAGTGATTCCGCATTTGAAAAACTCAGTGATTCCGCTTTTTTCAAATGCTACAGTGATTTCGATTTTCCAAAAGCGCAATCAGTATTTGCACAGTGATTTCGCTTTTACAAAAAACGAAAAACTCCAAAGTTGTATACCAAAAAATTACATCAAAAATACAAAATATTAAAAAAAAAAACAAAATTAGAAAAAAACCCTCAAATTTATATCATAAAGAAGTTTACCGAGATAGACTCCTCCCGACAGCCCAATAGAAGGAACCATCGTAGCCGTTGAAATAAAGTCTGATCTACGGTCACGATCGTGTCGTCATCGAAACCGCCATACAACGGCCGAAATTAGGGGAATATTTCAAATAAGGAAACAAGATTGACTCTCTCTCAGAGATTTCTCTCTATAAATTGATTCTCTCTCCTATCGAACAATACTTAATTGCATAACTTGAGTGCTCAATAAACTGTTCAATTGCTCAAATCGGATTTCGGAAAAGGGCTTTTGATCTAGGGTTTTAAACCCAGTGTTGAAGAATGGCGAATCAGTATGCAGCTGCTACTGTCTCCGCGCATCAGGTGATACAATTTTGGCGTTTGTGATTCTACATGATTCAGTTTAGTTACATGATTCAGTATTTTGTTGTTTGCGTATTGATTGTGGTTTTGGGATTGTTAGGTTGGCTCCTACTTCGTTCAGCAATACTATCAATTGCTTCAACAGCAGCCTGACTGTGTGCATCAGTTCTACAACGAGTCTAGTTCGATGATTCGAGTCGATGGAGAAGCCAGTGACTCTGCTTCGAATATGGTGGTAATGCAATTTTCCGCAATTTGTTTTATAGTAATGTGTGTAGAGATTTATGAATACAGTGATGATTGTGATAATGTTGCTTTTTGTTGTTCCATTCATATGATTTGCATTGCCTGATGCGGTTTCGGTTTTAGCTCTTGAGTCGAAGTAGTGCCTGATTGGTGTTTTGATTGATATGCATATGGCTTGATGTTTTTTGAGTGTTTGATGATCAATACTGATTGAGTATGATCAAGTTTGTACTTCATAAGTGTTCACATGCATGTCTTTGTTGATGCAGCAAATTCACAATGCACTCGTGTCACTAAGTTTCAATGGAATTGAGATCAAGACAATAAATTCTCTTGATTCTTGGAGTGGAGGTGTTCTCGTAGTTGTTTCTGGTTCTGTCAACTTGAGAGATTCCAACAGGAGGAGAAAATTTGTGCAGACATTTTTGCTCGCTCCACAAGAGAAAGGCTATTTCGTTCTGAATGATGTGTTCCATTTTGCTGATGATGAGGTGGTCCAGCAACCTTATCTAGCCTCAGCACACGAACAGCATGTTGATTATCAGCCCACCGTTCTTACTCATACGCTTGACCCATCAGGTTAGTTTGACTAAGAGTTTGTGAAATTTTTTGTGATGGTGGCCGATGCTGGAGACTATTTTGTGCATGGCTTAGGAATGATGCTTTTTTACTTGTCTCCGTCATTAACTATTTCTAAAATTTTTAACCGTTGGTCAATTGGATATCACATCATCCAGATCAATTTTTATCAAGCAGGTTATTAATATTTTACACGTTGGGACCAAAACATGATGAAATCCATCTAACAATTTTAACTTCCAGCAAATGTTAAGGGGAATTCTTGGATTCAGATGATATCTATGGTCTACGCTTTTGAGAAATCGTAGATCTTTTTGAAGCATAAATGTCTGTTAATAGATAACAAATTGCCCTTTCTTTTACCTGCTTGTTAACATCTGGCTAAAACAGTCTGTTTGTTCTGCAACAGTATCTGACTATGCTTTGGAGGAGGAGATAAGGGAGTATGATATTCCTGCTCATGTTCAGGGGGACGAGCCTGTCCACGAGTACATTTATCAAGAGCATCGGCAGCATGCGCTCGAGCCTGAGGCAGAGTTAGAGTCGGAGCATGAGCCTGATAGGCTAGAAGATGAAACTGACTTTGAAGAACCAAGTCCATTTCTTCAAAGTACAGTAACTACTTCGCAAGAGCCTCAGGTTTCTGTGGAGGAACCTATTGGAGAACCTCAGAAGATGAGCTATGCTTCTATAGTAAGTATCATTTTTGTTAAGCTAGAACGACATATTATAGCATGGCATAGTTCATATTTGTTGTGAATATTTCTTAACGTTAGCAAGCATGAATCATGCAAGGCTATATCTCCTATACATATATTTAAAATCTGAAAGAGTTGATGATGCAAGCCCTTCCAGACTATATAAACATAGAAACCCCCAAGAAGTTTTTCAAAAACCAGATGTCTTTCATGGATGCTTAATAACCTCATATTTGATCACCTTCAGCCTTCTTATAAATCTACTGTCCTCTCGTAGATTGGTGGTGATACTGCTCTTTCTTTGCATGTGCCACCTAGAAGCTTCCAGGAATTTTGTTGACATTAATCTTATTTTCATCTTTCAATCTAATTGCTATGATAAGCTAGTCCATATCCACTGACTGTTATCTCTCATTGGTGGTGGGTTTCGATCAATTTTAAATTCATAAGTTGCGGGTTAAAGGAAAATCTCCTCCGCCATCAGTAAGCTCTAGACCAGCTTTCACACAGAGGCCACCCACTGCTGATAGGAACCATGTGTCACAGCCATTGCAGCAGAAGTCCACCCCAAATATACCAAAATCTAGTGTGGATGCCATGGAGCAAGCCATATCTGTACAGGAAGGTACATAGGCTATTAAATTGTCTATTTTGTTATAATTCATTTGCTTATGGGTTTTCATTCTTTGTTCCCATCAATTTGATTTTAACAATTATTTCCTCAGGGGAATCACAATCTGTGTATGTGAGGAACTTGCCTTTAACTGTGACCAACCTTGAAATTCAACAAGAGTTTGAGAATTTTGGGAAAATCAAGCATGATGGAGTCTTCTTGAAGAATCGAATGGTCCGTCTATAATTATCTTTTATCAGATTATATCCTCATATCTATGTTTGCAAGTCTTTGAGTTTGCTTGTGGTGGACAGGATACTGGTGTATGCTATGCCTTTGTTGAGTTTGAAGATGTTCGGAGTGTTCGGAATGCAATAGAGGTTTGAACTATTTTTTCCGTCTATGTTTGGTCTTAAGATATCTGTATCTACGTATAGAGATGACCCTTTTTTATTAGTGTCCCCCTCGTCTTATTTGCTATTTACTAGTAATCAATTTATTATTTATATATTATTTTTTCCATCTGTGCAGGCTTCTCCAATTGAATTGGCTGGAAGGAAAGTGTACATTGAGGAGAGAAGAGCTAATGGTGGTCCTTCTCGGGGTGGAAGTATGTTCCTCTCCCTACTTATCTTCCATAAGCTGGAGTTGGAAAATATATGTGACTAACAATGAAAAAATGAATAAGAATTAAGAAAATTTTAAACAAATTGAAAATTGAAGTAATTCTTGGTTTCCTATGATAAGAATCCCGATTTATCCACCCCTTTCCATCTTGATCTTTCATATGCATTATGATTATAGCTCCTATTTTGGTAGAAATCTGAAATAGCTTGGTTTTCTGATGCTAATATATTGCTACGTTTCAAATTTATGTTGATTAGGAAGCGGCGGAGGACGAGGCAGGGGAGGTGGGCGTGGTGGTAGGACAACCGGAAACGAGCAAAACGGCGGTGACAGCAGAAGGCCCAGAACCAACGGCCGCTTCAAGTAATAACTGCAGTATGGCCCTCTACTCATGATGCCACAAGTCGAAAAATTGCTTTTTGCTTTTTTTTTCCTCTATTTTTTTAAGGTAGAAGCAAAGGCTTCCCTAGTTTGTGTTTTCTGATGGAAACTCTTCTTTGTAGGAGAGGGACACATCTTATCTGAGTGTTTCTCTGGTTCAATTTTATGAAATTTTGATAGTTATTATGTTCGAGTTATGGGGATTCGGGTTTGAGTTCGAGTTTGAGTTTGGATTCGAAAATAACCAATATTTCCTATTTGTTTGGTCATGTCAGCAACCCCACAACATGAAAGCTGCCATTGTATGATTCTTCCAACTTGTATCTAAATTCCATATCTGCAGTGGATTAAAGCCTCTAAATAAATCTCATTGAAATATTAATAAATTAGAAAAAAAGTGGGTAGGTGTGAGAAGTAGGGGCGATGTAATTCGATTAATGAAGGGGACAGGGAACGGCTGGTGCTGGTGTGTCTCCTCCTCCCCTTACATCTTCATCTACTCGCTCTCCAGATTAAGGTTCCCACCGCCCACCACAACCAACAACAATCTTTACGTACACACTACTCTCTCTCCACATATACACATATATATATGTATATCTTTCAAATTAGAAGAATTCAAAATTGAGTTATTTTTCTAAAAAAGGCTTAATCACTTAAACGAAATCGAATTATTACTTTGAAAAAAGAACTTGAGTATGTTGAATGAAATCAAATTGTTACTCTAAGAACAACTGCCACACAAGAACGTATCTTCTTAGCTGTTCTCAAGGAACGGATTTTTTTAATAGTTACTCGTGTTATCTAAATGAATAAGGTAACTTAATATTAAATCTTGCACGTAGAGGGATATGATGAGATAAGAAATACATATTGTTTATTGGTCCAACTTGGAGATTTTAATAGTAATAATAATTGTCAATACTATTTTATGATCACTTGTTGATAACGTTGTTGGTGAAAAGTCTTTGAGCTCCCCCAGCTTGAAGGAAGTGGGGTGAGGTGTCAATGTTGTGGTCTCCACATGTTGTCGCCTTGTCTCTTCCCCTAAAGTCTCTTTTGTCCTTACCTTCTTCCCCGCCCTCTCATATTTTAGCTGTGAAAGAATGTATAACCTAATTAACAATTTAATTTTAGCAAACATATTTCTTCCTTCAATGATCATTTTATACCATGTAATCCATGATATAAGAATATCGATACATGCCCGCAGGGCGTAGCTCAATTGATTTTGGAGGGACAGATTTGTCATAAGATGCACGGTTCGATTTTCATATGTTGCAGTGTGAGACTTTTATTCTTGAATCCAATTTGGACTTTGAGGGTGAGCTTTTTGTATACCTAGTGAGGAGCACACCTCTCCCTTAACAGCCCACTAAGTATTTGATTTATCTTCTCCCACTTACTTTGTCGGGTAAAGGTGAGGAGGCCCTTAAGATTGAGAATTCAATTTTTTGCCACAAAAATACTGATACATACGATACTGACATAGGTATCTAAAATACATATAGAAAAATAATAGTAAATTGACATGACAAAAGTTAAAATAAACTATAATTAATACTTGGCTTGTATTGTACAGCAAAGATGAAAGCTGGAAAAAGAAGAAAGAAAGTGCCCTGAAGGGAAAGGCAAAGTAAAAGTTAAAAACAGAGCATGTAGCTCATTCTTGTTGGTACATTACCAGCAAATTAACAACAATGGTACATCTGTGGGTCCCACTTTTGGGGAGATATATGATGTTGTTGAGACCCACAAAGCCGACAAAGTGGGCCCCACGGCCATCAACGCCACCCCTCTTTTGCTTCTCTTCATCTGTACCCAAAACAAGAACGAACCCACATTTATATTTTCCTGTTTTTCTCATTTTTCCGGTAAAGATTGGATCTTTGATGCAAGAAGCGGTGTTTTCCGGCGGCGGCGGCGGTGTGAGGTCAATTGGGTCGATGTCGACTTTGTCGGAGGAGGATTCGTCTGCGTACCCGGATGAGTCTGAGTTGGAGTTGGGACTTGGACTGAGTTTTGGCGGCGGAGGTGGTGGTGGTGGTGGAAGGGATAGAGGTAAGACGGCGGCGGGTGGCGGCGGAGGTTCGTGGGATCAGTATGCTAGGATTTTTAATGCTAAAGCTTCGTATTATGCTACTTCATCATCATCATCTTCTTCTCCTGTTAATGAAGCTGATAATAATGGCTCTTCTCCTCCCGGCCGTTCTGCTCTCAGGTACTGTAACTTTATTTATATATATATATATGTTTGTAAGTATATGTATGTGTGTTGTGTGTGTGTGTGTGTGTGAAGACTATAAAGATTGGATTTTTTTGGAAATGGATTCAATGTGGGGTGATACTTGATCTGCTTATTATGTTTGCAATTGTATGAATTTGGAGTTTAAGGTTTATTACCAATTACTAGACTTTCCTAATTTGATTGTGAATTGACTGTGTTGGTAATGAGCATTCTGGCTGTTATCGTGGAATCTGATTCTTGGATTAAGTTTCATTATCTTTTTCCCTTTACTTTTTTCGATCGGAAAGTGTTTTCTTAAGGTTGGAAGCCTAGAATATATTATTGTTACGTGAACCATAACATTAACGAATACATGTCTTCGAGTCTTTGATTTCTTCGATTGAAGCAACCATTCGGGGAAGTTGAGGGCAAAGACACTCTAATGGATTGAACCCTATTAAAATGCGGATATTAGGGAATAGACATCATTAAATTTGAAGAGGTTTGTTTATCGGCTAACAATTTTTACCAATTTTACTCGGGCTGTTTGTAAATGGATGCTGCAGCATACCCTCTGGTTAATAGTGTTGGGCAGTATAGGTTTCTAGCAGCTTTCTTTTGGTTTTTGTTATATGGGATAATTGCACTGACGTATCCGAGGTTTGGCGTAATTCCAAATACTGCCCCTGAGGTTTGAAGAGGAATTACATAAACTTCCCCCGGGAAGTTTAAGATTTGACCTAATGCATGCTATTACAATTATGAACTTAATTTCAATATTGATCAGTAAGCGTCAAGATCAATTTAGTGTATTTTTGAAATACTAGAGATGAAATCATCCAACTTATGGATACAGATTTAATGCCTAAAAGACTGCTGAGACAATTTCTTTTCGTTATTTTTACTTTTTGTTCTTTTGTGTGAATGCATTTCTATATACCTGAAAACATGATTCCTATTATCTCCTTAAATCTCCATTCAGATGTTTGTGTAGCAAGTAAGTAGCTTCTTTTTCTCCTTCAATTTTATTGGTGTTTCATTTGATGCATTTTTGTCATAGCAGTCAGGTTGTCGGATGGCCTCCAATCAGAAGTTACAGGATGAACAGTTTGGCGAACCATGCAAAATCACCAGCCACTGAAGAAAGTGCGTCGACCACTGATATATGTAAAAGCACCAAGGAAAAAAATGTGACAAAGGAAAGTAGAGGAGTTGCGAGAACGTCTTTTTTTGTAAAGGTGAACATGGATGGCATCCCAATTGGAAGAAAAGTAGATCTGAATGCTCAAAGCTGCTACCAGACTTTAGCTAACACACTCGATCGCATGTTTAGACTCAGTGGTACAAGACGTAATTTTCTGCCTACCTCTTGTTTTTCCATATCAATTTTTTGCCTCCTCACATACATATATACTTATAATCCTTCTACGAACTCTTGATTTCCTCATTTGATTGGCTATCAATGTTGTTGGTGTGATTTGGATCAAATGCAGAGGATCGAATTGTAAATGGTGGTGCGGGTAGACCCGTGAGGTTATTGGACGGCTCGTCTGACTTTGTGCTGACCTATGAAGACAAAGAAGGAGACTGGATGCTTGTTGGAGATGTTCCTTGGGAGTACGTCCTTCCTTTTTTTTTTTTTTGTCGTTGATATGTTACAATGTCATTCCTTTATTTTACCTGAAAAAACTAATAATAGACCATAAGATAAAGACAAAACTACTATGGCGGTATGTCATACCTTGAAATTGACTTAATTACATAATCTTCCTTTGTGGTTTGAGAAATTACAAGAAATTCCCCTGACATACCCTATTATTTGGCTTAGCGCATTCCATTATAGCTTCAAATCAAATATTGATTGGTAAGTGTCAAGGAAAAAGTATGATTTATTCATATGTATATTATAGATAATGTGATCGAAATTCATCAATGGAGACGAAATATAAATTATTTGATAGGGGAAGTTCTGTAATTTTTCATATTTCAGTGGAAGTTTGAATAACTAGTCTAAACCTTAGCGTATGCCGGTGTAATTATCGCTAAAAGAGAATAAATCGGGTGATTTTTTTAATGGTATCATCGGTTTGATTTGTACTAGGATGTTTCTGAGCTCGGTGAGGAGACTAAGGATCCGGAGGACTGCTGAGGCTAATGGACTCTGTATGTTTATACTATTGCTGGTTTTAAGGTCCACAATTTCGAAAATAATTGTTTTTATTATCTTAAATGCTGATTTATTCCCTTCTGCTCTGTTTGCAGCTCCAAGATCTCATTAATGAAACAACACATAGTTCAAATCTCCAAATATAGATTACATTCCAAACAAAATATCCAATTTTGTTGAGGCGCGCGCGAACTTCAGTCTTTAACGCTGTCTTTCTTGAAATTTTTATTCATTTTTAATATCTTTTTGCAACACTGTATCCGTCTCAGGGGAGGCCGCTTGTGTCTGAACGACACAAATGTCATTGAAATTTTTACATTTCTCATCATATATGTAAAGCACACTGTACTCATACATATTTTGTTAGAATGGGCATGTCCAGTTGCTGAGTTTTTTTTGTGGTTTTTGTGTTAATTAAACAAACTGTTTTCTTGATTTAATTTGAATTCGTTGCTATTTCTTTTTATATTTGATCTCTAAGGCTTTAGAACTTTATAGATGTTATTTTGTTTCATTTTCTTGAAATGAATGTTGAGTATAGAATAAGTGGCATTTACAGGAAATGTGTATATAAAAGTAAATTTGTTGAAATTGTTATATGCTTAAGTTCATTTCAGTAATGATATAAACTATCAAAGAAGTTATTGTGATATCTGAACACGTGAAAATGCGGACGATGTGCTTTTTTAACTGTCTAGGATACATGAAAACTTATACAGTGATGCGGACACGATTAGTACAAATTTTGTTCTTGAATTTTTCTCGTGAGAAAGTATCAAACACAAGAAAACACAACAAAATGATATTTTTCAAAGTGTTTGTGCATTAGATACAACAACATTTAAGGCTTGTTAAATGCAAATTATTTACAGTAGAATCCTTTTCAGCCAAAGAGTACAACAAGAAAAAACGATATAGTACATGATAACACAACAAATTAATTTCACTGAATATTTCATACATTATTCTTTGATTACAGCAGCTATGCTTAAACATATGAGCACCTGAGCAAGCTAACCACAATAAATAAAGATTATCACAGGTCCATAATCCTCAATGCCAAAAATTAGATCAAGGAATTAGACCTGCTGCCATTAACACAAAAAAAAAAAGAGGAAAAAAAAAAGATAAGAAAGGGAAACTACCTCCCCAAAATGAATGCGTATATCTCGTCCCAATTAGAGACTGTGTAAAGAACTTTATCCGACCCATTGCAGTTCAATTTTCCACTTTCCGAAAGCTCTCTCTGTTTCCTTACTAAACCGGAGAACAATGGAACAAACGAAACTCCAAAATGGTTCCCGAGCCTCATTAAGCTTGCGCTTGAGCCAATCACAATGCCGATATCAGCTTCTAGAAGGCAGAGGAAATCACCAACGGAACCTCCTATGTAAATAGACCTCGGTTTTGCTTCACTTGTACCGGACTTAGTGATGTCGTTGAATGCTCGGAGCTTATCCATGGGAGACTCCATCGTCCTGATCATATCACCGGTGGATATTGAATCTTCGTATACTAAGTCGTTTGAGTGTATGCTTATTATACGCTCAGCCCCTGATCAATGAATGAGGCATTAGACTCGAATATTTTATGCTCTAATGAAAATAGTGCAATATTAAAATGTTGAAAATACTATCACCCTGCAATTTTGAGAAGTTTAGGAACAAAATAGTGTTTAAATTTATGTTGTCATACACAGAGGTTTGGTCTAGTTCACAGAATTACAAAGACTTCCCCTGTGGTTTAAAAAATTACAATAACTTCCCTTGTATAAGCAAGGTTTGGCATAAAACATGCTATTGTAGTCATTAACTAAAATCAAATACTAACTAGCCCGGAAATATAGGGTATTCATTAAAAAGAAATAAGAGGGTATGCGATTGTAATTATCGTTTTACTAAATGGGTGCTAATTGTATCTTTTGAAACCATAATATAAGGTGTTCTTCACAATAACTACACGCGTGTGAGATAGTATGTGTGTGCGGGAGAGAGAGAGAGAGCAAATGTACATACGTATGTATATGTGTGCATGCTACAAAATTAACATAAACGAGAAAATTCACAAAATTTTCAAGCACAGAAGTGAGAAGCTTACCTACTGGAAAAGCAGACCTGATAAGATCACCACACCAACAGTACGACAGGACGTGTACGTCCGTAGCACAGTCCTTAGTTTCCAAAACATCCTCAAAGAATTTCTTACAACCGTCTTGAAATGTGAGGCGCTCGCTCGCCCTTCTTATGTCTGCTACATTTAATCCTTTCAATACATTCGAATCAACCACTCTAGAAGTTGCCCGTTTCTCAATCTCCGATATTTGCTCCAATGCTTTGCATAGTCCTTCGTAATCGAGTCCCTTCACTGCAGTTTATATTTCAAAAAGAATTAGAAAACAAAAAGAAACAGTGATTTTCAATGGTATATGAAGGTTTCTTGTAACTACGCATAATTACAGAAACTTCCCCTCTTCTATTCACAAATTACAAATACCTCCCTCTAACTTTGTTATTTGGTGTAACTTCACATAATTCATAAGGACATTTATATATATTATTTATCAAACCTTGAGGAGACGTCTCAATATCCGAGTCTTGATTAGGCACAAGATTTTCTATACACTGTTGATATTCTTCCGCATACTGACTGTAAAGATTGGCCCATGTTGTGCGAATTTCATCTGACGTAATCGACGATGTTTCTGTCGTTGAAACATTTGCAGCTGATACTATTGCAAGCTCTGCTAGAAGGGAAGAGGAGTCAACCACGGTACATGTCAAGTCAAAGTCACAGAAAATACCGAGATTGCCCTCGGCATTTGTGTTGTGGAGTTGAGTTAAGGGAACTATGGTTTGCTGTAGGACCGATTGGGACCAAATGAACTCTAACTCGAGTTTCATAGCTCGATGATAGAGCCTCTCAACAACATCCAGCTCTTCACCGGTCAAAGAAACACTTAATTTTTCTAGCAAGTCTTCGATTCTTGAAGCAGATGCCTAAATTTGGACAGGTAGAGGCGCGAAGTTAGGAAAGGTCTATGTTATAATTTAGAGTGTTAACGGGTCGTATTTTGAATCGAATCAGGACGCACAATTCATGATTGCCTCCAATAAAGAGAATCCTAAATTTGATGAAAAACAGTACTCTAGTGACAATAAATTAGAGAGATAATTACACAAACATATTCTAATGTTTGGCTAAATTACACAAACTTACCCTAAAGTTTGACAATTTTTCCCAACGAAAGACTTACATTACATCCGTTAACGAATTTTTTGAAGATATCATCTCCCTTTTTAATGAAAATCTTATTTTTCCATAAAAAATTTTACTAGTCAATATACATCTTTAAATTCAAGACTATAACAACATACGTAAGCCAAACCTCAGGGCAAGCCAGGGGAACTCTTTGTAATTTCTATCCACTGTCGAAACACTAAAATTCAGAATAAAATCCATCCAGCTGAAAATCGTAGTATTATACATTATAGACAAACCTCAAATTTGTCAGAGGACAAGCTGTCGAGCCACTTCTTGTATATGTGCTCACTCTCCTCCTGAGGGTCTAAAAGAGCTTGGATTTCCTTGCTAATAAAGCTATAGAGCCTCATGCACGGTGAAATTGCGCTTAGAGTATAAGCAGCCAATTTTGTCTTCTCGAAAGGCGTAACAATGTTAGCAGAGAATTTTTCTCCTCCGACTTTCCCTGAGGCTGTTTCCAACAAGAACTCTGTGCATTTTGTTGTCGCATTGCCACAAGCGGTCTCTGTAGGTGGCTCAAAGCCCCACTCCTGAAAACATTACAAAAATCCATATTATAAACTAAGGTAAGAGTGCAAGGCAGGTGGAGGTATTGAATATGGAAGTGGTCAGTTATACTGTGTTTGTTGTAAATACGAATAATTACAAAAACTTCCCCTCTTTGTTTCCCAACTTACAAATACCTCCCTCTGACACTTCAATGATGCATAGTTAGTGGATGTTTGCAAAAGTTTGTGCTTTTGAAGTTGTAAGTAAAAGTTTTTCTTATGTAGTATGTTCTAATTAAGAATTACAAATATAAATAGCTATACACATCAATCGACGAACGCATGAAAAATACTAAGAAGATCAAAGAACAAGTTGTCGGAAATCTTACAGAAATAAGGTTGTCTTGGTTCCTTAACCTCTTCAAAACGCGCTTCCTCAACTTGACAATCGCATCCTTATCCTCGTCATCATCGGCATATTCCTCCGCTAGTTCGTACCTGCACTTCACACTCTGCTCCTTAACAAAACTATTCCAATTTGGAAACATTGTCTTCACTTACATTCAATCAGCTACTCATAACATATTATTGATCTTGACATTGACAATCAAACCAAAAATTCAAATAAACACACATATTCGGCTAGTAACAGTATACTACATTAATGCCACACACAAACACACGCACATATATATGTACTCAAGATTAACTTTTCACAGTTGACATTGATCATCAAACCAATTCAAAGAGAAACCTTGCATTTTTTTTCAGCTTCAGATTTCTTGCTCTAAATTCTAACGTATGCATCAGACCTCAAATACACTCAGACAATACAGAGCCCCCCCTAAATTTTGAAAAAATTTGTTTACCCTCCATATATTTTAGAAAAATTTAAGTTTTACCCCCTAATTTTAGATTTTCGCCTAAATTTTAGTCATTTTATTTTAAAAACTTTAGCTACGCACCCCCTCCTCATAAATAAATCCTGGCTACGTCGCTGCACACATACATAAAAATATGTAAATAAAGATTTGAGGATAGAGAGAGACTTACGCACGAGCATAAGCTTGAAGAAAGTAGACATCTTGAGAGATGCAAAGAAGAAAAGAATTTGTATCCAAAGTGCCAGAAGCCAAGCAAACCACATAGGGGCTATAAAGCGCTAAAGCTCTTTCATTCTTGAGGTTGTTCCACAGCCTCTTCGCTACACCGCAATCATCTGATCCCTCCCCCATTTCCCCAATCAACACCACCTCAAAATTGAAAATCCACAAACAATTTCCAACAACAACACACAGATACTAATATTCTCAGCTTCAGCCCCCGAAACAAGAAAAGAAGAATAAGGGCTGGTTGGTGGCCTCGAAATTCGTGATCGAGAGTTTGGTGGGAGACTAAAATATAAAACTATACACACACACAACCCACACCCAGATAAATATAAATATATATATATATAGATTCTTGTATGTATATAATATCGGCAAAACTACTGTCTTTCGCCTTATTATACTGCATATAGAGCTGAAATTCTTTGTTTATTGCAGAATTCTCTCTTTCTTTCTCTCTCTGTCACGATATATATACATATATGATATATATCGTGGTGGAGTCCAAATATGCAGGAAGACAAATGCGCGTAAGCCGAGGAAAAAGTGAAAAGTGAGAAAGGGTTTTAGAGAGAGAATGGATGAGATTCTCGTGAGGAGGCGTGATCAAGTCACCATTGAGATTAATGTCGTCGGAGGAGAAAAATATTAGGCGGCCGAATTAAGTCAGAAGAGAAATTTCGGACATACTTTATATGATCCACGACTTTCAAACGTTTATCAAGTTCGATGATGATAAACCTTGTCCGCGTATAAATGCGAGACCTTCACATTCTGGGTCAACGGCGTTCTTTCATTTTCGTTTCTTCTAATTTTTTCCTGAATTGCTTGTGTGTTGTTTTCTTTCTTTTCTTTAGCATTTATAGCTCTAGGGACACTCCTAGTATCGTGGTGTAACGCTACGGATACTCTTGATATTAGGCAGTATTAGAAAAGTCTACGGATACTATTAATATCATGCGGTAATAGACACTTCTCACGTAGTAAACTTTGAAAAAAATTGACATTCAAAAGGAGAAATGAAAGAAAAGAAGTACAGAAAAGGACGTCTAAAATGGGTTTACAAGTGGAGTGCATAGTGAATTTTTTGAAGAAAGACCAATTTCCATTTAATTTTAAAAGAAATTGAAGCAAGATTAGTTCAATTTGATCTGATTTTACGCAGATTAGCAACACGAGTCTTGAAAATTTCGAACTTCTACATTGAATTTTAACTCGTAGTTTTCAGTTTTTAATTACCCATGCAAGCAAGTCACGATCCTGAAGTGTTTCCCAAAAAAACATGAAAAAGGTCGTTAATCATTACCAAAATAAAAGTCATGCATCATGATCCAGTAAAGAGCCCGTCATTCAGTTTGTCGTGATACAACAATCCAAGCCCATAAAAGAATGACCTATCATAAACTAGCCACGTGTCACCCCAAAAGATTATGTGGCCTTTGAACCAGAATAATTGCTTAGAAGTCTTTTCAACCCCAACCCCTTCAGCCCAATTACCAATATATCAGTCTCAGTCTCAGATATCTCAATTATTGTTTTTTTTGTTATAAATTGCAACATGATTCCACTCATCAAATGACACGTGGAAAAAATTTCGTGTACGTGTCACACATCCATTGAAACCAAATTGCAATTTATAACAAAACAATAATTGAGTATGCAAACGTAGACTTTTTATAGTTCAGGATGCAAGGTCCAAAAACCGCGATAGTACAGAATGTTCAAAATATTTATCCCAAACAAAATTAACCCCAAATTGAACAGAAGATGTGTGTGCAATTATCAGAAAGGCTTCACAAGTCTGGAACTTTGACAAAACAAGATCCCCAGCTTTGACCTCTTTTTCCAGAACAAGAAACAAACTAATCAGCTTTCATACAATAATGGAATCATGAACAAGAAATCCTTCAAATCTTTATTCTTCAGAGTTCATCTCAGCAAACACTGGCACACAACCTTGTTTTACAAGGTTGAGCTGACTGGGAATTGGTTTATTAACCATAACTTTGAAAATGTAATAAGTATTGCCGTTAGCTGCCGAGATTACAACAATAACGTAAGACGTACGGGCATTATCACAATACCTACCTCGAAGCCCCCAAAAGAGAGATTGGAGTATGTTCTCAATCCCAAGACTGTCGAGTTAGTTTCTCACTAACTGTCGAGCCGTAATTGGGCCCACCTTTACGGTATTGTATAAGGAACTCGACTGGATATCCCTTCAGCTTATGGGGCGCGATTCCAAGATCCTCGAAAGTTAAAGCTGAGGAACACGAGCGATTTAAGGTCAAAATGTAAATTTGTTTCAGATAGAAAGATAGATACTAACAATGAACGGGATTTCTACTGTCAGATTTAAGGCACATACCATTTCCGGAAACAACTGTGTCAGAAGACAGGGCTTCAATCAAATCCAGATTGAATATGGTAGGAGTAGGCATCGGGAAGGGAACTTTATTAAGAAGCACTTCTCGAGGTGTGGAAATTGCCTGAATGAAACAATAATCAGATGACTCTATAGCAGTTACCAGAATACCTGAAAGGCTGTGTGCTTAATGCTGATATAAAAACCAATTCACATTCAGATAAAAATTTGGCTATATCCTCCTTTCAATGGTTCTCAATGACACGTAGGACGTCTAAAGGTTCACCAAACTCTCTGATAAATAGCAATTATCAGCAAACAAGACAGATTATAAGGGGCAACGAGAAAGAAGGTTCCATTCACAAGCTTCAGCAAGAGCTGAGTTAGAAATTGCAAAATTCTTATAGATATGTATATAAGGCATAGCCAAAGATGAACTTACCTTAGCAACAGGGAAAGGAACTTTCACATAGCGAGGCCATTCACGAATTGTGTCAAACATAAGTTCAGCCTATGGAACAGGCAAGATCCATTAGTGGGAGAAAAACAACAAATAAGAAAGGAAATAAATGACGTTTAGGTTCTTTTGTTCTTCTTCTTTCCCCTTTTAGAGAGAGATTTACCAATTCATGCACAGTGAAAATCTCAGGTCCACCAAGTTCATAGACTTTTCCCATGCTGCTCCCATCATCTTTTAAAGCCGCAATAAGTGCTTTAGCAACATCAGAAACAAATACAGGCTGAATCCTGAAGGGGCAAGATAATTACATATATGTTAACAAGGCTTACAACTAATTAACAAAGATAATAATACTGGCATGAAATCGTACTTGGTTGATCCATCCCCTATAAGAGGGAGAAAGCCGTATTTTTTAACAAAGTGTGCCCATGTATTTAATATTCGATCCTCTGTCCCAACCATTGTAGCAGGTCTCAAAACTGTAGCCTGAAATTGGTTAGGCAGATAAATTAGTCCAATTAAGAAGTAACATCCAGCAAAACTAGGTACTCAGTGTAGCCATTTGAATGTCTACAATCTAAGAGTCTGTTTCAGGGTAAATCAGGACAAGACAATGCACAACTTAGACGAAAAAACAGTCATTTCATTTAAAACAAACTATCAGATTGAGTTTAACTCTAACATGGAGAACCAAGACAACTGTATCAAACAAAAAGAAGGAGGAAGTTCTCACTGATATAGGAGACCAAAGATAGAGGTTGCATTTTTGTGGCAATTTTGATCAATATGAATGAGGAAAACATAGTAGATAGTTATTAATGTTCGTAACCTTGTCTCTAAAGCTCGGCAGGTGTAGCAAGCTTTATAACAATTCACACACTTCCCTCCAAGAGAAAGGAACCAAAATTATAGAAAAGCAATTTTCAGGACAGGAGAATAAAGAAAAAATATCATCACCAGAAGAATAGACGTGGCAAAGATTACTTTCAAAAAATAATATGTTTCCTGTTCCATGTGAAGCAAGGGAAATAGGTTATCTATGATTTACCTCAGGCAATTCTCTTAGAACAGCTTCTTCAGCAGCTGCTTTAGCTCTGAGCAATCTGGACGGAGATGATGAAGATGCTCCCAAGCATGAAAACTGAATGTACCTCATAATGCCACCGTGTTCTTTGGCAATCTACAGATATATGATGCATCCATCACAATGAAATTACAAAAACAGAACTGTGATATGATTGACAGATCACAATGACATTTCAAAAACAGCATAAAGAACCCCAAAGTAAATGCTTTAACTAAAATACAATTTCTTTCTAAAAAGTTGTGAACCAGGCCAGCACAACTTAATCCAAGTACTGCCGCGAATCATTAGAAAGAAAGAGGACTAAGACTAACAATAGAAACATACCACAGCAAGCTGCTCAGCCATGTTATGGTTCACTTCCTCAATACTATAATTTCTGGTGCCATACTCCCTTCCTGTTCCCAGGAAACTTTATGAATTAACGGCAAAGAGGATTATTATAACGTGAGAGGTGGTAATATACAGCATCTTACCAATAAGATTAACAACAACATTAGCCTTTGCCATAACAGCCTTGACAGAACTTTCGTCTCTAGGATTGTATTTCATGGGAACTATCTGCCAATTGCAATGTGGAAACCCAAAATCATTGGTTTGCTGAGTATAAAAAGATCATTAAACTTCGACGCAATGAACAAGAAAGGACAAACAAGAATTCACCTGACCCAAATCACCCATCAATTTAAGGTGACGGTGAGAATCCTCAGAGCCTCGGAAAGGAACCAACACTTGTGAACCCATCTTAGCTGCAGAGGTACGTTACAAGAAAGAACAACAAAATGACATTATCAAACTTTATGCTAAAATGCAGCACTTTTTAATAGCTTTTCAGCTGATAAACATTAGGCAGGGTAAGTAGATAACACACCAAGCTCTTGCACTACATATCTTCCAAGAAATCCAGTAGCCCCAAACACCGTCGCCACGATGCCACTGCCAGACACCAAAATTTCCCAGTTCGAAATCAATTTCAACACATCCAACAACAACCAATCAGTGATACTAAAGCTCTATATTTCACTAATACGTTCTGTTTTCCCCCATAACGCCATTAAATTGTGAAATCACAAAAAAAAAAATTCAAAATTAGGGCTTCGGCAATAACAATTACCTAACAGATGATCTGCCACCGGTGCCCTTCCGCACTAGATGCCCCACGCCCTTAGTGGCGAGCGTAGAAGCCGACCTAGGATTATCCGCTCCATAAGCTGAATAATCATCGAATCACATTTAACGAAATCGTCGGAAACAAAACCAAAACCATCATTTCTGGTAAATACACAAAATCAGAGCATAATGTAATTAGCGATACAGATTTGTGGAGAATCCACTTACAATTATCAAGCTGGTAAAGCGATTTGAAGGAGGAAATCGGAGCTGGTGACTGCTTAGTGCATTGGTGGCCCAATCGCCGATAAACAGTCTGCATCTTTGCTTTCACGGCTGAGTTCGAATGAGGAATGTGGGTTTTGACAATGGTGAATATCGCGAGTCCTATACTGGAGCCTTAGTCGCTAAATGGAAGTGCGACTACTACCAGACTATAAGTCAATTTTTGAATATGATAACAAAAATTGATATTAGAAAATGAACGTATTGTACCAAAAAAATATATATATATGCAGAAAATGAACATATATATATGAAGCGTTTGTACTGATATTTTATTAATTAATACTTGATTTAATCAGCCTCTTGTTAATTAACTAAATATCTCTAGTTTAAGTGAAATATTAAAATTTATTGTTGGTTAATTTGTACGGAAATGAAGCTAATTTATACTAAACCTATTATTTATCTCATCAATTTCATAAAAAAAATAAAAATTTATTAAAATTAGTATTTACAACTCAAAAAGAATATCAATCAATATTTACTTTAATTGTTTATTCCAATTTTTCTTATGGATGCACGACAAAATCACTAGACAAAGTAGTTTCAGTTCGACACTATGTTCGCTTAATCAAATATTTCGAGTTTGAGTACACATTTGCTATTAATAAGAAACCTTTATACTTTAATGGTTCGATCCGAAACTAAGCTATCCATGTTCAGATATATCTGGGTAATTCGGTTGATGACATCCTAAGAAGAATGATTTATATTAACAAAAGAAATTATCACTACAAAACTTTCCTTAAATTGAACCAAAAATCCTAGCCTTATTACACAATGTAGTAGATTACAAAAGGCTATTTCTCTACTTAGGTAGGCCAATGCCCACCCTGTTCATTCTTTCCCTACAAACTTATTCAAATGTACAGATTGAAGCCTGTAAGAAAGTACTAAGAATCTGGCATGCCGTTGGACCTCGATGAATATTCCGATACCAGCTTAAGAAACATGGAGGATTTGTCCTCTAGTAGTCGTGCCGGAGTATCATACTCTGCCACCCGACCTGCAAAATATCCACAAATTAAGGTCTGCAACTCACAATACTAGTTGAGAGATGATTGAAATACTGTAATTCATTGATACATCATAAGGGGTGGATGTGTAATTTCCAAACTAAGGGGATCAATGTACAGAATAGAAGTTAGAAGGGGAAAGAGGCTCACCATCACTGAGGACCAAAACCAAGTCACTATCAATAACAGTAGGAATGCGATGCGCAATTGTACAAACCGTACAATTCTTGAATTCTGTTCTTATTATCTTTTGAATGAGGTTATCCGTGGCAGAATCAACTGAAGCCGTTGCTTCATCAAGCACTAAGATTCGTGCTTGTTTAAGCAAAGCCCGACCCAAAGATACTAGCTGTCGTTGCCCCACGCTCCAATTATCCCCATTTTCCAGAACTGCATGAAAACATTTGTGACATTAGTTCCTATTATTTCAATTAGATTTCAATGAAGAAGGCTTGGGATTTTACAAAAAAAAGAATTATATTATATCCCCTGAAAATAAAAATCGTCTTTTGTATGTTATATTTCTCCCTTCATTTTTACCTGGCGTATCGAGCTTATACTCTTTCTGGCGAACGATCTCTCCCAACTGAGACTTTTCAAGAGCCTGTAATAAATTTAAGTAAGGTAAGCCTTCAAGTTCACAAAACCTATTTTATCATTTGTTTGAGATAAACAGTCAATTACACTCAATAACTATGTGTAATTACAAAAACCTTACCTTTTAGTTTCAAAATTACGGATCACTCCTTTGATCAGTGTAATTTAATCAAAACTGGAAACATTTACTACGAAACTTGGATACATTCTCCATCCATACGGTGGAGAAAACTTGAAATATTTACTATAATTATAACATGGAAATAAGGTGCAAGGGATATTTGTGTAGTTTGGCTGAGAGGGGATATTTGTGTAATTTGGCTGAGAGGGGATATTAACATAGCATGTTATCATCTCATTTGTGATCAAATGATTATATCATGAATTGTAAACCTAAGCACTATGTTTTGTCTAGGATATTCGGAAGGAATGAGAAGTGGATTTTGGTGTTTTTTTGCTGAAGAACATAAAATTATGACTAAACACTCTTTAAAGTAGAAAATGATGAGGAAATGGGCGGTAAAAGCTCACAGTTACATTTCTAAAACTCATTTCCACTCTAGTCCATCACTCAATTCACTCCTATTCATTTTATATTCTAATCCATCACTAAGTTCATCCCTATTTCCAAATTTCTTCCTTGCAAAACAATCCTTGAACTAAAGACAGTGTTGATGTGAAAGAAGGGCAGAAAAGTAACCGTACCTCCCAAATTTCTTGATCGGAATGCTCTTCAAGTGGGTCGAGGTTGTTTCTAATAGTTCCTTCAAATAATGTCGGTTCTTGGGGAATGATACTAAGACGGCTGCGAAGATCATGAAGACCAATAGTCGAGATATCAATGCTGTCAATGATTATTCTACCAGCTTCAGGCTCAATCAATCTGAAAAGTGCCTGGATTAAGGTAGATTTGCCACTTCCAGTACGGCCCACAATTCCTATTTTCTTACCACCAGGAAACGTGCACGAGACGTCGTGCAGCACAACCGGAAGGCTCTCCTTGTAACGGACCTGCAGTAAAAACGAAGCTCGAGTCATATGAGCCACCATATAGCCCTACACACACACAGATACATAGAAAGAAGTGTAATATCATAATTCTAACCTTTAAATCTATCAGTTCAATTGTGCCATTTTCGGGCCATGAGGAGGGGGGTTGTTTGTCATCAATAAATGCCGGTGCTTCACTAGGTATTTCACAATACTGATGGATCCTTTCTATAGAGATGATTTTGTTTTCCAGCTTGCAGAAGCTGAGTATCCATCTTGATAAACGTGCATTCAGGTTGAGCCCATATGTCACAGCAAGGCCTGCCATGCCTATAAAAGGAAGATTTCTCATATTAATATTTAGTAATAATAAAAAGGGATAATCCACATGTTTTAATGATATCCTGAGATTTGACCACATTACACGAATTTCCCCTTAGGTTTAAGAAAATACAAATACTTACCTATCAAAGAATTTACACTAGATCTGGATCGACATGTTTTAATGATATCAACTCTATTGAATACCCTATTTTTCCATTGTCACTTTCTGATAAATTTTTTAAGTGTCAAATTCATGACTGTAATAGCATGCATTATGCCAAACCTCTAGGTATACCAGAGGAAGGTTTTGTAATTTCTCAAACATGAGCGGAAGTTTGTGTAATCAGGTCAAACCTCATGGTATGTGCAGGGATGGAGCAAGGACTTAATGTTGTGGGGGCCGAAAATTTAAAATATAAAAAATAACGGGCAAAATCTTTAATTAGTGGGGGTCAAAAAATTAAGGGGTAAAAATATAAATATATCAAAAATATATGTCAGGAGTAACACTTTCTAGTTCTACAACAATATATCTGGAGTTTGTGTAATATACTTACTTGGATCGATAGTTCCATGTGGGAAGCTGACAAGCAAGATCATGCAGAAGGCAAATACAGAAGTTGAGAGCAATTCCATCCGCAGACAAAGCCATTCAATAGCAGCAAGACTGCAGAAGAAGGGACGTGCAAAGCAATCAAGAAGATAAAGATTCCTCTTCATGAATCTCTTTTCTTGCCCGAACCCTCTGATTGTAGCTGCTCCAGCTATTGATTCTGCAAAAAGATGAATTACCGGAGATTTCTGGATGCTCACAATGCGAACTAGTTCTCTCGATGACGCCATATAGTATTTCTGCAGCAGTACAGTAGAATGAGGTATTAAATAATTGGAAATACAGATTCATATATTATAAAAGGGATAATTCCACTGGCCTAATGCAAGAGTTTTATAGTCATAGCTTAACTTTTAAATATTTATCCGTACGTGAAAAGGGAGAAATATGATATTTATAAAATTTGGAGATGATATCATCATGTAAATTTTTTGAGAGGGGAAGCTGTTGCAATTTCTCAAACCTCGAGGGTAAGTTCGTGTAATAAGGCCAAACCTCAGGGTATGTCAATGTAAGTATCCCTAATAAAAAAGCTTTACCAAAGATAGATTACCTGCATCCACAAGCATGCAATTGCCATTGGAATAACAAGAAGCAAAACTTGCCAGGTAACTTGTGTCATCACTCCAACAATGCCCAGAAGTTGGATCGTTGTCGAAGCAAAGCCACCGAGTCTGAAGGGAATATCAAGATCAACAACACTTTGATCAATAGACACCTGTTGGATCATAAGACATAAAGGTGAATTAAAACTACGTGTATTAGAAACAGCAAATTATGAGGAAATAGCCAAATACCTTGTAACAACATCGTAACAGCCAAAAATGTTCGAGAAAAGGACTGATAAAAAAACATCATACCCGATTCAGAATTCTCCCAGCAGGTGTAGAGTCGAAGAAAGACATCGGTGCACGGAAAACCGTTCGAAGCATTTTCAAGAACAGCTTCTGTGCAGCAGCAAGACCAAATGTAGCAACAAGGACGGCCCTCACGAATATGAAGCACGAGCTTCCGAAAGCAAGAGCCATATAAACGACAATAAGAACCATACTGCTGGTTCTCGGTTTTTGGCCAGCTGTCTGAGGGTTGGCCCACGCCATCCACCAACTACTAGCTATTTGAAGTGCTTGAAACAATGTCTGTGCAATAATAATGCAAGGAACTAAGAGGCCCTTATAAGCTGCCGTCATGTACGAGAAGTACACTTTCATGCTGACTCTTCCCTTTTCGCGTTCCTCCTCCTGCACGAGCTGCTTTCTTCTAGCACGTTTGCATTTTTTCTTTTCTTTGATTGCTTTTTGATCTGAAGCTGATACATCATTGGTTACGGGATTTATATTGTTGCTGATCGAATCCGATTTGATGGAGGGATCGGTTTTTTCGGAATCTTGGGCGGGTTGGTTGCAGAAATCCATGGCTTCAATGGCTTCATGATGAGCAGAGACCAATGTGTTGAAATCTGTTCCTTTTTGCAAGAGCTCGTCGTATTTGCCAGCTTGGATTATACGGCCTTCTTTGAGAACCTTAAACATGGAAAAAAGACACAAAAACCATTGAATTGAGCTTTTTCTCTATTTGTATGTAAGTTATTACGTAATGAAGACAATTACAAAACATCCCTATTGAGGATTTCTTGAAGATATTAAGATGAAGTTCCAAACTTCAGAAAGAGAAAGGTTTTTCTGCCTTCAACTTCAAAAAGAAGCATAAATGGAGGATCTTTTGTGGTTTTTCTTCTTTTTAACATAAGCTAAAATAAGCTTCTATTGAAGCAAAAGTACTTTCTTCTCAAAGACTCACAACTTTAAGCTTCTACTTTGACTTCTCTAGAAGCATAAGTTTTTGCAGATGCCCTGACCGATGAATGAATTATTGTTCATTTATAAATCAACATCAGAGAATCGAACTCGCAACATCAATAAAAGTGTACAGAAAATAAATTCGAAAAAGGAAATAGAAATGAAGACAATACCAAAATCAAGTCAACAGCAGGCAAGAATTCAATTTGATGAGTGACAAAAACAACAGTCTTTGTAGCCAGCGCTGTCATTATGTACTCCTGCAGTTGCACCAAAACATTTTAACCAAAACTCAATATATCTAATAGGCAAAAAAGAAAATAATCTATATCCAAAACAACAAACCTTAAATAATTCCGAACCAGTATGGGCATCAACTGCACTAAAGGGATCATCAAGTAAATAAACATCAGCATCATGATATAATGCTCGTGCAAGCTGCACACGCTGTTTCTGACCACCACTAAGATTTATGCCTCTATCACCAATAATGGTCTGATCACCGTGTGAAAATAGCTCAAAATCTTTCTTGAGTGCACAAGCATGAATTACACTCTTATATCTTGCCTTATCCATTGGACTTCCAAAGAGAATATTTTCCTCTATATTTCCTGATTGTATCCAAGCCAACTGAGGTACGTATGCAACAGAACCGCATACTTTGACCTGACAAAACACCCAAAATCATAAACAATTGAAAGTATAAACTCGAGACTTACTATATGTTTGGTTCTAGAATTTGCAAATGAAAAAAATTACTTCATGAAGATTGGTTAATAGGAGTTTTCCTTCTTCATAGTGTATTTTCTTTCTCATTTATTTCTTTTCTCCTTCCTTGCTTATTTCTTCAGCAACCAACCACCAAATACAATGATTTCCTCATCCTTTTCTTTTGAGATAATTACGCCGGCATACCTTAGTTCCCCAATGTTTTAGAAGTTACAAAAACTTCCCCTGTCATACCTCGGGGTCTGGCCTAAAGCATGCTATTAAAATCATTAATTTGAAACCAAAGATTAATCACTAAGTTTCATGGGAAAAGCAAGATAATTCTATAAGAACTTGAGATGAAGTCGTCAAAATTCATTGATGCATTATTCAACTGGAAGGTAAACTGTAATTTCTCAAACCTTAGGGGGAAATTCGTGTAATTGGGCAAACATGAGTGTATGTCAGTATAACTATCCCTTTTCTTTCCTTTTCCTCCCTAAGATTGTAGAACCGAACATACTGTCAACTTTTTTTTAAAAAGATCAGAAAAAAAGAAAGAAATAAATCAAGACTTACTTCGCCACTGATTTTCGGAATCTCACCAAGAATACAAGAAAGAAAGCTCGATTTCCCCGAACCAACCACACCACACACGGCCACACGCATTCCTCTCTCCACCCTCAACTGTATCCCTGACAAAGTCAGGCACGGCGAAGACGGGTCCCACGAGAACTCTCCATCTTTAATCTCAATGGCCACATTCGAAACCCCTCGTGGCAAAGATATTGTTGCATCTTCCTTCAGCTCTTCCTCCTGTAACAATCCTGTGATTCTGTCCAGTGAGACCTTAGTCTGAGCCATCATAGAAACCAAGTCTGGAAAATTCCTTAGCGGCTCTTGCAATATACGAAAAGTAGCCAAAGCAGAAAGAACACTGCCGGCCGTCAGCTGACCGCCCAATAAAATGCAAGTACCGAAAGTAACAGCAGAGACGAATATAGGCGAGCTCCAGAAGATAAATGTAATAAAAGCCTGTGAATAAAGAGCTTTCTTAAGATACTTAAATTCCAAACCGCGCATTTCCTCGAGTATAACCCTGTACCTATCTTCCCATGCTTGTAACTTGAGAATCCTCATGTTTCTAAGGCATTCAGAAGTTTTCCTCATCCGATCATCCTTTGCCGCCATTAAGTTATCTTGGTAATCTTCCTGAATTTTCGCCAATGGAACAGTAGCAACAATTGATATAATAGTCGCAACTAGAGTGGCGACAGATGCAATCCCCACATTTTTGTATAAAATCGCGAGAGCAAGAATTATTTGTAGAGGAAGCATCCATATATCGTGCAAATACCAAGAGTAGTCTCCGACTCTTTGGACGTCAACGGCCATATAGTTAACGATCTCACCGCTAGTGTGGCTTTGCCTCGCTGAGCTGGAGAGCTTTAGCCCTTTTCTGTACACCATAGCTGTGAGAGCTGACCTAACATGCATGCCCATAATATCAACTCCGAGATACCATTGTCGGGTTGTGAAGGTTTCCACCAATTTAGCTGTGAAGAAAATACCAGCAAGAATGTAGCCTTCATGGGGTACGGTTTGTTTCCCTCCAAGATAATCCACGAAATAGCTAATCATATACGGGCCAACATAAGAAACTAAGGTGTTGCCCCCTGCAAATATTGCATTGCAAGCAGCTTCTTTCCAAAAGGTCTTGAAAATGGCCCAAGCTAAAGAAGGCTGCTTTTGAGGATTCTCGGCTTTCAACCGCTCCCAATTCGAGTTCAATGACTTATAATTAGTTTTCGAGCGGTCTTTTGGAGCGAGTAACGGAATATCTTTGAGATCAAGGGGTCTCTTCGCCCCGAGGGAAAGAAGTGGATTTAGCCAAGAAAGAGTGATTAAGCTAAATAAGCCAGCTTCACTATAAGGAGTAACTTTAAGACATCCTGCTTCTTCTTCAAGAAGCAACGGTTCTTGAAGATCTGAATCTCGAGAAACTTGAATACCGGTTTCACCATTAAAAGCAATGAAACATAGAAAACCGAGAGGTGGGAAAACAGCAGCATTAGCCAAAACATGATCGGAAAAATAGGTTGATCCTTCTGCTGCAAAACCTCTACCATCAAAGTAGAGAGTACACAAAGAAATTACGAAAGATGCCACCCACCAAATTCTCAACAACAAAGGAAACTTCTCAGTAGCTTTGAATCTACAATAAAGAGCCGAAAAGCTGAGCACAAACCAAGCTAAGCTTTGAGATGCAGGCGATAATATAACAGTCCAATGCGTTTCACTACTTCCGCCTCGCGTCGCATATTTGATCACGCCAACAGCATCAAACACCAACACCGAAAGTTGTACCAGAAACACATAAAAGCAACAAAAGAGAGAAGCTTTATAGCTTTTACCAATCACAAGTTCTTGAGCTTCATCTCCATCAAGAATCTCTCCTCTGTGGCTGATGGCAGCTGAATTCCTGTTCGAGCCATCCTTACGAACTCGAATTCGACCAAAACAGAGAACAATCTGTTTTGCAGACACAATGGAGAGGAAAACAAGAAGCAGAGTCAAGTTTACACAAACTGAGGCCAATTCCAATACGGGAACGCGGTGGAAATCCTGCTCGAGGTGATTCGAGGCTTCGAATGCAGAATTTTCAGCAGAGGAAGATAGGAAAAGATTGATACCCATAACAATTTCTACAGATATCAACCTTCAAACGTAGGAAGTGACGAAATTCAATGAGTATGATTGAAAGAACACCTTTTAGTGTGAGATTATCAATGGAGTTTGAAAACAATGTCACGAAGGAGAGATCAAATCGTGTAAAGGGCATTTCACCATCTGGCAATACAAGTTTTCCCAAATGCGCAAAACTGATGACAAGTCACGGAGAGAGAGAAGGAGAAGAACCTGCACATATGAAAACAAAGTTTCATTTCTATCATCAAACCCCACACAGAATAACAACAGAATATGCAGCAGAGTAGATAAATTCAAAAAGAAGAAACCAGAACAAAAAATACCGAAAACAATAAAAAGAGAAAACAAAATAAAAAGAAAACCCATCTCTTCTATCTATCTATCTATCTATACCGTCTGTATGTCTTATCAGTTATCACTAAAAACCTCGTCTTTGTACTTTTGTTCCTGCATTATGCGACAAAATAGAGTACAGATATCGAATCTGAAACAAACCCATTATAGAATACACAAAAATCAAACCTGGGCTTTTGTTATTTTCCTCAATAAATCGTCTGACGAGCCTGTGGGGGCGATTACCGAGACAAAATTTCACCGCACAGACTAAAAAACAGAGCTTTTTTCAAAGAAATGTGAATACTAGAGCAGATTGAGGTACAGAGGTGAGAGGGAGACGAAGAACGCACAAACCAACATCTCCCAGTTCCTCCAGCAATGGAATTTTGATGGGTTTTTGATCTGTTGAGCTTGATCAGAGATTAAAGCGATCTAACATCAGTGTCTATATATAGGTTGTCTGTTCGTAATATGTGTGTGTTTGTGTAATTATAAATCTAGTCATGGGGATTATGACATACTCCACATGCATGTGACGATTAATGTTTAAGATTATTAGAACTTAATTCGTTATCTTAAAGTAATGGTTCTTGCAAACAACCATTACATGTGTGCAACGCATTAGAATACTTCCAAATATATTATCTTATTTTATAATATTATATTGAATATTATACTAAAAAAAATTATTTGAAAATTTTTAAAATAAAATTTATACTATTATATTTATATTAGTATATTCGTATTTATGCATGATTAATATATTTTAAGGGTAGAGGTGGGGTAAAGAATAATTACGAGTATCATGACCAGGTGCTGCGATGTGTTTCTTACACTAATAATATTTGCAAGAATTTATGGGAATAAAATCATTACAAAATGCTGAAAATTGATTTGATTCCTTGAGCACAAATATATAAATTGTATGTGTCCTAGATTGGATATTTTAACATCCAATTTTATGTTATGTTATAGATATATTAAATACATCATTAAGAAATATTAATTAAGCTTAATGTATTTTGATAATTAAAATAAGATACATAATTTGCAGGTTAATACATTGAATTATTTGAATTATGGAGAAAGGAAAAATAGGTGATAACGTGGAGTCGTGGACGTGAGTGTGTTAATGTGGTGAATAACAGTATAACACATCATGGTCATTTACATAAAAACAAAAGAGACAAGATAACCATGACCTTTACAGGTCTTTTCCCATCCAAAATTCATATTTTATTTGTCCTTTTAATTATTTGCTAATTTTTTATTAATTAAAGACTATATTTCATTAAAGTACACTTATTATAAATTATGCTTACAAATGCAGTGAATTATCTTCACATTTGTCTAAATTGAGAATAAATTAATTTATTTGTGCATGGTCAAATAAGTCACACTGACATATAATAATTGCTATTTAATAAAATATTAAATATTGAACTAAAAGCACCTTGTCGTACTAATCTTTATATAATTATATGTCACGTCACTGCTATAATTTGGTAGAGTGGACAATTGAATCAGCTCAACAAATTATTATGAAAAATAATTAAGTCATATTGCTGTAATGCTGTTGGATAACAAATAATAATAAAATTAATTAACTTGGGCGTCACTATAAAATATCCAGCTTGAAAAACTCGCACACAAATCACGTATCGTTAAAATTAAATAGGATCTTGATTTATTATTAACATTTTAAATGTTCGATTCCTGAACTTCGACCAAACAATTTTGTCTCTAATTTGCTGCCATGTTCTTTGAAAAATTAGAGTTCAATGAGAGAATTTTTTTTTCTCGGATCGATGACATACTAAAATATCATCTTAAGCTGAGTCTTTAATTTTTATTAAATTATTAATTTAGTGTGTGCAAGTATGATCTAGGGACCATATGCAAAGATTATGTGTAATCCAACATGTTATAATTATATGTAATGCACTTTCTAGGCATATATAGCTGTAACGCTCACCCGTAATCAAAGTTGTTGTCAACTTGTCATCCAACATCTCGTTTGTGGGGAAAAAGGCGAAATTAATTTAATTTGCTAACTCTAGTAAATGCTTACATTGCATGCATTAGTATAAGTGCACGCCAGTATAATTACTTGAAAATATCAAGTTATCTAATTTAATAATTTGATTCTATATTAATTTAAGTAAAAATTTTGTATTCGAATAAGTAACAAAGATTTATATATAAATAATTCGATTCAATTTAATATATTAAAGTAGATTATAGAATCAAAACACACATATATATATATTTCAATTTGGTTCCTCGGAAGTCCACCAAGTTAGTTTTAAACAATTTTATTTGCATAAATAATATATTTTAAATTTGACTCCACATAAATTTAAGTTAGACCCAATCATTTGTACTATAAATATGTTAATAAGTGTTACTTCTTCATGATCGACAAAATTAATTTAATGTTCCTCGTATGTTGAGTAAAAAGGTTGCATATAGTGATTAAATACATAATATTGTTGTACGAACAATAGCAACTTTATTAATAGTTATGGTATAAATATAATGTAGCAAAAATTATCAAGACAAATTCAGCTCGATTAATTCAGTCAAATATAAACTATATTATTAAATATATACCAACTACTACCTATGCCGACAAATGTATTTCAACATGTGATTTAAATTTTTTTTGGAACTCAATTAATATTGTCATATGGTGAAAAGGACCTATTTATAGAAAAAGAACCACTTACATTGCTAGTTAAAACGAATTTGTAGTAGTCGTTTATTATTTATGCCATTCTTACAAAAATAAAAAAGGTGAAACGTTTAACACACAAATGTTTATTTATTTATTATTATTAAACAAAATGAACTGACATCCACAACATATCATAAATATTCTTACTTGCTTTTCAATAAATTTTGGTAATATGAGGACTAAGTATCATAATTTAAACAATAATAGAAATAGAAAAAAATAAAAATAGGACATTTCATTAATAGGACACGTGGGATAAAAGTAGTTAAATGCTATGGGCCAGGGCCCAACTAGATGCGTTGATTATTGACATGCATCCCTGAACAATATGGTGGGTCACCTGAAAGGCCCAGCTATATTCAACTTGGAAAAATGAAAATTTATTATATTATTAAATATAAAAAAAGAATACAATACAAGCAATAATTGAATATTTATTTAATGATTTGAGATCCTTTTACATTTAATCTATTAATTTTGGGCATATGCTTTGAGAATAATGCTAGAAGGAGAATTGGCACCATGGCATTAAGCACTTTGAATCTTTGAATTTCCTTTTACATTTTTTTTCTTTTTAATTATTATAGTATCACACATGTGATCTTCGATTCTCAAATACGAGTAAAGTGATATTTTTCCCTCTTTACACTTCTGTCCCGTTTAAATCTGAGGACATGATATATGAACATAAAGACAATAATAAAACACTTATTTTCCGTCTAAAACTTAGAACATGATATATGAACATAAAGACAACAATAAAAATACAACAAAATACGAATATAATATTAATTATATAAGTTACTATAAACCATACGTTAGTTTCCGACACGACGTAAATAACAAAAACAAATGAATATTATTAGAATAGCCCCACCCATAAGTGGGAGGCGAAGCCTTTTACAAAATTCCTACTCTAATTAGGTGAATGTGAAATAGCATATATTCTCTCCTATTCCTAAAAACTTAGGATTGTTTTACTAGGAAGTGGGGAAGTTGCTAAAAAGTAAAAACCACTTTAGAGTCTTAAAGAGGGGATTCCCGTTTTGACCAAATAAACATGTTTTTATGTTCTTATTGAATAAAATTAATAGAATATAACAAGAAATAAATAGATAAATAAATAAAAAGGAACCTCATTCATCTAAAACTAGAATTATCATCTTGTTCCCTATGATATTCCATTTGATATGACTCTCAGACAACATTAATCAAACCAGAATCTATCACAATGTGGGATGGACATCGTATTCGATCCTCCTTTGTAATATATTAAGCAGGAACAGGAAAATGTTCTGTCCTTGACTTTGTAACAATCTAACACAGTCATCACTTGTGCTATATGTATAGATTATATAAATATATATGTTTAGGAACTGTAATAAATATATATGTTTAGTAATTACAAACATTTACAATCAACTCTGATGAACTTGGTGTTAGTAAGGCTACCTGTTTGAAGATTTTTGTTCACACACACTGCAGCAAAATATGCAGTGTTTTCCACCATCATTGAGCTGGAAGATATCTGTCTCATCTTCGCTGACACTCGTAAGGGGTTATTCATTCTCATAGCTTGAAAGCCGAGAGTCGGATAGAACCGTAAATAGCTGTGTTTCTACAAATAACTGCAAAACCAATAAAAAGAAGATGCCCAATAGATTAGTTTGGCTGATAAAAAAAAGTATACATCATAATTACACTGGCATACACTCGGGTTTGGCCGAATTACACAAACTTCAACTCATGTTTGAGAAATTACAAACACTTCCCTTGACACCAAAAGGTTTGATGAGGCATGCATAAATTTAAAGTTAGATACCGTATACGGACAAGCTTGTTCCAAGGGCATTATAGGGTGGTCATAAAAATGTTGAGCTGAATTATCAAAATGGATGGATCCAAATTTAATGTAAATTCTTTGATATGGAAAGTTCTTGTAATTTCTCAACCTCAGTAAAAAGTTTGTGTAATCATGCAAAAACCTGGTATGTCAGTGTAATTATCCTTTTCTCCGGTGAGTTAGAAGACAGATTACAAGAATCCCTTATAAACCATCAGAACAGAATAGATAAAGAATATACAATAGTTGCATTCTGAAAGATATCAGCACATGTAAGCATTAGAAAATGATGTACGACAAATGAAAACTTAACAACAGCACGTACCTTGATAAAGGACTGGTCTCTGGAAGGGAAGGAATCAATAAAACTATCCTTAAGAAGTAGAGAAACCTGAAATGGTACAACCGTATAAGTATTTGTTTCAACATTTGCCACAGACCTGACTATAGCGTAAAAGTTATTAGAGATTCGAATAGAGTGGAACAAAACCTTGTCATTATTGGATTGTACGCTTGTAATTGTGTGCAGCCTCATATCTGAACAAAGCGACTCCAAATGCCTCTTAATGATAGCTAAAAATTGAGTAGCAGCTTCAGCCTGAAATTACAGTTGATTACATATATATGTCAATTTTATCTAGAGTGAATTATAGATAAACCCCCTGAGGTTTGAAAATCCTACCAGAATGCATGAAAGACATCAATTCACTCATGAGATTTAAAAATTCTGACGGTGGTCCATATCTTTCTCTTTTATAGCAAGACAAGCTTCAATTAGTAGCTAATTTAGAATACATTTACAAACACATTGATTACCCGAAAAATTCCTCTGCAGAAACTAACAGCGAAAAGGAAAATGGATAGGAAAAGATACATAGGCTAAGATTAACCATATCCAATTGAGAAAAGATTGAGGGGTAGTTTAAGCTATAAATACCTGCACTTCATTGCATTTATGAACTGGATTTTTCTGGTCTTCACTTGACAGAGTGGAGTGGATAGGCCGAAGTTCAGAAATAAGCTCTTTACGGCGCGGAAGTAGAGGCAAATTACAAGATATCACCTAAAACAAATTATGAAGCAAAAGGAAAGTATTACATAAACAATTTCTAGTAGGAACTCAGTTAGCAGATTACAATAAAAGCATAGAAAAAATATGTCATAGAGGTAATAAAATTGACCTATTTCATATATTGACTTTAAAATGTGGCTAACAGACATAGAAAGGAAAATGGGATCGTGTAAATTTGACAAACCTGGTCTTTGAGTACACTAACTTGAACCAGATTTGACGTTTTCATCCTCAGATCCGTTGGTTTATCTTGTATGCCAGCCTGATGAAAATCACACCAAAAAGATATATGAAATTCTAGTAGCTTTTTTCTGATTCAAGAATCAAGATTGATGACAAAAATGATTCTGAAGGGTGAAAAATGGGGGGAAAAAAAAAAGAAAGAAGTTTCACTTTATTCAAGGGAAATTAAAATTATGTAATAAAATACATAAATACCCAAAAATCGCAAAATAAATAGTTGGATAGCAACTAGAATGAATTAGAATTCTGAATCGGTTACAGTAAGAAAAAACACATATTGATATTCCATGCTTGATCAAGCTATTGCTTGGCTTAAACACAAATTGGGTTTTGTCAAAATTTCTCATTCTAGTTACATCATGTCAGATTTCACCTGGCAACTAACCTTAATTCACTGGCATGATACTAATTAGAAATGACGTTGGTACCACAATGAATAAAATCTGTCATCCCCAATACCATTTAACTAGTCTAAACTATTAAGGAGCAAGCAGAGGATGATATCCCATTGAAAATATTAAAACATTGCAGAGTTACTGTCATGCATATATATACAAGAAAACTGAAAGAAAAACAAACTTACAATGAAAGGAACAGGAGCATCTAGGAAATCTAGCATCTTCTCTGGCAGAATCTGCAGCGAACTCAAGTAACTCAATAGATGTCCACTAAAGAAGTGAAGACAGAAAACAGATAGAAACAACCTTAAGGAAAAACCATTTGATAAATAAATAACTAAACAAACGAAATAAAAGAAATTCAAGTTTGTCAAATTAGGAGGCAGCATAGTGAAACCATTGAGTCTCATACCTCAAGACAGAAAGCATTTACAAAATGATATTAGGAAAAAACTATTAACTAAATGTATTTCTGAGTATTGTCCAAGGCAAAAGCTTATGAAGTAAAAACACGCCTTCAACATTTTCACATATTAAAAGATTTCTGATTTTACATCACTTTCAAAATTTCCAGTAAATGTTTTTCCTCAATAATAGTAAACCATTAACTGCAAGGCAAAACGAGAATGTTTCAGAACTTACTGGTAGAAATAAACTCTGCCATTCAAACGGACGAATAATAGGGATAAGAGACAACACCACAGCTGATAGGACACCCTATAAAGACAATTATGTAATTAACTTATTCGGAGAAATAAGAAACAATAACAATGCCAGATTTGATACCATTGCAGGAAAAGAATACCAGATTTGGGCAAACCACAATTACTTGTTTCTCCAACAATACACCAGTCACCAAGGCCAGAACCTGTTCACATATATTGAGTGGACAACGTTAATGTACCAATAAGACATTCCGCAAAATTATATTCAGACATCCATTCACATACAAAATGTAACAATTAAAACGGAGAAAGAATAATTACGAGAAAAACGTTCAAAAAGTCACAATCAGAATGGTTATGAAAAATGAATTTAACAGCTACTACATAATATGTTTCTCATTCATGGTGAATTTTAATTTCCACCAAAACGTAGATTCATCTCAAATAAAGTACGATAATGATAACTAAAGAAAACTTAGAATATAGAAGTTAAGAGTGACGAAAATTACGTTTTCAAGAGAAAGAACTCGACATATTGTAGCTGTTGACCATAGAGAGAGTGCAATAGCTTCCTCTGCAGTAGCTAATTTTAAATTGACCTTCAAAATCAGAATTTAATAGGTATGATTAATCTTCTTCCTTGTCTGGTACTGCTGAATGTAATCAATTATCTAACCTGAGAGGCTTCCTTAGAATCTTTCAGATTAAGATCAAGATACTTGTCAGAGAATCCCAGGTCAGAAAAAGGAGGTCTTTGATACTCAATGGTTTGTAGATGTTCTAGTGGTTGAAAAACAACTCGAACTCCCCTATCAGGAAGATGCAAACAATGATAGCCACAAATTATCTGTAGCAAATCATTTTTATTTTCCTACAATTGAGATAAGAAAGGATTATAAAAGAAATTTTCGACCAAATTTAGCTAAGGAAACTGTGATGAAGGAATTATAAACTCACTCTTGCCCATTCCATTATGAAGTCGTCCTTAAGATCCTCCTCGTGGTTATAGTAGATTTCATCGTCTTCCTCTGATCTCATACTTCTAGCTGGACTGCCACACAAAGTTATATATTTACAGAAAATGCGTACGTTTTAAAAAATAAAGTACGGTTATAGTGTTAAAACTCTACCAAAAACCAATTTGAGATAGAACTAACAATTCTCTCACCTAAATAAGGACTCAAAACTTCGTAGACACTCCACTGATCGATTCCTCAGGACATATGGCCTAACATCTGGAGTATTACCACTGTTGGACCGGATATCTGAGGTCTCAGATGCAGAGTCATCAAAAGCCTGCACATTTTTGCTACTTTCTTTATCCAATTGAGCAGGATCTGATGCATCACTTCTAGGAGAATACTCCCATCTTGATGAAGCTTCTTCATCTGATATAATACCTGCTGCAGCAGCAGTTAGAGTTATTGCACTGTCAACAGGAATTGCAGAAGCCATCCAATCTGCATCACTTTCAGCACTTGGAGAGTCTCCATTTTCATTTGCATGATCCTTGGATATAGATTGTGAAGGGACGTAATCAGCAATTGCCATTTCATTAACAAACTTGGTTATCCGATTCAGGCGTTCCTGCGCAATTATACTAATGGCAATCCAGTAAATTGCTTGCACATAAACTTGGATAAAAATGAAAACTGATCTTGATCTTTTTAAGGAAATTAATGCTGACCTGTTCAACATCTCATAGTGTAACTCAAAGAAAGGCACTCTCGTTAAAATGCAATAACAACGAGGAGCAGAAACCAAGAATCTACTTGAGCCAGAATGTGATTGGGAAAGAGGTGATGAACACCCATACATGATAGGTGGTCTCTGAACTAACTCTTGTACTTGCAAGCAAACACCATAAACCGTTGCATTGTCTGCTACCTGTTGTTAGGTGCAAAGAATATTATGATAGATAACCAAAAGAAAACGTTGGTAGAACAAAGAGAGGAAGAAGAAATATATAGATCATTCAGTGGAATCTAACAGTTTGCATTGGTTACAAAAAGACACATGTTTATGAAATATTAGACACTTATTAAATATTAACGAAATATATATTTCATATGTGCTACTGTTATGTGCTTTTCAATAGAAGTACTTTAGTTTCTTTAATACCAAGGAAAGAAACAAGAAATTCTTGGAGAGGAATGGACTTACCTTAAGTGAAAATATGAATGATAAATCATCTCTGTACAAGTGTTCCTGAACAAAAAGTTCAACAAACTCATGCATTAACATAGGAGAAGAAGAAAATGCAAAACCCATCTTTGTCCTTTCGGGATTCATAAATTACTGGTCATATATTTATTATCTTCTGCATACCTGTCCGTAAACAAGTTCATTCAACTCACTTAACGATGGTGTTCTCTCCAATATGCCTGCCTGAGTTGAAACACAGGGGAAATCTTCAGATACACTCAGATAGATGTTTTATGCCAATGTTAACATATCAGCTAGTTTCCTCAGGAAATTATGTACTCTCCACATATTGAAAGAAATATAACTTTAATGCATCAAAATGATACTGAATCCACTGGAGTGTACTTAAGAATGTCAAGTTCTCTTTTAGACAATCGACACATTATATATGAAAACTACTTCAACACATTACGTTGCACTTGGAGTATGAAATAAAAACCAGACTCCCAAGACTGCATGCTACCAAAGATCAGTGTCCAGAGAATGTACACCAGCATAGAAACATCATGAAATTATTGGTACAGTTATGCGCATATAACTATTTAGAAGGACAACATTATAAAATCCTTTTGAATATGACATCATATCAGACTTTAGGAAGAAGACAACAAGGTGAAAATCATATATTAGCAACAACTATATGCTGGTAAAAGTTAGGTTGAAGAACAGATTTACAATTCAAGAAAGACCAAGTAAACAATCACTAAACTTTGCTAGCGGGTTGATATACAACAGATGCTATGTAACCGTAACCTTCATCTGCCGTAACTGTTAACCTAGTCAAGTACATAGAACATATCCCATCTTATTTAATTTATACCAGGTAATAGAATGAGACAAGGAATTTAAATGTATGTTACCTTCACACCTCCAGGAAAGCAAAATGCAGCCAGGTCCTTTAAACGCAAAGACGTCTTCTTCCCAGGAGGATACATAAAGAGAACCTGTTGGATACAACATCAGAAAAAGAAAGAAAAGAAAACGGAAGATGGTTAACGAGTCTATCAATAGTTTTCTCAGAAATGTCAATGATATGAAAATGAGCATGGAAAGGAGGACAGATGATACCTCTCAAGATCTGGACCAGAAAATCAAATGCATAATTTAAAGACTTTTACTCTGGGTACATATAAGATTTATATAATGATCATTATGTTGTACATTGTGAGAACTTGTAAATATAATAAGCAACTAACCTGAGGCTCCAAAGTTGGAAGTGAGGGCTGATTATCCTTTCCCCTTTTGGGATCCAACGGTTCAGGTCTGTCTACCTTGCGCTCCCATTTCTTCCTCCTTATGAATGCATCCTCAACAACATCGAGATTGGCATCTGGACGAAGGCCCGCAACAACGAAGTGTTCAAAAAGTGCTGTTGGCTCTTTATACTTTTCAGGGTCCTGAGTTCACAGTCATCTGATTTAACTTAAAAAAAGAACCTCAATCTTAACAAGCAGTAATCACTTGACTGTAGAAAGCAGGGATGAAGGGATTTTGGTTGGGGGTGGGGGCCAGATTGAGAAGAATGAATGTTTTATCAATAGTCAGGCAGAGGGAGGCGAATTTACCAATTATGAGAATCTTCATTACAGACATAAAGGGATATAAAAACAACTCAAGAAAAAAACTAACGAGCCTCAAAAAATTATTGGGGGACCTGTAGTTCTAGGATAGGCTTCAAACAATTCCAAAAGCACATAAGAATTGATTAAAAATGTATTTAGCTGGAAAATCAACTCTAATTCTAGTAAATAAGATTCTTGATTTCTATCATGACAATTAGGACAAGTTTATGGTAAGAGAAACCAGAAATACAATTTGATGGTAGAGCATGAAACTGCCAAAGCCTGAATAATGCAATCGATAAGATGATATAATACCATTTTCAAAGAAATGAGTTAATCTAGTAGATAATTAAAGAACAATTCAACTTTTTGTGAGGCTGCATACCAATGTTTTCGAGTTCAGCTTATACCACTGCCGTTTCTGATTGGCCAGAATCTCAGGATCAAAAGAAGAATACTGGCTATCTCCACGAAGACCACGGCCGCGCCAATGCAAAGCCTTTTGCCAATGACCTTTCCATTTTTGGAAATTACCTGTGCTTTGGCATCGCCTTTGAAGTGAAGAAACTACTTCACTGTGGGCCCGCCTATGCCTATGTACCTGCTCCATGAAAGGAGTATCACCTGCACTCCTCCATGCCTCACCAGCCATTCTAACTGCCTCTTGCGATAGTTGTTGTAATACCTCAATCGGAGATGCTGGTGGATTGGCCCATTCATCTTTAATATCACCATTTTCTTTCGAGTCCATACCCATCATCTAGCCAGGCAAAAAATATTTAAGTCTTTTAACTCAACTCGAAAATTAAATGCACAATCTAATTCAAATTCTTAATGAACCTCAACATGTTGGTGGCCCCCTGAGAAAGCCATCACCACCATTCTTTAACAAGTTGAGCCTCTATTTTTGAGGATCGACTCCAACAGCAACACTGGTCCAGTTAAAGCATACTCAAATCATTGTACTTGGACCGACTACTGTGGTTTAAACGTCATATCAATATCGACTACCCCTGCCTCAAAAAGTTCATGAAAACAAGTATAAGCAGTGATCGTTGTATTCGTAAACTTCATAGATTCGGATTTTAAATTCATACGCAGACTCATTACCTTGTTGAATAATAACCCTGAGACTCAAACCAATATCCTGGTTTTATTGCAATACTCGGAGAGATTGATTTCTTCCTTACGGAACTTCAAGAAACAAATAAACTGGGTTATAAAAATCATGATAAATCCAAATCATTACATCATCTCTTTCTGGCATTTTCACAAACGGTGCAGTCCCATAAAATTAGCACGGAATTTCTGGTTTTTTCTTTCTACAATCATGCTATTATCAGAAAACCGACAAAAACAACAAAAGGCAAAAACCGAAACCAATTCCACCTACCTTTCTTCCCATGTATATCTCAAAAACCATGAAAAATCAACACATTGTGCATCAACAGGAAAAACCACAACAAATAACAACAATAAGTCAATAACCGACACACAAATATCAAAATTTGCCATACATGTACCTTTTGAAAGGTCGTGATCCTTGTTGCTTTCCTTCTTAATGGATTTCCGCTCTTCAATAATGGCTTTGTACATGCATTTATTGCATCCGTATCTGCGTTTTTGTGTGTGTTTCTTCTATGCGAGAGAGAGAAGAAAAGCAGGGCATGCACACATAACTTGCATATGCAAATTCTGCAGAATTTCGCGATATTTGAAGCATTGTCACCAACGACGACTATATATATATATGTATAAATAATATTATATTATATATACTATAATATATTTATTTATTATAATTTCCAGGAAAAAAAAATTTAAGATACTCAATGTTTTTTCTTGAAGGAAATACGATAAATGCAATGGGATTTGAATCTTTGATCATTGATGAAGATAGGGAAAAAAGGAACAAAGTGCTGAGGAAAGTTCAGAAATTTGATGGAAAATATGGTTAACTTATTTTTTCGAAGTAACTATGCGACACCAAAAAGGTAAAATAATATTTTTCTAGACACGTACCCAATTTAATAGATATTGTATTATATTTTTGACAAATATAAGAAGAAAGGGTCCAATTCAAGTGTTTAATTTGATGAAATTGTCTTTTTTTTTTTTATCTCTAATTCATTGAAAATATACTTAAAAGCCGTAAACGCAATACAATATCACCGTTTTTTAATAGTACTCTTCATTCCATTTTGTAAATATCTATGCATATTTGTAGTAGGGAATATGTAGGTCGAATCCCCTCAGTTGAAAAGGTTGAGTCTATTATGATTTGCTAATAGAATACAAATATTTCATTTATCAGACCAACCTAAGAACAGTCGCAACTATTTAATACAAATGTTTTTTTAATAGTATTGGTAATATCAATATCAAATTTTGAGAGAGTAATTTTAAAACATAACTTCCCCATAAAAATATGAAGAATTTTAATTCAAATTTGATTTGACTAAATTAGTATGACGAAAAACTTAATATTTTGAATTAGTTAAATTTGATCATGCTAAATCTGAATAGAATTTTCGTAACTATTTGTTTTATCCCAACAAAATGTGGAAATTGAAAGTGGAAGCAGGACCCTATTTCACGGAAATCCTACGAAATATGCACATGCTATTATTAATATTAATGTTACATGTCCTCGAAAATTGTTCATTTCAAGTTCGTCTTTTACCGACATTTCAGTTAAAAAGTGTATATAAATTTGTCACTTGCTGCGAAAGATTCTCACTGCAGAAAAGAAAATGACGCGAAAACAAGCAACAATTCATCTCATCTTTACAAAAGGCTTTGACTTTAGTTTCTCAATTGAACATCTTATGGGTAGCAGTGACGAAGCACGAAGCACCAACTATGATGGCCAAGTTGCTGGAGAAGTGCATAAATAAGACAAGGATGTTTCCGAATTTATAAAGTTTATAAATAAGAAAAGAAAATGAAATACGAATTCTAAAGCTGGATTTATTATTTATAAGTTCAATTTATAGATTTTTGGATGTAAGTAAACGAACCGAGTTGAGCCGAATGATATTAACATGGTAATAATTTGGTCGTATTTTATTTACAACGTGTGATACTTTATTTAGGCCCATATCTCATCACTTGGATTGGGCTTTTCCAGTATCAAAATTCAAACAGAGGGGAAAAAATTATGGGCTTACAACCTGGAAATGGTACGTCGTGGGAACTGGGAAAATAATTTATGCATGCTTTTGATAAAATCTAATATTATTAAGAGATTAAGATAGATGTCCAAACGAAAAGAGCTCACGCATTTCCTTCCCAAATGAAGGAGTTCAGACTTCAGAGTATTGAAACGAGGTGCAGGAAAAGGAAAGAGTACAAACATGGCCTTTGAAAACGAAACGACGTAGTTGCAATCAGACTACACATGCATGTCGAGCACAACGCGGAGGCAGACGCCATCATGCATCAGATCAAATGCTTTGTTTATGTCTGCAAGAGTCAGGTTGTGGGTGATGTACTCGTCAACCTTGATTTCCTGTTAAGAAGGAAGAGCAGGTTCAGCTCAAACGAGGTCATAAGGTATAAATGATACACTGGAAAAAGAAACAGCGATGTGAACAGGACCGAGTCTCACAAGCTGGTTTGTGTTGGTTTCGGGACAAACTAAAATGGTTCTTGGTTCGTGGGATCAGGAGTCATCTTTTTCTAATGTTTATTTGGGTTCTTTTGTATATAACAACGAAAGGTACATTAAGTTTTAGGATAATTACACTGGCACACCCTCTTGTTTGGCCTAATTACGCAAATTCCCCCTGAGGTTAGAAAAATTACAAAAACTTCCTCAAGCGTACCCTGAAGTTTAGCTTAATGACTGTTATTATAGCCCTAAATTTAAATTCAAATATTGAATAGTAATTGTCAACCCTGATATGAAAAATAGAGATGATAATCAAAATTCATAGACGCAGAACTAATGTAATTCTTTGTTGGGGGAAGTTTTTGTCATTTCTCAAACCTCAGGGCAAGTTTGTAACTGTAACTAGGCCAAACCTTAGGGCATGGCAGTGTAATTATACCTAATTCTTAAGTTCAACCCTGTAAGCTCGAACATATTAAGAGAGGTAGATTTTTTGAATTCGAGCCATATTTTTCATATTCTTGGCTCCTTCAGTTTGTGCAAGAAAAATTATCCAAAACTCGACTTGTTTGCATCTATATCTAGAAAGAAGGTAAGAATATGTACTCACTTTCTTCATATATTTTTCCACAAGCCAAGGCACTTGTGAACGGCTCTTGAAACCACCAAATGCTGTTCCCTTCCATACACGACCAGTCACCAGCTGAAATGGGCGTGTGGAGATCTCTTGACCAGAGGCTGCAACACCAACAATAACTGATGTTCCCCATCCCTGCAAGTTCATTAGGAAGCTTAATAACAGCTGGGTTCCAGATGTTAAAAGGTAAAATAAAATAAACAAATATCAAGTTACCTTGTGGCAGCACTCCAAAGCAGCCCTCATTACAGAGACATTCCCAATGCACTCAAAACTATAATCGACTCCACCATCAGTTAAATCAACAATGACTTGCTGAATTGGTTTCTCATGATCTTTTGGGTTGATAAATTCAGTTACACCGAAATTCTTAGCTGTGCACCATGGTTTGCACCAAGAACAAGGAAATAAAGAGTTATTTCTTTGCCACTCTTTAGTTTAGATCACTAGTAATCAATCAGAGGCCATTTTTGCCTGTGCTTCACATAATTTATTAACTCAATGTATTAAATTCTTTGATAAATTTTCCTTCAATTTCTGGGACATTCCAGTATACTAGCCGCTCAGCTGTTTGTTTCCATCTTTAGAGTAAAAGAGATAACTATATCACTGCATATTAACAGTCTTTCAGAGAAGGTGGCACAATACCTGTATCGAACTTTTTGCTGTCAATGTCTACTCCAATTATTCGTGAGGCACCAGCAGCTTTTGCACCCTCCGCCACCTGAGCCAAAAGCACTAATTAATCCTTCTTGTACTTGTGTGATCAGGACAAGCTTCACATCATTCAAAGAAACTTACAGCAAGCCCAACAGTGCCCAGACCAAAAACAGCCACAATGGAACCTGGTTCCACTTTCGCTGTATTCCATACAGCTCCAAGACCTATAGGCATCAAATTGTATATTTTGAAGGTTAAAAAGGGGGATGACATTCTCTTAGAAGACTGCTAACGTGAAGGTCTCAGGGGAAATGTAATTCTGGTCTCAAAGGGGAAAATTGCACAACTTAACCCAAGTGCACGGCTTGGTTGAAACAAAAACTGGAGAAGACAAGGTCGAGAGGATTTTCTGAATCGTATTCCAAAAGGGGATGCAGATTATCAACAGTTCTGCTCATCATTTAAGTTAGCTACATAACGTTCGTGTTGTAAAGTTGTAAAATGCAGACACTAGACTGAAAGTTTTCTTTGCAGCACAGTGTTATTACAAGAACAAAGTGAACAACAATGGCTAATAGGGAAGATTACAGAAAAGCATTTCGAAAGTTTCACCAAACAGCAATAGGATCACCGAATTTGTTGACATGCACAATCACATTTCTAATGAAACACATACAAGGTATCTAAGATCCTTAGTATTTATCAAGCAACAAGAGTGCTAAAGAACAACATAGAATAATTCCAGTCGCATGAAAGAAGATAAAAGCAGCTTGCCTGTTGGAACACCACAACCGAGCAGACATACTTTGTCCAAAGGTGCTTGAGGATCAACCTTTGCAACACTAACATCATGCACAACAGTGTACTGACTGAAGGTTGATGTTCCCATGAAATGATAGATGGGTTTTCCATTTATTGAGAAACGGCTTTGGCGATCACTCAACATAACTCCAACTCCAGTAGCTGACCTCACTTTTCCACACAGATTTGTCTTTCCAGATTTGCAAAACTTGCATTCCTTGCATTCTGCCTGGTAGCAAGGGATAACATGGTCCCCTGGTTGAACTTCAGTAACACCTTCTCCAACACTTTCAACTATTCTGTGGTTTCATAGACAAACATAATGAATGATAGATTGACATCTTCACATGAGATAAGAGGGAATTATGTTACCAGAGAACATACCCTGCAGCTTCATGACCAAGGATACATGGGAATAGACCTTCAGGATCCTGCAAGGCACATAAACTATGAATTAGAAACTGTGTGTAGCTGCTTGATCACCAAGTGCATTAGATTGACTTGTACATTTTTCTTCTTTTTTTTTTCCCCTCACTCTACTAATCCCTACCCTTTGTGTTCAAGAGTCAGTTACTTTTTTCTTCAACCTTTTTTATCCTTATAGTGGATTCTATTAGTCTACAGTTTGGTATTCATATGATACAAGGAAAATGCTAGCAGAACTACCATTAAATTATGATCAAGACTATCGAGTTAGCCAACTCAGATATCATAAATATCAAAAGAAATCCAAGCAGCTTTGAATTGAAAATATGCAATTTGTTGAAGATTTGATAAGCGCATTCTATACTGAGCAGTGAGCAGTAAATAAAAATATAAATGAAAGACACACTTCAAAAGTCAACTCAAACTTCCTAAATGGTGACTCGTTTGAGATAAACTCTATATTGAAAACGTGTCAAAGCTTCTCAACTAAACCAGCTTAATATACAGTAAATCAGCTCAAATACACAAAAAAAACATAGAACCTCTTATCAGAATCATAAATATTAGGCTCCCATCAAGAGCAACAAAGGTTCGACGAACTTCAATACTGGCTCATTCAACTATGGCGTCATTTTATTAGAACATAGAAATTATCCAAGCAAAGGCGACCGACTAATCAACAAAGTGCCTCAACAATCCAGGTTCCCCCAATTAACAGATCTCAGGACAAGTAATCGAAAACAAAAAGCCGTAGGACTCACTTCCAAACCATCAAAATCGAACAGATTCAGCACAAAAACCACCACAATCTCCAAAACCAAATGTCACATTCAACAATCAGCAATTCCGAGTCGAAGCGCAATCACGTACATACCTTGCCGCTCCAGGTGTAGGCATCGGTGTGACAGAGAGCAGTGTATAGAATCTTCACTCGCACCTCGCCGGCTTGCGGCGGCGCCACCTGCACATCCTCAATCACCAGAGGCTTATTGGGTTCCCAGGCCACCGCCGCTAAAACAACCGCAGAATGAGAGAAATCAGCCACAACAGCGATCGATATCACGTAACAGAATGCAAATACACAGAAATCAGAGAACCACCGCCATACCTTTGCAAGTAATAACTTGACCTTGAGTAGCCATGGAATGACAGAGAAGGTGATTTAGACTTTAGAGAGAGAAAGAGGATGGTATGCACAAACAGTGTGTGACGACTGACGAGTGGCTTGCACGAGCTAATAATTCCCTTTTTAAATTAAATTCAAACTTCTTAGTTCTAGCCACGTCTGGATCGTGGTGGAATGATTCAAGCCCAAACAATATCTTTCCCTTTTCGGGCCCAAAATCTGCAAGACATGCGAATAATATTTTGTTTTAACTTTTATGTGCTTGGGTAAAGTTTTAAATTTAGTTTAAAAGGTTGGAGAGCGTTTGATATATTATACTAGGCTTATTTAATTCACTTAAATTTAGCTAATTTTTTATTTGATATCGCGTATTAAATCTTACGGAATAGTTAATCTTCGACCTGATATAATCTGCTCATTTAGAGAGATTAAGTTTTTAAATGAATCTTAAGGAATGGGGTGAGTTTATGGCATATTAACTTAAGAAGTTAGTTTGATTTTGTGACTAAGCATAAAAATTAATATTCTAAATAATATTTAATATTAATATTCTAAATAATATTTCAATTTATAAGATATATCAAACACGATAATAAGTGAAATTAAATGCAACTAAATTTATCAATAATTGAATTATCAAACACAATAATACTTAATTTCACTTAATTTCCCAAGTGAAATCGGATAAACTACATTATCAAACACTCTCTAAATACTTTAATTTAGATTGTAATATATTATTGATTTTATACTTAAATGTTGCAAATCAAGAAGCCACGAAACAAGGTGATTTGATTCGGTTTTATTGCAAGAACTAAGCTTTAGCATCAAATACTTAGGAAATTTGTCATATTAATAATTCCTAGCTATTTATCTTTTGGGGATGATTACGAACAACCCCCTGATATTTAACGATATTATAGATTACCCCTGAGGTTTGAGAAATTACGAACTCTCTCTGGTCCATTATCTCATCCGTTGAACTTAACGGAATGTGTGAAATTTACTATTTTGCCCCTAATTTGTTCCTAATATTTTGAAACTTAGGGGGTATATAAAATAAAGAGCCAAAGATAAGGGGGTTAATGCAATGATTGAAATTCCTAGGGGGTTTGATGTAAATAATTTTTTTCTAGTTAACATTTTTTTTTTCAATGAACGACTTAATCATATTTTAATATTTTAATGGTAGACTAATTTCATATCTAGAGTTTATGTATGCCTAATATTTTTGTATAGATATTGATATCATGCATGTTCAACATTTAAAATAATTGTTTAAATAACTCTGACGGATATTTATGTCATTATGTGAGTTAGTACGACATTTAAAATAATTGTTTAAATAACTCTGACGGATATTTATGTGAATTTACTAACGATTTATTGATATTGGTGTGTTTGTTATGATTTTTAATTTTGAGGAAATTTTTTGATAATTCACTATTGATGTTTGTGTGGTTTTTTTATATGAATTTTTATTTTGAAGGAAAATTTGTTATAATTGCAAATAAATTATTTTAAATTAACTTTAAATGGGGTTGTACAAAATATATTTAAAACAA
>JBBMKE010000001.1:193090-235336 GCA_037834125.1 Lippia alba | reverse complement strand
ACACTCCAACAAGCATTGCTCAAGGATTAGGAACAGTGCTGAAGATCTTGTTTCATCAGTCAAGCCATTAATTCTATCAAGACTTCGGATGCAATCATTGCAATCTGCATTTAGAATTCGGGATTCGAGTTGTTCAAAATCTGGGGATTTACAGGAAATGCCAGACTCTGATTCCAAACAGGCAGCAGAATTACCATATCCTAGAGCATATAAACATTGAATGATAATCCGGACCAACTCATGCTTCTTAATAAGGCCCTTTGGGCCAACCAATGTTTCCTTATTCTCCATTTCCTCATTAATAATAGGCAGTTCCAGGAGTTTTTCAGCCAAATGTGCTATAAATATCCATCTCTTTAGCCATGTCTAACCCACAGTCACAAAAAGACAGTGAAGGTATCTGCGAATTTGTATTTCCAAAATAACAATTAGCACCTGATCAGAAAAATCCATGCACACAATCGCATCATATAACAGCTTACACAAAATAAACCAATGCGTGTTTGTAATCAAAACTCAAAACTACCCTTGTTCAGAGCCGCACACAGCTTTATTTTCAGCATTCTAACTCCTTCGAGAAATTCATACATCATATATGAGGCGAAAATGACATATTGCAGCCATAAACCAAATTACAGGGTACAAAAAAAGCAGAGCGGAGGAAGGAAAACAGAATCTTGATAATTGCCAAAAAAAAAAATTAGAAATTTCCATCGGAACTCACCTTCCATTTTCAATAGAACTGCTTTTATCCGAATGATTATAAAGCGATTCAGGCGATCCAATTTGGGGATTTAGGGTTTGATCGGAACAGGGACGAGCGAAATTGAAACTGGCTGAGACTGAACTGATGTCAGCTGATTAAAGAAAGCGTGTTACGGACGAATGCGTTTGATAGTTAGTTAGTCATAAGTTCGTTAATCTGCACTCCGCCGGAGTTGGGGATTTAGATAACATTATTTATTTTTAATGGTTCAGCTCTCACTTAGCATACTAGACGTACGGAATTGTCCCCACCAATGAAAATGATAATTATTTTTCTAAATACATAATCATTTATTTATTTATTATTATTATTAGAATTGTTTTTTATTTCAATTTGCATGTTTTTTTAAGAAAAATAAATAATTTAATGATAAGCATGTTAATTATTATTTGTAAAATTATATAATTTTGATCTTGTCGTATGTTTAAAAGATAATTTTTTGTTTAAAATGTTATTTAAAGGTTTTTTTTTATTTTACATTCTTAACTTAAAAATGAAAAATAGAGTCTCAAAGAAATGGGTCTAGAGATAAGAGAAAAATTAATGAAAATACATCTATATAGTATTAAATAATAAATCAATATATAAAACAAGATTTAAATGGTTTAAAGTCACATATTGAATCGATGAAAAGACCTATATCATGATTCTGAGTTTAGGATTAGAGAAGAGAAAATTGTAAATTTGAGTTTCTAATAAAATTAATGTACTTCTATTATTCACTCATTCATGTTACTTAATTTTTGTGGATGTGGACTCGATATTTTAATATTTTTATGAATATAAGACATATGAAAATTAGCCTTACAAAAATATTGTATCTTATTTAAAAATTAGAATGCGCGCATCAAGTAAAATCGATAGAGAGACTTGGATCATGATTCATGAGTTTAGGATTAGAGAAGAGAAATTTGTAAATTTGAGTCTCTAATTAAATTAATGTACTTCTATTATTCCCTCATTTATGTTACTTAACTTTTGTGGAGGTGGACTCAACATTTTGATATTTTCATGAATATAAAACATGTGAAAATGAGCCTTACAAAAAAATTATATCTTATTTAAAAATTAGAATGTGTTCTCATCAAATAAGAGTAGCACACTAATTAGAAGTAAATGAAATGTATGGAATTGTTTATAATATTAATTCAAAATAATATATCATGTTGATGATAATATACCTTAACCAAATGTCTCAAATTCGAGTATTTCAAAATGTAATTATTATTTATAGGGAGAATTTTAGATTTTAAGTGGTCTGTTTGAACCCGACCTATTAAAATAAACTATAGAATAAAAAAAAGTATTGATTATACTATTTTTTTTCTAATTATAGAAATTCATTTAAAAAATGAAATTAATATAATGATGTACTCCTATAGGCTATAACAATATAATAATTCAGTATTTGATATTATTTATTGTTTTCTACATAAAAAATGTGTGATAGAATATTCATCAAAACGCAATGCGATCGATTAATATTTTCTAAATTATCCTTACTTAAGAGATGACCATACAAATCTTCAAAATACTCTAAAAAAGTTTGAAATTTTGTTAGTCTAGACAAGAATCTTCAAATACTCTAGAATGGTTTTATTAAGTGCACGGCTACGATTATCTTTGTTGACTACAATATATATTTCCTTCTTGCCCCACAGTACAACGCATATCCCTTTTCGGGCCCAGATATAATAGATATTCTTTTCCGCTCCAGAATATTATATATATTTTACTATAGCACCAAAAGAAGCTGGATATTACAGAATTCTGTGATTGGTTCGTACACCACACGCGCATGAAGCAGTCGCGTAGCAGACAGACTTCAATTTTACCCGTAAGACAGTCTGCTGGTGGCTCCACCGCCATTAAAACCTCCTCAGTCCTCACCATCTTTTCTCTTCCCTCTCTTTTTGCCTCTCACTCCTACCTCAAGATCTTCACTTTCTTCTCTATCTTTGCCTTTGCTCTCCGATTATCAGCACATCGCCTTCTTCCTAATTTCGTAATTCGCGCTACTTGATTATCTGCTGCTGGAAAGTTTTGCTCCAGAACACTGCCGCACGCCGTGGATCTGTCAATTGTTCGCTTGAGCTATCTGCATTGCTGTTTCTGAGCTGAATTTTGTTTTTGTTGTGGTTTAGAGGAGTAATTAGCGTGTTTGGTGTGCTGAAATCGAAATGCGAAGTTTGAATTTCTGGGGGGAAGTGAATGCAGTTTGTCGGCGGGGAGAGGTTCGCTGGAACCCTAGGGAGTTTCGGACTGTGCTTGGCCGTGGTATTGTGGTTTGAGAACGATGTTTGTGAATTGCATTGTGGAAAGAGAAGATGCTTCATTTTATTATTCTTCATTTGCTCGCTCTACTTCCTGCTAATTACGGTATTCTCTTGTCATTTCCCGACTCCTCTTTTGTGGAATTCGCTTAATTTTGAGAAATATAGGCAGGAGAAGCAAGGGGAATCCGGATTCCGGAAAGTTATTGATGTTTGCTTTATATTCTGTGTAATACTGTAGAAGGGAATACTGATGGATTTCTTGTTTTTGTAGTGATTTACTCATTTTGAAATAAATGTTTAGCTATTCAGCTCTTATATGCAACATCATTTTTCGTTTCATAGAATCAAATTAACCTTCTCGAAGAGTATGGCAGAGAGAATTGTTTGCTAGAAGTAAAATTTCGATCGGTAATTGATCTGATGCCTGATAATCTGGTGTTGATTATTCTAGAATCATCAAAGCAAGAAAAATAGTGTATGCAGTTACCATTGGTCTCACTACTTTATCTATCATGGAGTGTTAATTGATTCATATATTTGTGAAAACATGTTTTCTGAGAAACAGCGAGTCTATATACTACTTTCAAATGTTAATTTCCGGCTGGTACTTGGACATATGGAAATGTGTATGGCTTGCTAGCATGACAAACGGTTTCTCTTGCTTGCATATTAACTTGCCTACATTAAATTAACAAGCTTCACACTCATGAACTAGAAAAATGATAGTTCGCAACCTGCTTTATGCTAGTTAAGTCACTTTATGATTGTCTTGTGAACTTATTGTGGTTGAATGTTTTTAACTCTGTTAAATTTATTTTTGTGGTGTGCAGGGAACCCTTCACAGCCAATTTATTTATCTCCATCTCAGTTGCCAACCCTACCATCATTTACAAGGATGGGTTCTCTGGAACATGGTAACTTATTAAATGCTCTTGCTATGCAATGAAATTTACATGCATATTGCTACTTTTTCCCCCTCGAAGTATCATTTTCTCTCTTTTTTATAGTAGAACCAAGTAAATACTTGGATATGCTTGATTTCATAACCTATGATTCTGTATTTATTATTATCATGCCGTGCCTTCTTTTGCTACTACATAGGAATATTACTGATCCAGGGATGCTTTATTACTAATTGCAGTGAGCTTAACATCAGTCAGTACATTATTTAATCCATTTATTGCTGTTCAAAAGCGGCATTCTAATTATTTATCAGCTGCACCGGCTCCATCTCCTGCACAACAGAGTAATAAATATGCTTATCCTATTTAACTCTTATTCATGTAGTTTCAGAATTTTCCTAATGCCGATCTCTGTTTTAGGTTCTCGTGGTAGTAACTCGCGTAGACATCGCCACCATCGCCACCGAATCAGAAGACCTGCAGTTTCACCTTCTCCTTCTGCTACTCCAGGTAATCGTTTAGCAAGTGATGTCCTAGTTCCCTCCCCTCTGGTCTCCTACATTTATTGTGACAAATTGTTGTATCCCACACATCTAACCAATCCCGCAATTGGCACTCTTTACCTTTGACATGCTAAGAGTGTACAAAACAACTTTCTGCTGTGTGGCCTCAGAGGGGCCAAATCTTTCATATTGGACCAGAGTATGGTGAAGAGACTGCGTAACAAGAGTTCTCTTTTATTGCTAATACTTCGTAGGTAAAGACTCAATGTCTTTCCAGATATGTTACACATGAGAACTTGACCTTTTTGCCAGCGTTTGGATTTGGTAATTCCCCAGAAATCACACAAAATGTTGAAAGAATATTCTGAAGGTGGCTCTAGCATGGAAATGATAAGATAGAATTATGCTTCAACAAAGAATTTCAACATCGTTTCCTTATTTTAAGCTCAAGAATTTGGTTGTAACATGGATGACATATTTCAAATGATGTTCGTCTTGCTTCATGTCTCATTCTTTCTAATTGTGGATCACTCTTTCAGTTGGTTTTGAGTTATGGCCAGATTATAATCCGATACCTCATTAGTTAGGATCCTGCATTCAAGAAATTGGTATCACATCCGTCCTTTGCAGTGCTTTCATCATACCATATGCAAATATATTATCTTCCCTTTGTTTTCCTTTTCTTTTGTTGTCAATTGTATCCCTTATTTGTATATCGAGAGGCATTTGATTAGTGAGTCTGACAGGTTGTGGCCAAACTTGTTTGGAGCCACTCACATCTGCTCCATTTGGTTCACCCTGTGCTTGTGTGTTTCCCATGAGAGTAAGACTTCTTTTAGGCATATCTGTCTATGCTATCTTCCCAGAGGTCAACGAGCTAGAGATTGAGGTTGCTGCAGGCATTTATCTAAAACAAAGTCAAGTAACCATAATTGGTGCCAGTGCTGATGATCAAGATCAGGATAGAACAGTTGTTGATATTAATTTAGTTCCATTGGGGGAGAAGTTCGATAATACAACTGCTACCCTAACTTATGAAAGATTTCTGCATAAGAAAGTGCCTCTGAACCGGACTCTTTTTGGTGATTATGACGTGTTGAACATTACTTATCCAGGTGAATTGGAACTTGTTATGTTTGTCTTGTTGTAAGGTATTCTTTCCATTTTATATACTGAGATACTTCGTACAGGCCTCCCCTCTTCACATCCATCGGGCATTTTATCTGGTGAGGGTCCTTCAGGGAGCACCACTAATCACCAAAACCCTATTACTGCAGATTTTGTGGACAGAAATCAGAAATTGAACCCTCGAATAATCTTTGTCATTGTTTTGTCGGCATTTGTGCTCGTGGTGGTCTTTTTTGCTGCAATTGCAGTTCTGTTAAACTGCAGGAAGTCTACCACACCATCCAATGCTGTTGGTCCAGCTTTCACACCATCTACGAACAAAAGATCGGGTAACCCAATATCTCTAGTTTTGGTAGATTTTCTTTTCATGTTAGTGCGGTGTGTCCAAGAATGTAATTTACCAGCATTGTTTTATAGCTGAGTTGAGATTTAGATATGCTCAACATTTTTCTTTATTATTCTTGATCGTTGTATTTATTTAGTTATTCTTGATTGTTGTATTTATTTAGTTTTGCCAATTTGTATCGCAGGAATGGGTTCAATGCTATCAAGTAGCCCAGCCAGCTCAACATCAGCTTCTCTTGTTTCTGCCATGCCTGCTTCTGTTCTTTCTGTTAAAACATTTTCCCTTGCAGAGCTTGAGAACGCCACAGAAAAATTCAGTCCAGAAAAGGTTTTGGGTGAAGGTGGATTCGGACGTGTTTATCATGGACTCATGGAAAATGAAACAGAGGTAGCTGTGAAATTACTGACAAAGGACAGTCATAGTGGAGACCGTGAATTCATTGCTGAAATTGAGATGCTAAGCCGATTGCATCATCGTAACCTTGTGAAATTAGTTGGTATATGCATTGAAGGACGCACGCGCTGCTTGGTCTATGAGCTTGTTCGAAATGGCAGTGTTGAGTCCCACTTACATGGTATATACTAATCTTCTTTGATTTAATATATAAAATCTCTTCTTCATCACAATTTAATAAAGAATAAACAAGACTACTTTTCTTTGTCCTATTAATACCCAGCCAAATCCTTACCAAAAAAAAAAAAAAGAAAACCAGCCAAATAAGAATAGCAAGATATGGTTCCCTTCTTGTGGACTCAATCTAGTGGGTAATGTTGTAGGTCCTGACAGGAGTAAGGGGCCTCTTGATTGGGATTCCCGGTTGAAGATTGCTCTTGGTGCAGCAAGAGGATTGGCTTATCTCCATGAAGATTCTAATCCTCGTGTTATTCATCGCGACTTCAAAGCCAGTAATGTTTTACTGGAAGATGACTTTAGCCCCAAGGTGTCGGATTTTGGTTTGGCTAGGGAAGCAACAGAGGGAAGTCATCACATCTCTACCCGGGTTATGGGAACTTTTGGGTATGTTCCTTTTTTCCAAATTATTCACTGAAACAAAAACCTTTACATAGAACTGATCCACCAAAAGAAAAGAAAATGATGAGGAACAGTATAGTTGGTGTTTGGTTGCTAAAGGAAATAAGAAGGAATAGAAAATAAAAGATAATTGAGGGAAAACTTCTTGTTAAAAAGGAAAAATCCTTTTCTCATCATTTAGGGAGAGAAAACAAGGAAAACTTATATGTACATTTGAACAACTAATTTTATTCTAATCCATCACTCAATCATTTTTATTCTAATTCATCACTCATTTTTCTCCTATCCTATTTACACCATTTCCACTCAATTTATTGGAATCATTTTCCTTATCTTATTCTCAGCAATCAAATAAGTTTGAGCATTTTGGATTTCTTTTTCGTTTCTTTTCCTTAGCGCTTCCTTTCGCTGCAAAATTCTAGAAACAGACAGTGTAATGGTAAGGGCATTTGGTTATACGATACAAACTTTCCACTAAAATAATGTATTTCAGGTACGTTGCTCCTGAATATGCAATGACAGGACATCTACTCGTCAAAAGTGATGTCTACAGCTATGGTGTCGTACTATTAGAGCTCCTCTCTGGTAGGAAACCTGTTGACATGTCCCAATCTCCTGGTCAAGAAAACCTTGTGACGTGGGCCCGACCGTTACTCACTAGCCGAGAAGGTTTAGAGCAGCTAGTGGACCCCACTCTAGCCGGCACCTACAATTTTGATGACATGGCAAAAGTTGCTGCCATCGCCTCCATGTGCGTTCACCCAGAGGTGACTCACAGACCATTCATGGGAGAAGTTGTGCAGGCCCTCAAGCTCATATACAACGACACGGACGGGACATGTGGGGACGACGCTTACAGCCAGAGAGAAGAGTCCTCAGCAAGGGACTCGGATTTTAGGGGCGATTTCGCCCATTCAGACAGCAGCTGGTGGAATGCCGGAGGGGCCACCCCCCGTCTCACGTTTGGACAAGCTTCGTCGTTCATTACGATGGAATACAGTTCGGGCCCACTTGATGAGATGGAAAACAGACCGTTTTCGACGTTTGGTGTTGCCTTGCCGATAAGGCATGGGAACAGGTCTGGTCCATTGAGGACGATACGGAGTAACCTTGCTCATCATAGGTTGCAGGGGAGCACAAGCGAACACAGTGGGCTTCTAGCGACACGTGGTCATGAAGCTTCGTTTTAGGGAATATTCTCAACTGGACTCGGTGTTGGGTCCCTCGTATGGAGCAAACTGTTCAGATTAAGCCACTCTTTTCGTGTTTCTATATCTTTCTTCCTGCAAGATGAATTGAAGACGTGGCATATTCTGAACTGTTTGGCGTATACGTGAGACACGAGCGCAGTGTATGTAAGAATATTCCTTCATTTTAGTGTGTGTGTGTTTTGAGATGTACAGAGCTGGAGGACCATGATATTGGTATAAGTGGTTTTTCTGGTTTAGTCTTTGCCTGTTTAATGCCGTTTGAAATTGGCGCGATTTTAACTGTTCAAAGAAAAGGGGAAAGTGTGGGCGGGATTAGGTGGGGGTGGAGTGGATTCTAATTTTGTTAAACCTTAAAGTTTCGTAAAATACGAACAATGTGTAATTTGGATTTAGCCATGTGGTATATGCAAATAATTTGGTTTTTCCAATGGTCTTTGTGGTATAGTGGCTGCGAGTTACTGATTCATTTTGGGTCAACTATGGCTCTCTCAGTCACGAGAGAAATCCCATATAGGCCGGCCCATATCGCTTTATCTTTATCCTTTTTTTTTTTGGAAAAACATTATAATTCAAACTCGATTTAATTGATTATAATATTATAATCAAGTGTAATATATTTATCTTTTAATTGATTTCAAAATTTTATCAATATTCATTTCCGCTATATTGGTTTAGTCAAATTAGATTTGATTTAAGATTATTATTTACTTTCGGAGTGCAAATTTTGTTAAATTCCTAACTTGATCCACTTAAATATCATCAATAAACCATAAATTAAATATCATCAATAAACCATTTAAAGAATTACTTATTCCTTTTATTATAAGAATTTTGAAAGAAAAAACAGAGGCTCTATATAAAATTATAAAATAGGAGAATATTCAAATAATAATAATCATAATATTACTCAAATTTATAATATTTGTAATTGTTATTACCGCAAAAAGACGAAGTATCCTAAGCTGAGCCATAAGAAACCAACTACTCTGCCTTCCTCATATTTTTTCTATTTCCCATCCAATCCAATGTACATGCTTCAATGGCGTCCACGACGATGCTCCACTCACTTCGAGCTCCGCCGAAACCCGCGTTTTCCTTTTCATTCCCGCGCCATTCTTCATCTACTCTTAGGTATTTTCTCGAACACCTTCTTCTCCATTTTCCCACCTCTCTCTCCGATTCGAAGCTTTATGCCGTGTTAATCTCGCTTTTGTATTGTTTCAGGGTTAGAATGTCATCTGATGTGCTGCCTCCTCTCCCCGATAATCGCGTCGTTGTAATTTCTCTGCTTTCTCTGAGGCTTTTGCTCGTCTGATTATTTTGTGTTTGTTTTGGTATATGATGAAGCTAGTCGTGCTTAATTGGTGCAGTTAGGTTGCGGATCGGTGACGGTGGACTATTTGGCCGGGGTGGCTTCTTATCCCAATCCTGATGATAAGATTAGGAGCACCAGCGCCAAGGTAATGTTATTTAGTTAGTTCTTAAATTTAGTGTTATTTTTTTCTACTGTTATAAAGCTCTGGTTTTGCTGAACGCTGTGCTTATATTTTAGGGGTCGACATTCATCGATATGAATGATAATTAGTTTGATGGATGGCATGAGTTCAAGTTTGACAATGGAATAGAATTGAACTTACTCAAGAGTCACAGACATGTGCTATCATCAATCAAACTCAGGATATGTTTTGACAGTGTTATTTAACCTAGAGATAGATATAGATTTTCTTTTTTCAGTCATCAAATCCTTGCTCTCATAAATTGTATGTAACTCATTAATTTAGGTGTGATTATTGTTTGAGCATAAATGTGATTGTCTATGTCTGTGTTTTGGGGACAGCTTCAAGGAGGTGGAAATGCTGGGAATGCATTGACTTGTGCAGCTCGTTTGGGTCTGAAATCTAGGCTCATTTCGAAGGTCTGTTCATTTCTGTGGTTGCTCATCAGCTAGGTTTTGAAGGGTTCAGATTCTTAATGGACAGTTTGAATGAGTCATTTAATTTGTTGACTAGGTTGGTGATGATCCTCAAGGTAAAGGAATATTGGAGGAGCTAGAGTCTGATGGGGTCGATTCATCATTTGTTGTGGTAAGGTTTCGGTTTGGGCTGTTTGAAATACTGGAATTCGCAATAGCTATTTAGATTCAACCTTCTCCTCTATTACTCCAAGTTCGTGGAAGTTTTGCTTGATGCATTCCTTTTGTCTTCAGGTGTCTGAAGGGGGGAACTCACCATTCACCTATATTATTGTTGATGATCAAACGTGAGTGTTTCTTCATTGTTGCTTGATTTATTGAACATGGATGACGAAGATGAAGTCCTTTTTTTTTTTTTTTAATTTCTTAGCGGTGTCGAATTTCAAGATCATTGTTCCTTGTACTTTCCAGGAAAACGAGAACTTGTATCCATACTCCTGGATATCCTCCCATGATACCAGATGAGTTAACGGAATCAAATTTGTTAGCAGCACTGGAAGGAGCAACATTAGTTTATTTTGATGGAAGGCTGTATGATACTGCCTTAATTGTGGCTCAGGAGGTGACCACTGGACCTATTTTCATTTAAAATAATCTGAATTGCTTAGAATCCGACAATTTTCTGTCTTGAAAGTAAACAAAAAACGTCTTGGTTTTTCAGTGCAGGCAACTCGCAGGGGTATCCCTATTTTAATTGATGCAGAAAGAGAACGAGAAGGGTTAGATGACCTTCTCAAATTGTCGTCCTATGCCGTATGCTCAGCGAAATTTCCACAGGCATGTTTAATGCTCTTATGAGATATTCCAGAAACGCCATCTAGTATTTTGTGTTTCATTCAGAGGATCTGAAGTATTATATTTTGAATTGGCATGCTGAAAAATGTTTTACTACCTTATAGTAGAGCATAAAGAGGCTTTCTTTTTTCTTTTTCTAACAGGCATGGACAGGCGCTCCTTCCGTCCCAACTGCACTTGTTTCCATGCTTCTAAAATTGCCAAATATCAAATTTGTAGTGGTTACATTAGGTGAAGATGGTTGTGTGATGCTGGAGAGGTCAAGTGGTATGCTAATACATAGCTTTATTCTGTCAAAACTTGGTTGTTAATTATGTAGTTGGATTTGCTAGTGAAAATATGGTGTCTATCAGGCTTCTCCCCTAAAATCTTGCATTTGACGCTTGTTGTCTGCAGAAAATGGTCTCTCTGAAGAGGTGGATGTGGATGATTTATTGGAAAAACTGAAGCATAAAAGGGATAGTAACTCAACCTTGCCAACATGTATTTCATCGGTAATTTCCCTTCAAAATCCGATCTTCTTGTAAAGTATTTCAGTTGAATATATGATCGTAAGTGATGCATTTGGCCAGAAATACCTAAATCTGGTGTCACCATTCATGTCAATCGCCTAAAATTGCTTTCTACCATACATCTAAATATTCTCTTTCCTTCTACTTAAGAAGTTGAATGTTGAATAAAGATTCCTAATTTGACACCCATTTACTGATTTATTTATTTTTTTGTTCCATGTGCAATTTTATCTCTTAGAGTGAGGTGAAATTGAAAGCGAAAGGGATAGGAACAGTGGGCGGCAAGCTGCATTTAGGAACAGCTGAGAAGATTCCACCCTCAGAACTTGTTGATACCACTGGTGCTGGTGATTCATTTATTGGAGCAGTCCTTTATGGTTAGTTGAACAATAATATTAGACTTGGTCCCAATCTTTACGGAAAATGTGATAAGCATTTATTTAATCTCTACCGAACACTCTAATTCTCCATCTGTCTTAGCTCATATTATATCTTCATTTCTTTTCAACCCGCACCACCCCGAGGGGCGGGCAGATGAGAAGGAAACATGAGAATCCAAAGCACCAAAAAGGGATTTTTGTTTTTCCTAAAATATTTCTTTTCGATTGAGGCTCTAATTACACTAACCGTTGGCTTTTACCTTTGTAGCTCTTTGTGCCAACATGCCTCCAGAAAAGATGTTGCCTTTTGCCTCTCAAGTGGTTAGTTTTAACTCCCTTATGGTATTCAAACAGTTATTATCATAACTAATCTACCAATTCGAGACAATTTCCGACTAACGCAAGAAAATCCCCTCACACGGTACTTTGCAACTCTTAGGCTGGCATCGGTTGTCGAGCATTGGGAGCCAGAACCGGACTTCCATACCGCAATGATCCTCGCCTGGCTTCTTTTTTACTGTAGGGATCCCAAGTGATGGCCAAAGAACTTATGTATTAGTTGCTGACGTGAAAACATCATCTGGCTATCAACTTGGTCTTTTCCTTGCAGTGTTTATGACAGGGTTTTTCTGGACTGATATATTGATATACCTGTTGCAGTTCTTGCCTTAATCTTTCTCCTATTAACTATTGTGGACAACCTTAATTTGCTGGCAATGTTAGAAATTATGGGGCTTTCGGCTGAAAACGTCCATGTTACTTTTTTCGAATAATAAGGTAAAGCTTTATGGGGGCGACAGAGGTCCTTTGACCAGGTTTAGTAGGTTATTCACTTTTTTTGGCCCCATGATGCAGTTGAAAGATGAATTACATTTTAGTTTTGTACTCCATTTTGTACCTTTGCTGTTATGGGCTTTTATACGGACTTTAATGAGCTTGGTTTTTGCATATAGCAATAGGGAAAATTAGATCTATCACTTATGAATGCAACTTATAACATAAAGATAATGAGAAAAACTCAAAAAAGAGGTATAATAGTATGAGCATTATGATTCTTTTCAGAGATGGGCTTTCGCTTTTTGATGTTGTGCCCAACTTTTGCAATACATAGCCGAAGGGAGATCCACTAACTGTTGGATGTGTGTTCCGTCTGTTTCGGCGGTGATTTTAAAAAGAAAATTATACATGGCTATCTCATCACTACATTAAATAGTAACTTAAACTTTATTACAAAATTATAATTAAACATATATACATTTAATTTAATCTACTCAAATCATAAATAGTTACTTAAAGTTAAAAATGAATGAGATAAGCTAATTTCGTTTATAAGCGTAAATTGTTAGATATACAATTCAATTATGATGATGATATAAACATAATATATAAATATATATATATTATAATAATAATAATACATGTTTTCTTAAATTAATTATATAATATCAAATATTTGATGTATTAAACAAAATAGGATAAAGATGATATATGTAATATTTACTTGAGTTATAGAAATATAGACCATAATACTTGGATTAATCAGTTAATTACATGCATCTTATTAATTATTGCAAGAAAATGCCATGTTTTTGGAGGCACCGTTCACACGACTACCCGCGCTTGCATTTCCAAAAGGTAGGTCCCACGATAACAAACTATCCGCTTTGCTGACCTGTCAGCTGTCCCGAATTGCAATTAATCGAACCTCGTAAGGGCATTAATGGAATTCACCACGATTAATGGACTTTTAACCGCTGTTAATTAGTTTTGGCAAATATTTTGTTTTGTCATAAAAAGGAAGGCCAAATCCCGAACAGAATGGGACAGAAGAAAAAACATTTCGTCAAAAAGGAAAATAAAAAGTATCCGTTTACTTGAGCGTACAATAGTCAATATAATAGAAAAGGGGTTTAACCACGTTAATTCTCCTCATTTTCTTCCGCTATTAATTACTGTTCTTCATTGAGACACCTCTCCGATTTTTCCACTGTTCGTAGAAAAATCGGGACTGGTGGAATATACGAAGTTGATTCATTCCGCTGTAGGCGTCTTAGCTTGTTGTTTTTGTGATGATTGATTTTTTTGTGCGTGTATAGGTGAGAGGATTCGGGAGATTTTGTGCATAGATTGTAAGAGCTGTATAGTTTTTTAGCTGTTTTGATTGGATTGATTTGGATATTTGATTGTTTCATTTCATTTGAAGTGGAGGAAGTGGATTGATCGGCTTAGTGGTTTTGTTGTGGACTGTGATTATTTGGTTTGATTTTATAGATTGAGGATTGGTAGTCTGATCGAGGCGGAGGTGGAGTTCCTGATCTGCGTGGAGGTATTGGCGAAATGGTAAGTAAATTTTATGATTTTATCGGTTGTTATTGTTTTGCTTCGTTGTTGTTGTTGTTGTTGAAGTGATTGTAGCATGAGTATGGTTCTTTGACGAAGTCGTGTTGTTTTCTGGAATATGTGTGTATTGCTCTGTTGTTTATTTGATCATGATTTGCTTCCTTTTTTTTCGTACTGGTTATTTATTTATTTTTGTGTTGGTGTATTTAATCTGATTATTAATCTTCTGTAGTAATTCGTCATTGCTCAGGCTGTTTGAATGAATGATTATGATTATCTGTTGTCCCTGCCTTGAATGTTTGACTTTTAATTTTTGGATTGGAGTTGATCTTGAAATGCTGTTTTTACCCTTTCCACTGTCCTATTCTGAGCAGTTCCATTGTTAACTGAAATTTAGCTGAAGCATGCACCTATATACCGTTGATGTTGTTATCTTTGCATATGTAAATGCAAATGTTGACTGGAATTTTAAGTTCATGGATGGGCATCTATGTAAACATGATAATACTACTATCATGTAGATAAATTGAGTATGCAGTCATATCCATTTGATACTGACATGTTTGTGCTACATGCAACTTGTAATTTTAGTTTTAATGTTCCTGGAGACAGCATAGCTTGAAGTTCAAAGTCGACATCCATGGGTGAAATGTGAAATATTGGTTTTATCAACTCATGTTTATAAGCTCAACCTTGTTAAACTTGTGTAGGTTGCTTCTGTGGCTTTAGGAGTTGGGTCTCTTGTTTGGGTGGAGGATTCTGATGTGGCCTGGATAGATGGTGAAGTTGTAGCAGTCAATGGTGAAGACATCAAGGTCCATTGTACATCTGGGAAGACGGTTAGTTTCCTCGTCACAAGACTCACAACTTGGAAGCACAACTTTAACTTATTCTAGCAATCAGACACACTTGTTGCACACTTGCATGGAAAACAAAGAAAGACACCTAATCCAATTTATGCGGTCAAAATCATAAATATTTACTAGATTGTTTATATGGATATAATTTTGTTACGTATTTATTAAATTAATGATAAGTGAAAGCAAAACAACTTAAATAAGATTGAAATCAAATGATAAAAACATAGACAAATAAATAAGATAGTTGAAAATTATTGAAATAGTGGAGTTTTGGGAGAAAGAAATTAGAGAGAAAATATATAGAGAAAGTTAAAGAGAAGCAGAAAAGTAGGATAGTGAAGAGATTAGAGAGAAGGATTGATAAAAAGTGAAAACTAAAGTAAGAGTCAATATCGTCAACCTACTTAAACAGAGCAAAGGTTGTTATTAATTATTATATGATTCTGGTGCTTTATATAATATTATTGATAATTATATCTTCTGAAATTGCTTATGGGTTATCAGTTACCCTTACTCCCCATGCTCATTTTGTTTGCAGGATACATTTTTTCTGATCGTATTACATTTTTACAAATAAGCTAAGAAAACTATTTTTCTGTTAATTATATCTACAGGTTGGGGTCAAGTCATCCAATGTCTATCCCAAAGATGCTGAAGCCCCACCTTGTGGGGTGGATGATATGACAAAGCTGGCATATTTGCATGAACCTGGTGTTCTACATAATCTGAAATCTAGATATGATATCAATGAGATATATGTAAGTTCAGTTTCATTAGTTCATCATATAAAACTCTTCTCCCTCTCAATCATATCTTATCAGTAAATCTTGTCTGCCATCCTTTTCACTCTTCTGCAGACTTACACTGGAAATATATTGATTGCTGTGAATCCTTTTCAAAGATTGCCTCATCTCTATGATGGTCACATGATGGCACAATATAAAGGAGCAGCATTTGGTGAGCTGAGCCCTCACCCTTTTGCTGTTGCGGATGCTGCATACAGGCATGTATTGCTCTTGGTTTGATTACTTTTGGTTTATATGTAAATGCTGCTTGTGAAGGAGACTGTTTTATGAACACAGGCTTATGATCAATGATGGAATAAGTCAATCAATTTTGGTTAGTGGTGAGAGTGGGGCAGGTAAAACAGAAAGCACAAAATTGCTTATGCAATATCTTGCATACATGGGAGGACGGGCTGAAGCTGACGGAAGGACTGTGGAACAACAGGTTCTTGAGGTAATAATTTCTTTATAGAGAGTTAGAACCATCATTGATGGTTACTATTCTGGTGTTGGTATCTGAGTATATTATTTCATATGGCTTGCTTTATACTCTGTTGTTTATTGTTTGCAGTCAAATCCTGTTCTTGAGGCCTTTGGTAATGCAAAAACCGTGAGAAATAACAATTCAAGGTACTAAAACTTTCTAGACATAACTTATAATATCTGTGCTTCTGATTCTGAAAGCTTTATGTCATTTATCCATGTAACTGATTTACACGCAATGATAATTGTAGTCGTTTTGGTAAGTTTGTCGAACTTCAGTTTGATCAAAAGGGTAGGATCTCGGGGGCTGCCATCAGAACTTACTTGCTTGAAAGGTCTCGCGTTTGTCAAGTGTCTGATCCTGAGAGAAACTACCATTGTTTCTACATGCTTTGTGCTGCACCCCAGGAGGTAACTAGATTATTTGATCCCAAAAAATGGGGAAGCTTTGCTTTTAGATGATCATTGGGTAGATTATGTATCATTTGCATGGTGTTGAGCGAAAATATTAGTTAAACAACAATTAGGCTTCACATTATCTAATTATGTTGATAATTCATGCAGATATATTCGGCTGATATTCTCTTGAACCTCAATTGTTTTTTAATTATGATCCTGTTTGCTTCCTTTGTATTTTTAGGATATTCAAAAATACAAGTTGGGACATCCTAGAACATTTCACTATTTGAACCAGTCAAATTGCTTAGAACTTGCTGGGATTGATGATGCCAAAGAATATAAGGCCACAAGGAAGGCGATGGATACCGTGGGAATAAGTTCTGAGGAACAGGTGTCAACTCAAGTGTGCTTTAACATGAAGAACTGTCTAATACCCATTCTTAACTCTCTTTTGATTTCCACATTTTCAGGATGCAATATTTCGAGTTATCGCTGCTATCCTTCATCTTGGGAATGTTGAATTTGTGAAAGGGAAAGAAACTGACTCATCCATGCCTAAAGATGAAAAGTCATGGTTTCATTTACGAACTGCAGCAGAGCTTTTCATGTAAATGATTTTTTTATGACATGGATCAACTAATGATAAATGTTTCCTGATTGTTCTTTATTGCTTTATGAAACAGGAATACTGCTTTTCTGAAAAATTTCAGCATTTTGCAGGTGTGATGCAAAAGCTTTAGAGGATTCCCTATGTAAACGTGTAATTGTGACTCGTGACGAAACTATCACCAAAGAGTTGGATCCAGAGGCTGCTACTTCCAGTAGAGACGCTCTGGCCAAAATTGTCTATTCGAGGTTGTTTGACTGGTAAGCATCACCTCTATGTCAAAGATATGCATCGACTTCTTATTCAGATCTTATTGGAAATCGTTTTAAATGTTCATTCACCATCTTTTACAGGCTAGTGGAAAAGATTAATAGTTCTATTGGTCAAGATCCTAATTCAAAAAGCTTGATAGGGGTGCTGGATATATATGGCTTTGAGAGTTTCAAGACTAACAGGTGCTTAACTGGTACGCTGTGTCTTCATTGTTGACATGATCTGTTCTGTTTTGGTCAGTTGGCCACAGATATTCCCACTAGCCAAACATAACAGAGTTTTTTTTTTTTTTTTTCCCTTCAAGTCGTTTGTGTAAGCTTTTACTGAGTTCAATTCACGTTTAACTCCTTTTCAGCTTGCTAGATTTTCCCCTTCTATCATGTAGTTACATAGGGTGGCCTGCACCTTGCATTTGATTTTTGTTTTGACTGCATTTGATATTCTGAATTCAAACACTGATTGCTGAACCTAGCTCTTCTTGCAACACTGGACCTGGCATTGGCAGTCTTTTTCATTCACTTTTCTGCCTTACAAAAGTATTTCACTGGATATTGATGTGATTGAGTGCAGTTACTTTGCTTAGTACATCAGTTAAACTTCAATGTCATACGTTCGCAGTTTTGAACAGTTTTGCATAAACTTGACCAATGAGAAGCTCCAGCAGCACTTTAATCAGGTATTTACTCTTGCATATTCCAACTTTCGGGTGATGTCTTAAGAATTTACCTATATTTGTCAGTGGATTTACTTAATATGTTATTTTTCAGCATGTTTTTAAAATGGAGCAAGAGGAGTACACAAAAGAAGAAATAAATTGGAGCTATATTGAGTTCATCGACAATCAAGATGTTTTAGATCTAATTGAAAAGGTTCGGTTGCCTGTGCTGCATTTATAACCACTCTCTTAGTTTTCAGTTATCATTTACTTGCTTCACGAGGAACTATATTCATTCATCTATCCCTGCATGCATCTTATTCTATGCAACTATTATTCAATGAGGACTGTGGATTATCTAAACAAGAATCCAGAGTATATCTTGGGGAGTTGAGATGGAGATTTCTCTATTAGTATTTATTTTCCTTGAATCTTGATTATCTTCCACTGGCTAGCAATCATAATACTGTTATTGCTTATTCATTCTTTCATAGGATCCTCATTCCCCCTTAAACTAGTCAATCTAATATGAATTTCTTTTTTGAAATTGTCAGAAGCCAGGTGGCATCATAGCACTTCTTGATGAAGCTTGGTAAGTTTCTGGTCCTATGAAGAACACTATTAATACTCCTACACATTTACTGGTAGTGACAATTCTTGTTGATGTGTATTGCTATTTCTTTGAAACCTGTAGCATGTTTCCACGTTCAACGCATGAAACATTTGCACAAAAGCTGTACCAGACTTTTAAGAACCACAAACGCTTCAGCAAGCCCAAATTAGCCCGTTCTGACTTCACAATATCTCATTATGCTGGGGATGTAAGTTTCAATTTTGTTTTCCTTTATACGACCTTTACATTTAAAATATTTGCCAGCAGTCGCATAATGGAACTATGTCAAATACGGTATTACAAGTAAATTATGTCCCAGGTGACTTACCAAACCGAGTTGTTTTTGGACAAAAACAAGGATTACGTTGTTGCTGAACATCAGGCACTTTTGGGTGCTTCCAAATGTTCATTTGTTGCTGGTCTATTTCCACTATCAAATGAGGAGTCCTCCAAACAGTCAAAATTTTCTTCTATTGGGTCAAGGTTTAAGGTATGAAATTGCTTGTATCATTATTTACATGTGACTTTAGCATTTATATTTTTTATGCTGAGATACGCTATTTTCATGTAATACATCTTTGCAGCAACAATTGCAAGCTCTGCTTGAAACTTTGAGTTCCACTGAACCTCATTATATTCGCTGTGTAAAGCCAAATAACCTTCTTAAGCCAGCTATATTTGAGAACCACAATGTTCTGCAACAGCTACGCTGTGGGGTAACATTTATTTATCAATTTTATTATCGATTTCTTGTGTGGTTGCATCTTAGAAGTTCGCTAACTGCAGTTGTGAGTTTATGCAGGGTGTCATGGAAGCAATTAGGATAAGTTGTGCTGGGTATCCTACCAAAAGACCCTTCATCGAATTTGTAGATCGTTTCGGCATCCTTGCTCCTGAGATTTTAGATGGAAGGTATTATTTCCTTAATTACATCCTTCATCCCTTGATAATCAGTGCTATTGGCGACTTCACTTTGATTGGGTTTATGATAGTACGGATGAGGTTGCTGCTTGCAAGAAACTTTTGGAGAAAGTGGGACTTGAAGGATACCAGGTAATGATTTTCTTTAATATGTAATAAAAATATTAAATTTGCTGGAATTATCTACCATGGTCTATTTCAATGATAAACCAATCCAGTCGACATGTGGTCATGTTAAGTTCTTCTCTTAGCTGTGTTGATCTTAACAACTTCTATGGCAGTTTTTCATTTTCTGAAAGGTGTGATTGATTCCCTATTTTCCTTCCCTGCTTTTCCCCATCTTCATCTCTTAATTTTCCTTGAAATGCGTCGTAGGCTTCAGTAAGGTCTTCTTCATGCAAATACCAAATGTTTTGTCCATTAAGATCTTTAGTCTGTTATTTTTGCTCAACCATTCTTGCACAAGCTCCCATGCTTCCTTAATATTAGATTAGATAGATCCATCCTGAATGCAGTTTGTCTTTGTAGATTGGCAAAACAAAAGTGTTTTTGAGGGCTGGTCAGATGGCAGAGCTCGACACAAGGAGGACTGAAGTGTTAGGAAGATCAGCTAGCATTATCCAGAGGAAAATTCGTTCTTATATAGCTAAAAAGAATTTCATATTATTGCGTCGGTCAGCTTTACTTATGCAATCTGTGTGTAGAGGTAATTGATTTTGTTGGATATGTTTCTATTTCGTCAGAAGCACTGCATGCCTATTAAATTCTTACACTGGTTATGGATTATTTATCTAATTGCAGGAGAACTTGCTAGGCATGTTTATGAAAGCATGCGGAGAGAAGCATCTTGTCTCAGAATTCAGAAAGATCTCCGAATGTATCTTGCTAGGAAAGCATACAAAGAACTTTCCTCCTCTGCTGTTTTAATTCAGACTGGAATGCAGGGGATGGCTGCTCGGAATGAGCTTCGTTTTAGACGAAAGACAAAGGCTGCCATTGTCATCCAGGTACCTTTAGCTCTTAATAAATCATCAGAACAAGATCAAGTCAAATACTTTCTACTTTATTTTTGGTTTAGATAATTATTTTCTTTTTAAATAGAAAATTCTGATGACTGACTTGAATGACTGCAGAGTCATTGCCGAGGATTCTTAGCTCGTTCGGCCTATATTAAGCTACAGAAAGCTGCACTCATCACGCAATGTGCCTGGAGGGGCAAAGTTGCTCGGAAAGAACTGAAGAAATTGAAGATGGTCTCTCTCTCTCTCTCTTCCCCTCCCCCCTCCCCTTCAGCATGTTGATAAAACTATGTGTCATTATGTTTCCAATTACTAAGAAGTCCAAATCTTCTCAAATTTTCAATCCAAGGTTAATTTTGTTGAGGTGAACGAACGTAGAATCCTCTTAGTTCTTATGACTGGTTTTTCAAGATGTTTACGTATATATAGTGTTTTTTAGCTCTTTATGATTTTCTTAAAATGCAGGCTGCAAGAGAAACTGGTGCTCTGCAAGCTGCCAAGAATAAACTAGAGAAGCAAGTTGAAGAATTGAAATGGAGATTAGATCTAGAGAAACGAATGAGAGTAAGTTCTCCTTTTTTTCCCCCCTTCCGCTTTGTAACTTTGCAAATAGGCTTCGTTCAAGGCACACACTTTTGTGAGTCAAAAACTGGATTTTATTGGTGCATCTCACTCAAGAAGTTTCCATTCAATCTATTGGGAGTTTCCATCTCTTACCCTTTCCTTATCCATGCAAATGTATTCTTTTTCTGTAGACCGACCTAGAAGCAGCTAAAACACAAGAGAACACAAAATTGCAAACAGCCCTTCGAGAGCTTCAGGATCAGTTCAAAGAAACTAAAAACATGCTAATGAAGGAGAGGGAAGCTGCAAAACTGGCTGCTGAGAAAATACCTGTAATACAGGAAGTTCCCGTCATTGACAATGAAAGGATGGATAAGCTCAGTGTTGAAAATCAAAAACTCAAGGCAAGCTGACAAAATTTTAGGGATTTATCCTGTTCAATGCTAAATGCTGAACATGCCGAAATCATCTAACGCTAAGATATTTGTTTCATTGTTTGATTTTCTGGTCTGCAGGCCTTGGTAAGCTCTCTGGAAACAAAAATAGTTGAAACAGAGAAGAAATATGAAGAGACAAACAAACTTAGTGAGGAGAGGTTGAAGCAAGCTATGGAGGCAGAATCTATAATTATTAAGTTGAAGACCAGTATGCATAGGTTAGTTTCTTATAATCTTCTTTTGGTTCAGGTTATTATTCTTGCTATTTCTTTTGAAATTATATCTTCTTGCTGGCTAATGTTTTTTGTAACATTGTTTCTTTATCCTCATTTTTCGTACTTGCTGCATAATTTTTTTTCTTTCTGACCATTAGGCTTGAAGAAAAAATTTCTGACATGGAATCTGAGAACAAAATTCTTCGGCAGCAAACTTTGTTAAACACTTCTAAAGGAGTGTCAGAACATCCATTGGACTCACCCAAGGTTAATTCTTGTCAGGAAATTCAATAATAATATATCGTTTCTCAATCTGAAGTTATTTCCTTATAATCTATGTGCAGGTATTGGAAAATGGGCACCATGTTAATGAAGCAATCAGAACTAATGTACTATTCTCAGACTTTTTCTATATTTCTTTTCCAATTTTTCTCTACTTTTATTATCTTAACTATTAGATCGTTGCTGTTCACACGAACATTGGTTTCTGCAGGATACACAGCAAACACCAAGAAAAGGTTATGAAACTCCTGATAACAAACCAAGGAGACCCCCAACTGATCGTCAGCATGTAAGAAATTGAAATCTCGATCGCTTATAGTTATTTAAAATTTCAGTTTACCAGATTGAAATAATCATACTATTCCTGTAGGAGGATGTTCATTCTCTCATGGAATGTGTAATGAAAGATGTGGGCTTCAGTCAAGGCAAACCTGTTGCAGCTTTCACAATCTATAAATGTCTTTTGCACTGGAAATCTTTTGAAGCTGAACGAACTAGTGTCTTTGACCGTCTCATTCAGATGATTGGTTCTGCAATTGAGGTAATTTGGCGGTTTTGCATGATAGATTATTTACTTTGATTGGTGTCATAATTATTGATTTGTGCATGATAAAGTGGCAGAATAGTGGCATCCTGATGGTATATGGGCTTGTTTGGTAATGAATAAAATCTTCATTTTTTGCTGTTTGGTTTTTAAACATTTGGTGCATGTATTAATTTTTTTTACTTTCGTATTCTGAAATTGAGGGGAATGGGGGTTGTTGGGCTATCTTATCTCTTACTCAGGCAATGCTGTCTGCTTGGTTAGAATTCTGGAAAAGGTTCTGTGTACTAGTTTCCTGCAAACATCATGAACTACTAATGAAGAATTGGAAAATATTTGGCAATAAATAATCGCAGGATCAAGACGGCAATGATCATATGGCTTATTGGCTGTCAAACACCTCAACTCTTCTGTTCTTACTTCAGAAAAGTCTGAAACCTGCTGGTGCAGCTGGCACAACTCCAGTTCGTAAAACACAACAACCAACCTCCCTATTTGGGAGGATGGCAATGGTATTCTGTGTTTTCTTGGTTTACCCAATAAGTTGTATTAACTTAAGATGTCAGAAACAATAATACAATTAAATTTCTGTATAGGGTTTTAGGTCTTCTCCTTCTGCTGTCAGCCCTGCTGCTGCTGTTGCAGCACTTGAAACAGTGCCCCAAGTTGAAGCCAAATACCCTGCTCTGCTTTTTAAGCAGCAGCTTGCTGCTTATGTTGAGAAAATGTATGGTATTATTCGTGATAACTTGAAGAAGGAGTTGGGGTCATTTCTGGCTTTATGTATTCAGGTATGTTTGGCTGAAAAGAGGGAAGTCGTGTTGTTATAATGTACCATAGGTTAACTCTCATCTCTCTTATTTCAACCCTTGTAATTTATTTGAATAATCTCATCTCCTATTCTTCGAGTTTTTCTCTCTTTTTCTTATTTTAATTTGATTTCAATAAGAAAATACTTTCCTTTTCCATCGTCAATTTAGTAGATGTTAAAGAGTTTGATTCATATATGGATGCTATTAAACCTGTGGTTAATTATATATTTTTTTCAAAGAGATTTGTACTCAAATCGATTGTGCCTCTATCCTGGGTCTTTGATAATGGAGCCAATAATGGGTTCCAATTTGCTTAAGAAAATTGATTCTGTTAGCTTGCTGTCTTTATGAGGGGTTCTGGTCTTGCGTTTTTCGTGATAAGAATGAAGTTTGTGATTTCTGAGTGATATTTTGTCTGATAAAACTCAGGCTCCAAGAACCTCTAAAGGTGTGCTAAGATCTGGGCGCTCCTTTGGGAGAGACACTGCAACTACTCATTGGCAGAGCATCATTGATCGTCTCAACTCCCTTCTCAGCACTTTGAAAGAGAATTTTGTATGAAATTAAATTTCCTTTTTTGGCATTATATATATTAGCTTACAAGCTTATAGTGCTGAATGCAGACAATCGTTTTCTTTTCAGGTTCCTCCGGTTCTTGTTCAGAAGATATTTACACAAACATTTTCTTATATTAATGTTCAACTCTTCAACAGGTAATAAAAAAAAATCCTTCCCACTTGAATCATTTTAGATCACCTTAGCCTTGAAATGACTAACTTTGCCCAAAATTTCGACTTTTAGTCTTCTTCTGCGTCGTGAGTGTTGTACATTCAGCAACGGAGAGTATGTCAAAGCTGGACTGGCTGAGTTAGAATTATGGTGTTGCCAAGCAAAAGAAGAGGTAATTTCTGTTAGCATCAGATTGACAGACTTCTCTGCTTTCGGTGCCACAATTATTTTATCTTTTTGAAAATTAATACCTTACTTCCTCTTTAAATTATGCCTCGGTTCCAGTATGCTGGTGCAGCTTGGGATGAACTCAAACACATAAGACAAGCTGTTGGGTTCTTGGTAATTTCCTTTTCCTTTGGAAGTGTTAATCTTTTTGCAAATTTTTAATTCATCTATACTGCACCATATTAAGAAAGTTCATAATCCGGCTATACTGTTTGATTCTTTCTGCAGGTTATACATCAGAAGTACAGAATTTCATATGATGAGATCACCAATGATTTGTGTCCTGTAAGTACTTGCATCCTGAAAAACCGAAAATACCATCTTTTTCTTAGAAAACACACACAAAATTGTTCTCTTGTTTGAAATTGGCCAACGTTCTTATATCTTCTCGCAATTGAGCCAATGTGATTCATAAAATAGCAATTAACTATATTTGGAGAAGGCTGAGTTAAAAATTCTGTTCAGATTCTGAGCGTCCAGCAGCTGTATAGGATTTGCACTTTATACTGGGATGATAGCTATAACACTCGAAGTGTCTCCCCTGATGTAAGTACTTCTTGGCAACAACATTATTTTCTCCCAGAAGCCTCTCTGGTATAGTATTTTTTCATTAAAAATGGTTTTAGTATTCTTAATGTTCTGACTTTGGTAACAGGTTATATCTAGTATGAGAGTCCTAATGACAGCAGAGTCAAACAATGCTGTGAGCAACTCATTCCTATTGGATGACAATTCCAGGTAAATTAGGTTCTTATATATACATATGTATGTATTAATGTATATATATATGTGTGTGTGAATGCATGTGGAGTAACTTACTACTTCCTGGTATAATAAAGTGAGACATCCACGTAATAGTTACTGATCTCTCCATGTTTCCATCTAACTTGAACCGTCACTTGTAAATCAATTACTATTATTAATATTTTGTCTCTTCTCTCCTCTCTTTTTCCCACTTCTTCATCTCTTCTCTTCTCCTTCCCGTTTCCGCTCTCTATCTCCGTGATAGTGTTTTAAGTTACTTTATCTTTTAAGTTACAGAACTTATTTGCCATATCAAAAATAGTTTAACTCTATGCCACAAAAAAAGACTCTAATTAGTTATGTAAATCTCATCAAAGTATGAAACTACATTTATACTTATTACGCACACGCATCAAAGTGTGCCTATTGGCTAGCTTGATAACTCCTCTGGGTTTCCTAAGATTCTAGATTGTATTTAACGATCTGTCTTCCCTAGCCATTTTCTCGTTTCTTGTTATTGTTGCTTAGTAGATAATTCAAAGTCTAAGTGATTACTTGTGCGAGTGTAGCATTCCATTTTCGATTGATGAGCTCTCCGACACAATCGAAGTGAAGGATTTCTCATGTGTCAAGCCGGCAAAGGACCTTCTCGAGAATCCCGACTTCCAATTTTTACACAGCTGAGGTGAGGGAACCAAAGAATCCACCTTTTACTGTAAATTTCATCGAAGTTTTGATTTTTTATTTTTCCCCCTATTCTATAGATTGCTATGTGTAATTATTTTTTCATATGTATGGTCTTTATATGAAGTTTGTAAGCATTAGGGGCGGGGAAATTCATTATATGGGGGCAAAATGCCTTTTGTTTTTGTATTATTTTTGTCCGTGCCAAATTGGCAAGTATTCTTTCTAGGGGAATTAGGATATAGTATTTTCTTCCTTTCGTTCGTGTCTCTTTGAGGTGGTTTGGGAATACCACCCTATATTTCATGTAAAAATCTATGATTTTAAGTTAAGAATCATGCTTGAGAACTACGCATATGAAATGATTCGTTTTGTGTGAAAGATGACGCCTTTTGATGGCAAATTTAATAAGGGCTTTTTTTGGCCCTTTTTTCAGTGTGTGAATTGTATCGATTTCTTTGAGATATATGGACCAGCCTGTATTGGAGCCTTACTGGAAAGCATTCAGAACAATATTTTATTTCTATTATTATTATTATTATTATTGTTGTTGTTGTTGTTGTTGTTGTTGTTGATTTAGTTGGATTAGGATTTGCCAGTTGCCACTAATAAAGCAAGACCATTTTATCCAATGGAGTTTTTCAGGACCAGCCTATGAGGAATTTCACATGAATTCCTTGATTTATCGTGAACTTACTTGCACAAGGGCCATATTTCATTTGAACTAAGGACCACCAATTGGACCAATTTTAGATTGTGCCAAACCGCCCCTAATCTCACATGCTATTATAAAATATGAAGCTTTTTGTACTCCATTTCCTTTAAAAGAATTGTCATTTGTCTCTTTTCTTTCTCCAAAGTTTCCAAGATATTTGCCCGAGAACTAATCTAGAATGTCCAACTAATTTAGACAATGGAGATGATGTATTCATAATCTTAAAACTAATTTTCCATGATTTTATTCTTATTTACCCCTCCTATGATTCCTTTTCTTCTATTTTATTTTCTCCACTTTTTACATGTAAATACACAATTTGGTTTTATCAGTGTAAGTTGGGCCAGCTGGCCAGCTAAAAAAAAAAAAAGGGGTAAACTGGGCCCTTTGGGAAAACTCAATAAAATCTCTGAAAAGTTCAATTAAGCCACTTTCACCCATAAATAGATATCTATCCAAATATATTATAAATGAATTTGTCTTCAGCTGGTGGGTCATGAAAATTGATGAATGAAGGTGATTGTGACCATTAGAGCACCTATTTCATTACGAAAATGGAGCGTTTGTGTTTTTATGTGGTATCCTCACCTATCAATTTTTGGGCACCATTACATACATGACACAACAAATTATCCCATTCATGCATGAATATGTGGTCATGAATTAGTAATTTGAGACTTAGGATTAAGATATTACCACATGATGCTGTTAACGAGGGTGGTAAAATGCCTAAATTCATCTAAATTGTAAACAATAGGACGGTCCCTGGTTTTTGTGACCAAATTTCAGTGACCGTATAATCAGTTATTGATGAAGTAATGTGATCAATTGATGACTTATAGTCTAATAACAAATATTTACTTAAAAAACTATTGTGATGGTTCAACCACCAAATATAATCTTCTAAAATTTTACTACGAACACCAGTTATAGTAGTTGGTCGCTAAATTGATCTCTTAATTTGCTTGTTTATGTGCAAAAATCGAAAACCTCTTGTTGATATCAAACCTGAGAGTGCTTTCATAATTTTCAACCATAACATTTTTTCTTTTCATAATTGGATTATATATTGAAGAAATAATGTCATTATACCAAAAAACTTAAAAAGAAAAAGAAAAAAAGAAAGGGTACAATACAAAGTACCGGTGTCTTATCAACAATTGTATAAATAATACTTGAAAACATTCAAAATATTCATATTTTTCCAGCTCTTGACTTAGTTAAACCGAATTCTAAAAGAGTACAAATTTAATTTAACTATCACATAACTAACAACTAAACTTGTCATTTTCTGCTGGCCACATATGCAGTTCGTTGTTTTTAGCACATAAACCCCAGATTAGTTGCAAATCCGTGTATACATAAATAAATAATTCCATTTATTTGTTAGCTTAGTTATAAATGTTGCTATATTTCTTATAAAAAGAAGCCAAAAGAGTTGGAGCCGACTAGCTAGCTTCCTAACCACCAAAATAAACCTATTCACATAATTAAAACGAAAATCAAGAATATATATTAGTTGAGGTTTCCGCGTAATTAAGATTAATTAATTTCCCTCTATTTTTCACAACTTTATTTGGGATGTAATTCTTGTTTGATCTCTCTAAGATTTAATTAAATTAAACTTGTATGAACTAATCAGAATCCAATTGGGTTCGAATCGAGTCAAGTCTTATTAATACTAGTTTTGTTTTTGAGAATTCAAAAATTTTTAGTTAAATTAACATAATAAAAGCTCCAATAATATTATTTTCTTATTTTAATTTTCTCATTATAATATCACATCACAAATGTAAAGCAAGAGTGACCGAAAAAAGACAAATGTAAGGCAAGGGATTAGGTCAAACTTGATTATTGACGAAATTTGATTAATCATCATTAGCTCACATTTAATATTAACGATTTCATGTGGCAGCATCTCATAATTCGGTATGGTCAAATTTGCATCTTTTGGGTCAAAAATAGGTAAATTTAGCAACTGAATTAATGTTTTAAGTAATTAATTAATTAAGCCCCATGATAGATAATGGCGTGATTATTAATATTCCTTGACCTAATTAAATAATCAGGCAACAAATGCTGGTTTGGTGAAGAGTGAAGACCATCAAAATTTTAAACCACAAAGATTATATAGCAAAGAAATTCTTTATTTATATATATTCATGAAAATTTGTGTCTAATAGTCTTTGAATTAATGTGATTTAAACCTACGTTAGTCAATCTCTATCAATTTGTTTCTTATACCCTCACCAGAAATGCCTCGTCTCTTATATCCTCCAGACTTCGAGTCAACACTATTTAAACCTCATTATACGTCGGTCAACCTCTCCATTTGCCGCAATTAATTTTCCTAAGTTTAATCTAATTTTACTTGAATAAAAAAATTTCACACTACATTTTGACTAACTTCTCAATAACGGTCTGATTAAAGTCAAAATATTCGATAATGCAGCTTAAAAGGGCTAATCCATGTGGTCTCATGTGTTTCCAAATTTTCTAAATCTCTCTTCATCCATGGTCAAACCTAATTCCATCATACAAGTAAACTATAGTCATAATAATTAATTTTAATATATTTTAGCTTAATTAATTTTATAATTAATTGTTAAGATTTATAATTGTTTCCACATTTTCTAAATCTCTCTTCATCCATGGTCAAACCTAATTCCATCATACTAGTAAACTATAGTCATAATAATTAATTTTAATCAATTTTATAATTAATTGTTAAGATTTTATAGTTGTTTGGATTTTTGATAACTTTCTTAAACTACACAACTTGTTTTTCTTAGTACTACAGTAGGTACTCGTAATTATGACGTGAGAGCCACTTGTAATTAAAATAAAATATATGAAACGGAATTAACACTAAAACCATATCGTTATTAGAGAGTGGCCCCTTGAATTGATTAAATTAATTAGAAAATATTATAATAAATCTCAATAAAATTATTAGATTCTCCAGGTGCAATGCTTCTAACGTGATATATATATAATTCAAACGGTTTTACCAAACCATCAACATTAATGGAATTAATTTGTGGGATTTTGATTAATTATTAGGTTGATTAACTACGTACTAAATTAGCTTGGTCACTAATTAATAAATAGGTCAATTATTGAAATTAATTAATTATTATGAACTAATAAATAATTAGGAAAAGGGCCATGTTCTCTGCCATGTGGAATTTCACCAGAATTTGGGATCCTTAATGCTGATATATCAAGAACAAAATCCCCAAACAATATATATTTTCTCATTTTGAGATATGAAAAGAATTTATTACATTAATGGATGTAGTATTAATGCAGGACATTTTGAAACATTACTGGCTTTGCAAAGATTATGATTTCTTTGGTCGGTTTGACTCTTTAATTTACTTCACTTTTCTGTCCTAAGGATCAGGAATATGTAACTAAGACTTCGACATACGATTTAAATGTATATAAATCACATTAATATTAAAATTGATGCAAAATAAAGTTAAATTTATAGTTATTCTTGAATTTTAGTAATATACAGTTAATTAATATTATCAATTTTAATTTACTTAGAGTAAAGGTACCATTGTATTCCAAACTGAGTTCTTTTACATTCTTTATTCAAAAAGCAATAATAATAATAATAATAATAATAATAATAAAAATAAATAAATAAATAAATAAATAAATAAACACAAAAGAAGACTTATAAAAGAATTAAATCGTGTAGCTAGCTTAGATATATAATGTATTACTAAGCTTAATTATCACCTATGATACATATATATATATATACAAGTGCAATATGATATGATAAAATGATATTTTTAAAAGCGTCCGTATTGTTTCATTAATGTGCTGACAAACACAGAGATATATATTATATAGCCCATATTGTTTCATTATTGAAGTAATTATATGATGTTGAAAGATTTAGTGAGTCAGTATAGCTTGGATAATGGAAGAGATTATTTTTAATATAAGGAATATTCTATCATAATATTTTATAAATTGAGAGTGTGACCGGTCAGATATGCCAAGATTTTCCCCCAAATATTTCGACAGATTTATCTCTTTGTACATTCTTTCATGTGCTAGAATTATTATTTTTCACGAAAATAAACTTTTATTGTACATATACATGGGTCGTGGATATCTTCAAGTAGACTGTTCAGACTTCAGACTATCATGCTCTTAATTCCTATGTGCATGCTTTTATATGTTGTATTTAGATCAGCAATTAAAACAGTATTAGTTTTCAAATTAATTATATAAAATAGATTAAGGACGGTGGAGATATCAGTCAAAGATTTTAAACTGTAGTTTGAAATCATGCATAATTAATGTAAACATGCAATCTAACTTAAATCACTACTAGTATAGTATAGTATGCATCATTATTCTCATCTATAACAATTCCATTACTAGCAGATCCGAACGTAACTCGATCATAGGAATGTGTTGAATTAATTGATATGGATATCGTACGAGTACGTCAATTCAAATTTTGTTTTTATTTTTCATGTGACAAATATCCGATTTAGATTGAACATGAGCGACAAAAATAAAATTTTTAAAAATGTCAATACATCAAAGTCATTAGACAAGTTCAAATCTAAACAATTCATGAATCGGCATTAATTATATTATGTCTACAAACTCGCCATGTAATGATATTATTAACCCTGAAAATATAATATCTCAACATATATTTATTAATTCTTGATGATATTCAAAAATATATAGCACGTATCACATATATAACGATATTTCTTGAAATAATTAGGGTTTTCACTATACCTTCCAATTTCGAATACTAGATATATAAGAAATTTTTTTAAAATTAAAACATAACATTTATCCGCACCCGAATGGACTTATAGTAATACTTATAATAATACGCGACTCCACCGCTATTGTAACAGAATGAAGTGAAAATAGATTAATTAATGAGTGGTTTTAATTTAAATTAAGGTTTTTTTGCATTATTATGGAGTCCCCACCGCTATCTGCATGCATATATGACCGTATATACGAAGGCTCTGGGAATTTTCCTCCCAACAAGATGATGGTCATGAACAGAATGTTTTGTTCTCCGACACTGACTTTATCAGTTTAAAACCATTAATTCTCAAGTCTCAACTCCATTCATAGTATGAGTATCACCGTCGCAACAACAAGACTGTTACCTGTGGCACTGCTGTCACTCCATGCCTTCTTTCTTTTACGCGTCCGGACTCTTTTTGTTTGGCCTTGCACGTAAAATTTTCTCTTTTCAATTGAGTAACGGTGAGAATTCGATTATAGGACTTCTTTAATTTGAGTTCTAATATCATATTGAATGATCATCTGATTTAAAAGTTTAAGCTGTTGGATACTGAGTATATCGTCAAATATTTAAACATCTCTAACACACCAAGCTACGACCACCACCCTCGCTCGCTTTGTGTGTGCGCGCGCGTCCGCCCGTAAAGATATATGTGTATATTGTTCCTATCGAGACGCGGTTGCTTGAGTAGCTGAATATGGGGAGTACAGCCGACCACACAAGCATTGATTTGAGGGTGGGGTACGTATAATTAGGTGCATGGGTAGCCTCTAATTTACACATTAAGCAAGAGTGGAATATAAGTATAACATAATTTAATTTCTCAAGGGTTTTTTCCACAATTAAGTTGGCTGTGAAGCATACCCAAAAGGTGGTACTGCGCAGCTGCAAAAACCTAGGTATATATTAATTATTAACAATATTGTAACACACATCTCCATCAAATCGTGTATGGGAATTGGGATATATCACTATACGTGTGTGTGTGTGTGTCTTATAACACAACTTTTGAGAATATGTAAAATAAACATTTAGCTGTTTTACGACGGGATTGTCTTTGGGGATTAATATAGCACTTTATTTGATCTTGATCTTGAATTTGAATTTATCTTAATGTAATTCTCACATGGCTCACATCCAATATTTAAAAAAACTATTTAATATATAATAGTTTGACAATAACTTTTCGATACTAAATTTTTAGAGCGATCAATTATACCGATCTCCTATAACGCATAAATATATTTGTAATTATTATTTTTTCATAGCATATCAGATAGATATTATTGTATCTTGATCGTACGTGGTAAAAATTTAAAAAACATTTGGCATCGCCATATATATCAATTTTGGCATGCATGCTCTTATCTATGTATCATAGCTCGTCTCTCATAAATAATTCTAGATTAAATTAACATTTTCCATGAACTTTTTTGGATTATTTTGGTGTTTGGTGGAGTCGCAATTTCCAAAAGTCGGATATGGAATGCAAGAGCCAGAGCGAAAGTGAAAGGTTGATCATGATACTAATATATTATTCAAAAGCCCCTTTCTATATATATATATATATATATATATATATATAAAATAACTAAAATATCTTTTAATTTAACGAGAAGGAGAGAATATATTATTTATCCATGAAAACCAAGGTAATTATATAATGTTAAAAACCCCTTGATCTCAATCAATATAATATATATACATTCATATCATGGGTCTCTCTAATATAAGTTAATTAGTTATTTATTCATACAAATATATAATACTTTTTCATGAAAAGAAGAGAATATATATATCCATGAAAATCAAGGTAATTATATAATTCAATATCTTTTTCATGAAAAGGAGAGAATATGTATCCATGGAAACCAAGGTTTGATGCATCCACATGCTCCTCTCTCTCCTTCCCATGTATTTACAATTACATTCGAAGAAAACCAACCACAAGTGGTTGGCCTCCACAATCCTTCAATCATTTCAAAAAGCTTGATTAAACCATTAATTAATAAATTAAGTATACTTCTTCATTAATCAATTCATTAATTAGTTTTATCAACACAAAAAAGAATTGAAAGTAAAGTAAAATAATAGAGGAGTTGATTGGTAGAGCCATCAATTATTATAGCCCATCTTTTATATTCTATAAAAATCAATACATCATTAGTTAGTGTCACATAATTACACAATAATAGTTGTAAATTTCTATTTTCAATTATTTTATCGATATCTCTGATCAGTGAAGAGACTAGTTATTGTAGTTGACGGCGCACGTCTCGTTCCTGTATCAAAATTTTTTATTTTCAATTTTGTATTTCATCTCTTATTTTACTGATTACTTTCACATAAATCAAGTCCATTAATAAGTTATTGAGATTAAGAGATCAAAGCAATAATGAGGACTGCGGAGCCTTTCTTACTCGCCCTTAAAAAATGAGATTACTCATATGTGGCGTGAAGGACATACATGATTGAGACCTTGATATCTCTTTTTTATAAAATAAAAAATAAAATAATGGTGATATGAAAAAAGAAAAACATTATCTCCAAAATAGCACTTTCTTTGTCAAAATATAATTAACATAATTATTAAATAGAATAAACATTTGATATCACTAATTTTAGGACCAAAATATGTGGGGTCCACAGGAATGGGCTTTGTGGGCCTAAGAGCAAATCCAAATGGATAGGCCCAGTAACAAGTGGGTGAGGTTGGTCTCCCAGCTTTGTTTCCACGTGGCAATCAGCCTTCTCACGTGCCACGTAAGCGTCATATTAATGCACATATCAGATTTTTCTACTGTTTTCTATTGGGCTTCTGTGGGCCCACCAGAATCAGATGGAGACGACACATCACTTTCATTTTATTCTCACTTCTCACTTTTCGAAAAATTCTAATCCATACCAGGCTTGGCCGGATCCAACCAATTAAAATGACAATTGTTACACTTGATATTTGATTAGTCACTCTCCCCAAATTTTCCACCAATCACACGACAAGTGCAAAACACTCACCCCCTCATTACACCGATTTGGCCGAGCCAGGTTCGGACTAGAATTACCCTTACTTCTCTCTCAAGTTTTTGTATCGGATATTACGATCCAGCCCCAATATTATTCAATTGTTGCATATTTGTATACATATTAACCGAATATCGTTGTCATCGGGTGGGATGAGACATTAGATTCTTTAATTAAGATTTAGAGTTTGATTTTTTCATGTTGTGAATGAAATAAGTGGATTAGAAGGGTTGTTTTTGTATTGGGTTGTGAATAAAACGATTGAATTTTGAGGATCGATCATAAGTTGGATATTTATAATATTTGATCTAAAGTAATTAGATTAGGAGGATCACTTCTATACTGGATTGTGAATTGAGCAATCATATCAAACTAGAATCATTGAATTAAGAAGTTTGCTCTCATATTGAACTGTAATTTCGATGAATCGAATAATAAAGACAACTAAATTATGAATACTGCTCGCAGTTATGAATATTGAAACTAAATCAATTGGTCAACCCCATATTACCCATTTATAGTGCCCTAAAACACAAGAAACTAAAAAAATATAACCAACATTATATTGAAAAAGTCTTATAATTAATAATCTCAAATTCATTTAATTTGCATTTTCTGCATTGATAAGCGATGATTGATCACATGATATACAATAATAAACTTATGATCAATTTGCATTTTCAATCTACATATATACACATATAGTTTACTTCTATAATTATTGAAGAAACAAGTAATCAATACATACATTGAAAAACCAGCAAGAAACACAAGTATGAGAATCTTCATTTTCCACTTACATACTTCAATTATTATTAAACAAAAAGCCATATGACTCCCAAGAAAATAAGCTAACCCCCAATACAATCTCCTTAACTAACACCCAAATTAATTACACAAAAACCCCAATAAACTAACATTAAACCAATTAGAATAATCCAAGAAATTAAGACTTTTGAGCTATGATTTGGGGAATAATAACTTCCCCACCTTCCCATCACATGGACCTTTCTTGAGTCAAGGGCAGAAGCTCCTCTATTTAAACCCCCTTAAACTTCACTTCTTCTCATCATTCCAAACACTCTCATAAATCATAATCAACAACAAAAACTTCTCTCAAATCCCAAAAACCAATAAAAAAAACCTTCAAAATTACAATCTTTACACCTTTTCTTCCAATCCCACATACCATTTCAATATCAACACTAACAAAAAAATGTTTACCTTTTCATCAGATTCAAATATGTTCTCTTCCCGCCGATGCGTCTGGGTTAACGGCCCCGTCATCGTCGGCGCCGGCCCCTCGGGCCTCGCGGTGGCGTCGGGGCTGCGCGAGCAAGGCGTCCCGTACGTGATCCTCGAAAGAGCCGACTGCATTGCCTCTCTATGGCAGAAACGAACGTATGATCGTTTGAAGCTTCACCTGCCGAAGCAGTTCTGTCAGCTGCCTAACTTCCCGTTCCCGGGGAGTTACCCCGAGTACCCTTCTCGCCGGCAGTTCGTCGAATACCTCGAGAGCTACGCGATGAGGTTCGACATCAAGCCGCGGTTCAACGAGAGCGTGCAGTCCGCCAAGTACGACGAGGCTTGCGGGCTGTGGAGGGTGAAGAGTGTCACCGGAGATGGTTTCGAGTTCGAGTATCTTTGCCAGTGGTTGGTGGTGGCCACCGGCGAGAACGCCGAGCGCGTTGTGCCGGAGATCGACGGATTGGCGGAGTTTGGCGGCGATGTGATCCACGCTTGTGATTACAAAACAGGGGAGAAATACAAGGGGAAGAAAGTCCTTGTTGTAGGGTGTGGGAATTCCGGCATGGAAGTTTCTCTTGATCTATGTAATCATGATGCGAAGCCTGCTATGGTTGTTCGAAGCTCGGTATGATAATGCTGAACCAATTTGAATTTTTTTTTCCAATTTTTGATTTGTTTTTTTACTAATTGTTGCTAAATTGGATGAATTTCAGGTTCACGTGCTTCCACGGGAGATATTTGGAAAATCTACCTTCGAGCTGGCTATGTTCTTGATGAAATGGCTGCCGTTATGGCTGGTGGACAAGCTAATCCTGTTCTTTACGTGGATGATACTCGGAAACATGGAGAATTTCGGGCTGAAAAGGCCGGCTCTCGGGCCGTTGGAGCTCAAGAACAACCATGGTAAAACCCCTGTTCTCGACATTGGAGCACTTGAAAAGATCAGATCGAGGGAGATTCGAGTGGTGCCAGGAATCGAAAGGTTTTCGTGCGGGACGGTGGAGCTCGTCAACGGCGAAAAGCTTGAGATAGACGCTGTCGTTTTGGCCACTGGCTACTGCAGCAATGTGCCTTCCTGGCTCCAGGTGAGAACAACACTTTCGAGAATGTTGAAAAAGAGATCTTTTAAAAAATTACATTTTCCCCCATGTTTGAATGAAATGCTTATGTTTTTCTTATTGTTGTTTACAGGAGACTGAATTTTTCTCCAAGAATGGATTCCCCAAGACTCCATTTCCCAATGGATGGAAAGGCAAAGCCGGATTATACGCCACTGGATTCACGAGACGAGGTCTTGCTGGTGCCTCCGCCGATGCGCTTAAAGTTTCGAAGGATATTGTAAAAGTATGGAAGGATGATTTGAAGCAGAAGAAGCAGAAAGCTTCTACACACAGAAGATGCATTTCAACTTTCTGAGCAGGAAAAAGGGGTTCTTTTTTTTTTTTTTTAACAAAAATAATTACAGTTTCGTCCAAAGTTCAATTATATTATTTCCTTCAATTCTTTGATACAGCAGAATGTAAAAAATTCAGAAAAAAGTTTGCAGATGTAGTTGCATATAGAGATCAGCCCTCTCCAAAAAGCCCAAGATTTTTTGAAAATTGGGCAGTTTGTATACTTTGGACGATGTGGCTTTGTTCTTTCTTTCTTTTCGTTTCCATTCTTTCTATTGATTTGTTGTAGAGTTTGAAATATTTGTAATTTGTCAAAGTTCAATAAAAGATTCACTTATGTTTTCCCATAATTCATGGTGTACTGCCACTTAGCTCTCCACTATGTTGTATAATCGGAAATTCTAACTCAAATCAGACTCGAGTTAATTCGTGTATATTTTGAAACCGGTAAAAGAATCCTGTCCCGAATGTTGATGTAAAAAATGGCCGAGCGACGGGTAAATGTAACCCTACATAAAAGAACCTACTTGGGAAGAACTAAAGAGTGTGAGATGAAAGAACTTCATGAATCTTGGCATGTGTTGAAGCATGATATTTGCATGATTAGAATATGAAAGAAACTGATACTTTAGAGTATAGAGTAACTAAACTGAATATTAAAACAAGTTCGATTGCCATTTCAAACAAAAATAATATAACAAGTATCTGAGAATTGTGGTTGACTATGTGAATTAAATTGGATAAACTCTGTGCAGAAGCACATGGATAAGACGTAAAAGCATAATTAAATTTCATAGTTTAAATCTTTGCTTCAACCTACAAAGAAAACGTCAAAAAGAATGCAAAAATTAAGAAATGATTGAGAGTCAAAAACCTGTCCAAATTAAGCTGAAAGCAAAATTGAAAGAAAAGTGGTCCATGATGAGAAAAATTCTCCAGGTTTCTTATGGTTTTTATTGGAAAAACGCAGAAAACTCTATTGTGTATTTTTCCATGAAAATGATGGGATTTCATCTGTTTTGCTTTGAAGCCTATTGATAAGAAGAATCTACATGTTTCCAGACTTTTATTTTGTCTTAATTTGAGCAAAATGTGGTTGGAAATGAGCTTAAAGGATCTTAATTTCCTTTTCATTTATATTCTCATCATGTTCTTTTTATTAAAAAAAATTATATATTATTTACTTGGGTTCAATTTTCTAAGATTGGAATGCCAAATCTCTTATTAAGTTAGCATTTAACTGCTAAGCTAAATTATTTGGTGGTATTTTCTCGTCATGGGTTAACTATTAGCTACTTAGCTAGTAATCGATCACAATTTTCTCTTAATTATTTGACTTAATTAGTATTCTGTTAAATATATTTATTTTCTTTTTACCCAAATTGTTTAATAAAACCTCAACCATTTTTTCTTCTATATTACTTATGCGTTCCAAAAAACTGCATCATCTTACTTATAAGGGAATTTGAGTTGTTGAAATCGTGATGCCTACAAAATAATAATGGATAAAGAAAAAAGGAGATTAATAAATACGTAATGGAGTAATAATAAACGGAATAACTAAGAAAATAATTGAGAGATTAAGAGAAATTAGATTTATCGTTCTCAAATAGATTCTGAAAAATAAGCTAACACTTAGAGAGAAGAGAGAGAGAAAGAGAGTATTTTATTGATTTAAGATATTATCGTAATCGATGAATGGTGCAAATCTTATCTCCTATTTAAAGAGGTCTCTAGGGTTTTACACTTTGTTAAGATTTTCTATTTATAAGTAAGTTGGGTAGTTAGAGAAAAGGTGAGGTAGTGGGAGATATATTTCTCTCTCCACTATCTGTTACATGAGTTTAAGTTATTTTCTAAGTTGACAAAGTCGTGTAGATATTTTAGCAATAAGGAGAACCGTTTGGACCGATCTTATAGGATGAGACTTGGTAAACTCTTCTTCAACTTAGATTTCTTGCGCACCCAGTTAGGAAGTCATTTGAGCCGCCTTCCTCGGGAGTCAGGCAGAAAACCATTTGAGTTGCATTCCTCCTTGAATCTGTTTGAGCCACTTTTCTGGGCAGTTAGATGAGCCAACTTCTTTAGCGGGTTTTGTTCCTAGATGTCGACTTAATTTTCCTCTTGTTGTGATCTTTTCGTTTAGCTAGTGGACTTTTACTCTCAAATGGGTCGTAATTTAGGCTTACTGGAAATTAGGTGCATCATAATTCTTCCCCACTCTCTTAGTCAAAATGAAATTTAGGCTAAGAGAGTAGAGAAGGTAGTCTTCATGCCAAAATTTTTGGCCTACAAAAATCCGCGCCCTCCTTCCTCTTCAGGGATGAACCAAAGTTTGTAGCTTCCTTCCTCTTTTGGGATGAATAAAAGTTTTGCAACTTCCTTCATCTTCAGGGATGAACAAGAGTTTTGCGGTTTCCTCCCTCTTCAGGGGCTTCCTTCATTTTCAGTGATGAACAAGAGTTTTGTTGTTTCCTTCCTTTTTAGGAATGAATCAAAGCTTTTCGGCTTCTTTCCTCTTTAGGTGTGAATAAAAGTTTTCTTGTTTCCTTCTGCCTCGTAAGGGCGACGATGCAAATACACTTCCTGCTTCCAGCATTCCTCCTTATGTGGGACGATCGATAGATTCAGGACGCAACATCTTCAAGCTAAAAAGTATAGGAAACTTCTTTCCTGTTGCAAAAAAGGATCACAAATTTGAGTAACTCCTTCCTCCAGAAAGTCCCGTAGGGTAGTTCCATAAGATTTTCATGCAAGGGCATTCGTCCTACGAGATTTTCATATAAGGACGTTTGTCTTTTAAATTTCACACTAGGACATTCGTCCCTCAAATTTTGCACTAGGACATTCATCCCTCAAAGTTTGCACTAGGACATTCATCCCTCAAAGTTTGCACTAGGATCTTCGTCCCTCAAATCTTGCACTAGGACGTTCGTCCTTAAGGAATGAGCTTATTAAACTTATATGCCGTCTTTAGATGGCTGCGTCATCCTTTTTAGTGCCTGAGGAAACACACTTTGCATGCCTGCTCGAGCAGTTATAAAGAAAAAAGACTCGCAAAAAAGGATTAATATTATCAGACTTAATTTGTATTCATTTAGAGATTTAGATAAGCGGAAAAGATGCGCAAGCGAATGATGATATAAATATATGATGGAGTGAAAACATAATAAGACCATGAGAAGGACAACAAGCAAATTAGCCCGACATGAAGTAATGAAAGAAAAATTCTGTAAACTTTACTTGACAAGACATAGTGAAGCCTCCTAGGTGAAGAACATCTTCAAGTTTGGTAAATTTCAGGAACGCCGTAATTTTTTCGTCCTTCTTTCTAAGATTGTGTGGTAATGGAAGTGAAAACCTCTTATATAAGCTTCCTCGTTCCTCTGTATAATTAGAGTCCTTGTTGCGGATATGCACGACTTCCATTATTTGTAGCATTGAATTGGAAATGGGTTGTGTACTTGAATTTGTTACCCTTGGGGTTAGTCAGCAACACTCTAGGCTTGCTTCTGACTGGGTCATTGATCTGTCTGCATGCAAGATTCATGGGATTCTTTCCTCCGTTGATGATGTAGCACTTGGTTTTCTTCCTCCCTTAAGAGGGCTGCGTTGACGGTTTGTTGTGTCATGGATGGACGAGCATATTTCGACCCTCATGCGAGTGGTTTCACTAAAAGCAATGTTCCTAGCAAGTACTTCTTAAACTCCTCAAAGGAATCTCGAAATTCTTGGTTCTACTAGAATTTGTTGGTCTCGCGTAACATTTTGAAGAATATGAGAGTTCTGTGAGGAGGAGGTAATACGAAGCGTGCTGATGATGCAACCCTTTCTATGAGGAAAATGGGATACAAAGTGTCCTAATGATGCAACCCTTTTTGTGTTGGCATGCACCGATATGGCTTGCTTTAGGGGGTGGGTTTGGTCGCCCTCTACTGCATTAATGCTGAATTATTTGCTAAAGGTGCTTCTTCCTTAGGGGATTTGCGGGACATCCCGTTACTTAGCTTTCTTTTGGGTGTGAGGCTGAGTTTCTCTTTGGGGTGGCAGTTGTGCTCCTCTATGTTAGGTGTTGGAAAGCATGGATGACTCACAACAAGCATTTCTAGGTGAAGGGTTACTGCAGATTCGTCTTTAATGGGGTTGGTCGCTTTAGTCGATTTAGTTGATCCTAAAACAGGAATCCTAGCAGATCTGCCTCCAGCGAGGTTGGCTGTCAGAGCAGGTTCAGTCGCTCCTAATGTAGGAATGCTTACAGATTCGTTTCCAACGAGGTTGGCCGTTACAGAAGGTTCAGTTGCTCCTGGTATGGGAATGCTAGCAGATCTATCTCCAACGAGGTTGACACCTGATATAGGTGTAATTTCAGTGTTTCCAGTATCAGGAAGCTCTTTGAAAAGTAAGGTAGGACACCATCCTGGGGTCAGAGAACCACGCTCTTTATTAAGCGTTGGTAAGTTTGGATGATTAGTAACTAGCACTCCTGGGCGAGGAATCATTGCAGGTCCGTCGCCAACGAGGTTAGTGGTTCTAACTGGTGTGGTTGCTCCTAGAATGGGTTTTTAGCAGGTCCGATTCCAGCATGGTTGGCTGCCCCGACAGATTCTGTAGTCCCTGAGATAGGAATTCTTGCAAGTTCGCCTCCAACCAGGTTGGATGTCAAAGCAGGTTCGGTAGTTCTTGGGATAGGAATCCTTGTGGATCCTGTTCTAGCATTGTCACCGGACATAGGCACTGTTCTGGCATTCCCTAAGCTGGTTTAAACATCGGCGTCGTTTCCTCCTTCAAGCTTTGGGATAGCATGCGCAGGAATAGAGCGAAGACTGCCTCCCATTGCAAAGTCGGGGTTGTTAGTGGTTGAGGCAGCCATGTAACACCCCGGATTTTGATCCGTTCGGGTTTAGATAATGTGATACTAATTGCGCATTTTAATTTATATTTAATAGCGTATTTCCTTATTTACATTGTATTATTTCAATCTCCTTATGAATTATTTGAATGAATATGGGATTTAATACTTGAATTTATATGCGCATGACCC
>JBBMKE010000001.1:172858-185507 GCA_037834125.1 Lippia alba | reverse complement strand
TTTTTGTGCCACTATTTTATACTACAATTGCATGCCAAAACCCCTGCACCTAACCCAATTGTGTTTTTGGCACATTGTTACAGTTGTCAGTCTATGATAGTTTACATAAGAGGCCAAGACGGGGCTTAAGTTAAATATAATGACAAAAAGAAATCTTATTATTGGAATGTGTTGTTTTTAAAGAAAATATATGTTTTTGGCATGCTAGTTAAGATGTAGTTGTCTGATTCTACTTGCTTAATTGTCCATGGTTTTCTCCTAAGTCTTGTTTTCCACCAATTTTTTCAATATAGTATTATAAGTTTCAATTATTTAAAGAGTTAGTTGAGTGTTTAAGGTACAATTAAGATCGTTTTAATGCTAATTATATAGACTCACAATTTGGGACCTCAATTTTATCTCTTGAATTGAGGTTTTATTTATCATTACCGGCTAAACTAGTCAAATATTGATCAAGTCATAAACCAATTATTCTAGTTTTCATGAGATTTAGTCAAAAACCAGACCAAGCCATCACACTGCCATCCCTAATTTGATGAGATTCAATTAAAAATAAACCGAGTCATCATAGTGTTGTCCTAGTTTTCAGGAGATTGCCAAAGAACTTAGGATTCCTGTTATAATTAAATTGAATATATCAAGAGAAAGGAAAACAAAGAGAAAAATATTTAAATTTATATTTATTTTCTCAATTCTTAATATACAAACTAAACATTCCTCAATTTAAATCATTTCAAATACCTTTCTAGAAGAAAAAAAAAATTAAATCGATATGAGTTGGTCACTTAAAGATTTTTTTCTTCGAAGTAATAATTCGGATTCAAATTCTTTTGGTCACTTAAAGTATGCATTAAAAAAAAACTTTTCTTGCAAAATGATTTTATATAATAACAAAAATGGGAGGAATTAAATGCATGCATATAAGATGTAGAATTCACATCACACAATCTAAATATTTCATTTTAAGGTTGTGCATCAAAAACATAATATCACATTCCATAACCCAACTACCGAAATGTTAGGACCACAGCTCCCCTCAAATAATTACAGAGATAATGACAAAGATTATCTCTAAAGTAATACTCTAATCGTATGTCGCCAAATTGCAATAACCCAAAACCAAAAGGACCACTTTGCTAAGGAAAGGTGGGACCAAAACCAAATTAACCCAAATAGCAAGGACCATTCTGTTAAGAATGTCTTGCTCAAACGGTAACAATAAGGCGCCTGGGGGGCCTAATTAATTTCATAATAATTTATTATTTCCATTTAAAATTGGCATATTTTTTTCAAAACCGAATTTCCCATATTGCCCCTCATGCCATAACGTAATCGAAAATGATAAATAAATCAGAACAAACAAAAGCGGGTCGAGTCCGACAGGGAGTCGGTGAAGGAGAAAAAGGCAGGAGAGCTCGCTGCACGGAGAATAAAATACTCTCTCAAATTCCGGCGAATCTCCGGGGACCTTTGTCACCGGAATGTCTGTTTCCGATGAGATATTCGCGTGAGTTGTCTAGAACGTTTCACCGAAGCTCGCCGTCACTATTTGTACCTGAAAAAACTGCAGAATTGCAAAAAAACTGCAGAGTTGTTCGCATTGTTCGTAGGTGCGATTGATAGTTTGTTGTTTAGTTGGGAGACGATTTTTGGAGTACTGGTGGTGGTTTTTGAGGTTCTATCTCGGTGTACAGTCATCCGATCTCGCTTTCCGGAGGTAAAGAAATGAGTGGAATCTCCACGGATTCTATCTTTTGGTTGTCCTTTTTTGTTCTGCTCTGAGTGAAGCTTTTTGACAATGATTTTTCTATAAAGTTCTGGCTTTTTGTTTGAACTTAATAAAGGCGATTTTATTATATTGTTGCAACGTATATGAGTAGGGCTCCAAATTGAGTTGGAATGGATTCTGGGAATTCTGATCTTGATGTACTGTTAACTTGATAAAATTTTGGCTTTGGTTAGAAAAATAAATGTTAAATGCTTTTTTTTTTTAGGTGAGAAAGTTTAATGCTGTTTTTAAGAAATTGGAATTTATTAAGGGATTGTGGGAACTATAACTCATGGGTGTAAGGTTTCATGGGCTCTTATTGTAGATTTATTTACATTTCCGGGAGTAAGCATAAAAAGGTACCGTCTTTGTGATTCTCTGTACTTATTGCTTCTCATTTTTCCTGCACACCAATCTAAGCCTTTTTGGTTGCTTCAAGCATATTAGATTAATTTTTCACCACCACCATCACTTTTGTTGCTGCAAGTTTGTTGATGGGTTTAGTGGTCTGGGTTTCTTTGGCTGTTAGATTGTGCTTGTTGAAATTTTGCAGAAGTAGCTTCACGTTCTGGTTTAATCTTTAAGCTTCAGTGCTACATTTTTTTTTCTCAAGTACTTTTGTAGTAAATCTTTACCTTTTTTTGTTTCTTTGATGCTTTTACTTCTGTTATTCTCAAATAATATTTTAATTAATGGAGAGATGTGTCCCTTTCCAGGTATCGAGATGAATGGCACTTCTCATAATGGCAAGAATTGCAATTTTGAGAAAACTTACCCTGGGTGCTTGGGAAGAATGGTTAATCTCTTCGAGTTAAATATTGGGATCTCTTCTAACAAGCTTCTCACTGATAAGCCACATCATGATGGTGCTCGCTCTTTCTATGTTTTTAGTATTTTTCTCATTTTGATCAATGTGTGTGAGTGTAAAATAATGAAGTGAGCTTTTAGCTGCCTGTACAATATTTGGATGTGAGTTTGTTTTCCGTAGTTTAGGTTATTTGCTTTTACCTTCTCTCCTTTATTATGTTTTTTTCTTTCCCCGTTTGTTCAGTGCTGAAACATTGAAATTTTGTTGCTGTTGTTTTCCATTTGTTGATCACGACTCTAGTTTACTAAGTGATTGCAACTGATACACAGGTTCTGTTGTCACTAGAAGCAGATCAGATATATCAAGGACGAGTCCATCTATTGATCAGATAGAGGAGAAAGTGGTAGATTCTCGATATTTTTAATCAACTAAGTTAGATCAATACATGTGAGCTTCTTCCTAAAAACTATTGTCAATTTTATCTGGACACTGATATTTTGTTCTGGTTTGGGACGTGCAGGTTGTATCTGAGTTCAGGAACTCTTCAGCAACAAGAAATTCTAATGCAACTCCAATGAAGATGCTCATTGCACAAGAGATGTCCAAAGAAGTAGACTCCAAACGCAGTCCACCTAATTTAGTTGCCAAATTAATGGGGCTTGATGCCCTTCCACAACAGGAACCTGACACAGTGATTCAAAGAAGCCAATTTCAAGGCCATCCTCGATGTCATTCAGAGATACCTCTGAGCAACTGGGAGCAGAAGAACGGATTGTTTCACTATGTGGAGCCAAATGAATACAAAGATGTCCATGAAGTATGGCACCAATCACATAAATTTACACATAAGAGAAGATACGATGAAACTATTAATGACAAAAGGATGGCTTTTGTTCGCCAGAAGTTTGTCGAAGCAAAACGCCTATCAATGGACCAAAAACTACGCCAATCTAAGCAATTCCAAGATGCATTAGAAGTTTTGAATTCCAACAAAGACTTATTTCTCAAATGTCTTCAAGAGCCAAATTCTGTTTTCTCTGAGCAACTTTACAATCTGCAGTCTATACCTCCTCCTCCGGAGACGAAACGTATCACTGTTCTTAGACCTTCGAAGATTGCAGACGGTAATAACTTTGCTATAAATGGAAATAGAGAAGGGAAAGAAATGAAAAAGGGTGTCTTCATTCAGCTCAATGGTTTGGAGAAAAGCCATCTGGATAGTCACCCTCCCACAAGTTGGAAAAACTATCAAAGTATTACTCAACCAACTCGAATAGTAGTTCTAAAACCAAGCCTGGGGAAAATACTTGATGATAAGGCTGTAGATTCTCCACATTCCCAATCAGCAAAGGTACATGGTGAAGACTTTTTTGGGGATGTTGAAGATAATGAAAATCAAGAATCAAGAGAAGTTGCGAAAGAAATCACGCAGCAAATGCGCAGAAAGCTTGGCAAGCACCACAGAGATGAAACCTTGATTTCTTCAGTGTTTTCTAATGGCTATGTGGCTGATGAAAGTTCTTTTAACAAATCAGAAATTGAGTATCGCAGTGGTGGTGATCTCAGTGATTCAGAAGCTATGTCGCCTGTGTCTAGACACTCTTGGGATTATGCGAATAAAATTGGTAGCCCCTATTCATCATCGTCTTTTAGTAGGGCATCTTATTCCCCAGAATCTTCAGTTTGTAGAGAAGCAAAAAAGCGTCTCTCTGAAAGATGGGCTATGATGGCTTCTAACGGGAGTTGCCCAGAACCAAGACATATTCGGAGAAGCTCCAGCACATTGGGTGAAATGCTTGCCCTTTCTGAGACAAAGAAGACAGCAATGCCCGGAGAAGAAGGAACTTCTAGTAAGGAACCAAATATTTCAAATTCTCAACAAAGAACAGATGAAAATATGGATAATTCTCCGAGGAATCTCATGAGGTCAAAATCTGTTCCTGTGTCTCCCACTCATTTTGGAACAAGGCAAAACGAAGACGTTTCAGTTTCAGACAAGGAAAAAATCGGAGTTCCTAAAGAGGACACAAAAGGAAAAAATGCTAAATCATCATTCAAAGGGAAAGTTTCAAGTTTGTTTTTCTCAAGGAACAAAAAGACGAGTAAAGATAAAACCAAAGATGGAAGAGAAATTAGCAGTGAGAGAAATGAAAGTCCTCTTGACAAAGACCCCCATAATTCATCTGGTCTGCTGGAACCGTCAAGTAAAGCATCTTTCGCGAATCTAATTTTCAAGCAAGGCACTATATCTCCTGAGGTAATTTTCAAGCATCTTTTTCGTGATTACATTTTCAATTTACTTTTAGATTTTTGGGAAAATATTTAAGGGTCTATTGGATGGCTTCTCTCGAGATTGCTTCCAGTTTTCCTTTACTCTTGTACATTACGGAATTTTTTTTGTTTTGGCTTATAACTTTGAATGTGAATGACAACCTAGACATACTCTAAACTGCAAAATCGGGTACTAAATTTTATTGTTTTGGCTTTTCCAGACACCATTGTCATTTGCGAAACCTATTTCATCACTAAACCCTGGTGAAAATCAGGATCAACCGAGTCCAATATCTGTCTTAGACCCACCCTTTGACGAGAATGAACATACTGCACAAATGTTCCCTCATTATGTCAAACCTGATCGACATGGTACGCTTTCTTTGCCTGAATTTAGCTCTTCTATTCATATTTATTCCAATTTATTGCTGATTATTTCTCCAATCCTATAATCATTTTCAGGACTCGACCCGTCACTTAAGTCAAACTTGATAGACAAATCACCGCCAATAGGCTCCATTGCACGCACCCTATCATGGGACGACTCCTGCATGGACACAGCCTCATCATATCCCATGAAGGACACCTTAGTAACCACCCAAGGAACCGATGAAGATGAACGCGAGTGGTTTTTCTTTGTGGAGACATTATTATCCGTGACCGGTCTCCACGAAACTAAGGTACAACCGAACTCCTTTTTCTCGAGGTGGCACTCGCCTGAAAGCCCATTGGACCCATCATTACGAGACAAGTACATCAACTTAAGCGAAAAGGAAACAATTCACGAGGCTAAACGAAGGAAAAAGAGATCCATGCAGAAACTCGTCTTCGACTGCGTCAATGCAGCTTTAGCCGACATTGCCGAACTCGACTCGGGGTCGTCAACCCATATGTCCAACCTCGATTCCACAATGTTGGACGAGGTTTGGGCCCGCATGAACGCATGGTTTTCCGGTGAGGTGAAATGCGTCTCGGCCGATTGTGGGCCCGACTACAGCCTCGTGGTGGAGAGGGTGGTGAGGAAGCAGGTGGTGGGGAAAGAGTGGACCGGAAAATCGAAGTCGGAAATCGATAATTTAGGACAGGAAATCGAAGGGAAGCTGCTGGAAGAGCTGGTGGAAGAAGCAGTGGTTGAATTGACAGGTAGAATATGACCAGGCTTTTTCATATTCTTTTTTAACATTATGTGATCATCATAACTTTTATTATGCATTATTCATCATGTATTATGTTTCCACACGACAATGGTCCCCAGCCCCCATCTCTAATTGTCCAAAGCACGCTGCTATATTTGTCTCTGGACCTCTTCTTCTGTATATTATTTCTTCTTTCTTTTCTTGTTAAAGGCTGGAATGGTATATATAATAATAATAATAAGTAATAAATATAAATGTGATGGTTTAGGACTGGGGTTTGTCTTTACTATGGTGGGGATGAGGAATTGACTGGTTAGTGTAACATGGTCATTTTCTCTTTGTCTGTTTCTTCTGGTAAATTTTATTTCTTTGGATCTAAATGCTGCAGATATGGTGGGGTTATTATAACCTTCCCCATGTGCGTAGTTATCTGTTCTTCTGCTGGAAATGAAGTGTTTCTAGGTTCATGAATTGATCAAGTAAGGAAGTTGTTGCTTTGTTTAATGGATTTCTGCGGGATATCCTGCATTTCCCTTTAAATTATTTTGCTAAAGACTTTGACTATATGATTTTAAATAATCGAGTGTCTTGATGCATTGTAAAAACGTATGATGTAATTAGTTTTTGGTAAATCCTCACTTATTTGTAGCCTGTTTTGAAGTACCGATTCGGAGTTATACTAGTTTAAACTAATAATGTGAGTTTTGCAAGTTTTTACACACGTTCGTTGTCTGAACTCTGATCTATCACGAATGAGGAGTAACCCATTTTATTTTATTTTTTTTAGTGTCTAGCCAAGTCAATGAAAATGTAAGGGGGATTCTGACTATTACTTTCTCTTTGATGTAATTTAATTACAAAAAAAGAACTCTTAATATTGAGAATTTTTAAAAAGTTATGATGAACCTTTTTCGTAATTTCTCAATTATAAGAATCTTTTTGGTAAGAAATTTAACATCACGATTGTACTGATAATTATCCCTAAAACACATTTATGTAAAAGATGTGTGATCATACATTTTTATATTCTTAAGCCAATCTGTCACTGAACACCCATTACAATATTTTAAACTATATTAGCTTCAAATTTCAACGCTATCAAAGAAAGACAAATCTCGTGATCCAATAGTGGAATCTCAGCATCAGTCTGCTGAAGTGACTTTAATTTGCAGTGATAAATCATGGCAAAAAAAGTTGATATGACTGAGATTTTATTGTGTCCTTGAGAAACAGCTACATGACAACGACACTGAATGTGAGGGGATCACATGCTTATCAAGTTATTGACAATTTTGGTTTGGTTTGTTATTGCTAACTCCACCGAATGCATTAATTGTCGACCCACCATACCAAACCAAATCCAAAATGTAAATCAATATGGGAATTTTGGTTTATAGTGTGGTCTCCAATTATTGTTGCAAGTAGCCCGAAATGATGCGCCTCCGAGCCTGAAATGGGACGTAAACAAATCGAGTTGAGACAGTACAAATCGTAATATAAATTGGATTGAAATTGAAATCGAGGTTAAGCGACCTAAAATGTAGTGTTCATTAACATATACATATAATATAGTGGCGGAATAAGGATCTTGAAATCAGGAGATTACTTCTTAACAATTAAAATATTTATTCCGACTATATAGGGTAGACTGGTTTTAAAATTATGGGGTTGTGATCAGTCGAATACCTCTTACAGTCTGTTGTTGACGATACATAAACTTTTAAGTTAGGAGATTACCGACAACCCTTACTTATATGTGGCTATGCCTTAACAATACTCTTGGAAAGTCCCTTTTCTACATGTAACATATATGCACTAATATTTGGAACCATAAGCTTAACTCTAGACACCAATGTGTAATTTATGAGGGGTATTTAGTAGGTATGGAAAGAACTTATAGGGATATGAGACTAAAGAGGAAAATGTACCATTGAACTAGCAATCCTTGGGACCATTTGAATCTGTTAACGAAAATGCGATGAGCGGAGCCTTAGGTGAGCATACAATGAAGCTGCATAAATTAATGGGATTGTCCTCACAAATTGATAACCAGAAATTTCATCACTTATTAGGGGGCAAAGTCGCCAATTCTTGAGTTTATATATAATAAAATGTGATATATTTCAATATTGATCAAGAAAACGATTGAAGGGTCAGAAACTAAAAGGAATAATTTTTGTTTTCTTCCTTTTAGATTTTAATAATGATGTTGACAAATGGGAGTCTTGGACTGATGTTCAATCAAAATTTGAATAAACATGGGATGAACTGGAAGGATAAGCTATTGGACTATTATGGACCATATAAATGGGCCTTATAAGAATAAATATGGGCCGGAAGGATAAATAATTGGGCTTTTTTAGCCCATATATAAGCGTGTATGTGTGTTTCTTTGGTAATTATAGGTAGGGCTCATGGAGAAGGGGTATACTATTGCTTCAATTTTTGAGTCTTGATTGATAAAGAATTTAAATGCATCGGATCATTGAGAAATTTTAATCCAAATATGTTTTGGTTAAGTATTGTTGTACCGTCACGACTCCCAACCAAAAAGGCGACAATCCTCGATAATGGTTCCGAGCAAGTGAAGGAGAAGTCCGCCCCCTAATTAAATTAGAGGATCGCTTCTGAATTAACTTCAACCTCAGCATTATTTGTTATATCATGCATTTTTATATATATATGTAATGGGAGTGACAAATCACCAACTAAGTATATTTTACTTATCATGCATTATATATATATATATATTTGACATTAATCAAATTTAAGTTGCATTGCTTTTTCATAATGAGTAGGCCAAAATCAATTATATTTGGTATAATATAATGATTTTCTCTTGTTTTCTATTTCCCATGATCAGATAATATTTTAAGTGCACGGTAACCATCACGAGTACATCTTCTAGTCCTAAAATATAACTATCTAAGGATGATTGTCGATACATATCAAACTTATATAATTGATTTACACGATTCAAATTTTTCAGTATTTTTAAATTTGATGCACGTAAGAATTTCCCTCCTCGACACTACCTGAAATCCAAAAACATGACTTATAGGTTCTTTTTTACAAAACAATAAAGAAAATAGAAAGGTTTCTGTTTGCAAAAGAGTAGTTTTATGAATGGACCTAAGAGAGTAAATAATCAAGCTTTTCCATGTCCTATCTGCAAGGCAGAGTTGGAGCAGAAAGAAAGTCTTGTTTGCAAGCTGATTAGTTCTCAGATATTTAATGGCCGAAAAACTAGGTAACCTAATTAGTTAATACAAATGTACATAATTGGTGTAGGGTAGTTGGTTCATAAATATTGAACAAGTAAAAAAGACCCCGTCTTCTCACTGATGTTGACTTTGTACCTCCTCTTTCAGGCTTCAAATAGATATATTTCATATTATTGCTCTATTTTTCGATAAATCATATAATACATTAAAGAAAATAACATTCAATTCTCTACTTTATTTCGCTTCAATTTATTAGCTTTGTTTCCTTTTCCATTATATTATGACTCATTTCTTATGAGTTTGAATTGGGTTAAAGAAGAGAACTCTTCCAAACAATGATAATTATGTATTTAAATATTCAAACATGTTATCTAATAAATATTCAAACACGTATGTATATATATATATTTTTTTTTGAACCGCTAAACGTCCATGAAGTTGTAGGTAAGTAGTATTTTTTGATAAATTAAAAGCATAATATCACATTAAACCAACTTTTAGTGTATTCTCTTAGTTAATTATTTTGAAGAGTTGGCTCTCAATTCAGCCAATCCCATAATTTCAAAACTTAGACAACTTCTAATATAGACTAGTTTTCTTCTTTAGTTTGCTTACATATGATCTGATTCGAATCTTGAATACAAATTTAGCTTTCCGTTTTAATAAATTAGGTCGCATTCAATCAATTATATATTTAGCTTATTGTTTTAGTCGCGTTCAATCAATTATATAATCATATATATCGAAAATAACAGACTTCTATTGAAGACTAAATCTGATACTGCGTGGATTAATATATATGCTCAAGTCATAATGGAAAACGATAGATCTCTTTATTAATTAGAGTGCATTCATATGGAATATTTAAATAAAGAAATTAAACATATTACAACATAAGACAAGACCGAATTAAGTCAAAACTAAAGTGAAAAATAGACCATTATATTTGCTCATGGTCTTTATATATCCTGCTCCAAAATTTTGTTGTTTTCCATGGAGTTTTATACATGATGCTTCCTTTCTAAGTTTTAACTATCTCTGCTAATTAACAAAAATTCTAGTTCATACTCAATTTTGCCAAATCTTATAACAATCAGATATTATATTTGTTGTTTAGTGATAACTTTTATTAAAATTTCTACCAGTTAAGCTTACGATAAAGGGTGAAATACTTGTTTTCTTTTTATTATATTAATTTAAACGAATTAAATATAGCGTATATAAACTTACTTTTTTTGGTGGGAATATATAAACTTACTGTTAACAGTATTTCGTGAATTAAGATCGTAGGACCGATAATTGTTATTAGTAGGAAGTCAGAAATAAATGCATGTATTCTCTGACAAGTTATGAAAATAACCAGACTTAGCGTACGTACGTAGTTCATCATCTTCTAATGGCTTAACACAAGGAAAGGTGGCTGGTGGGGGACAACACTATTTGACATAGCATTTTAATAGAAATACATATACTAAAGTTTTATGAACCTTTTATTTTAGGTTTGCCCTAATTATATTCTTTTCATTTATCATGAATTATTGTAGCCCGTGAGACAAGTAATTAATGAAAACGTTGGTTGCATGCATTAAATACCCAATATCTTCGCTGAATTCGATCATATTAATTAGTACAAAAATATCTCTACCTTATCTCAGTATAATCATATGATCAACGTTAATATTAGAGTTAAGTAGTTTTAATCATACGACAAATATTAATTATTATTAATTTCTTATGAAAAATTTTAAATCACACTCCCCCCAGTCAAACTCCAACCAATAAAAATAAGTGAATTATACTTGTCATTTAATTTTTCACCTTAATAAATTTTCCACCAACCACACGACAAGTATAAAACACTCGCCACTTGTTACACCAGTTTGATCAAGTCAGACTCGGTCTAAAATTACCCATTGCTAATATATAATGCATCTACATTATAAAAAGATCCAAAATATAATTAGGTATATAATGACCTAGATTAATTAATTTGAATTAATCTTGCATGGTCTCATGCAATTTAGGTTAGTAATTGGACCCAGATTTGAGTGTGGGTACGTACCGATCATCTCATGCAGCTGTCTCCACCCATTTATTAGGGTTTCAACGATAACGTTTAACTCCCCTTTTTCGTCTGTATAAAGCCAACCCTTTGCTTTCTCCATTTGCATTCAATCTCAAAATCAACAACTAAAATCATATCTAGAGAGAGAGAAGTTTGCTTAATTAAATAGCTAATTAACTAATTCTTCTTGCATTTCTATTAGTAATGTCTTCGTCTTTTATTGCCATTCTGACTTTGTTTGTAGCTGCGGTGGCCATGATGGCAGCGCCGCCGGTGGAAGGTGCTCGTGCATTCTTCGTCTTCGGCGACTCATTGGTTGACAACGGCAATAACAACTTCCTCGCCACCACGGCTAGGGCGGACTCTCCGCCGTATGGGATCGACTACCCGACGCACCGCCCCACCGGCCGCTTTTCAAATGGATACAACATTCCCGATCTCATAAGTACATATATATTTCATGCAAATTTTAATAGTCTTGACTCTTGAAATCTCCCACATTACATTTCTTGTGGACAATATATATATGTGATTTATATACTTAACATATGTGTATAGGTCAAGCACTTGGGGCAGAATCAACACTGGCCTACTTGAACCCGGAGTTAAGCGGGTCAAAACTGTTGGTTGGAGCAAACTTTGCTTCTGCGGGAATTGGAATTCTTAATGATACTGGCATCCAGTTTGTAAGTCCCCCTTATTTTTCACAAAAAATGTCAAGCCGAACATTCATATAATTCGTATTGTATACTTTAATTTTTAAGTCCCCGTTATTCTTCACCAAAAATGTCGTGCTACACATTATTCTAAACTTTTCTTAAAAAGAGTCATGTATATCATCATTATTCCTAATGATGATGAAAAGTAGAATAATTCAATACGAACTTGACTCGATCAAATTAATAGGACATCAACATTTAACATTTATTTTCTAAAATATCATGAGATCATATATCATAATCTAATTAATAGTTGCAAGCACTAAACAGTGTAAAGAAGCTGTCTGAGGCCACTGCATGGCCCCCATTCTCTTTTCCACCAAAAAAAATAAAAGTGTAAAGAAGCTGTACAGTTTGACTTAGTGTCACGATAAAGCGAACATGATAATGATGGTTACCTAACTCTGCTTTCATAGCAATTAATTCAACACTACTCAAATAAAAATGTAACTAATTTTGCTTAATTAATTAATTAATTACATATATATATATAATTTTAATTTGGGAATATATGCATGCAGGCAAATATAATTAGAATAAGCCAGCAATTAGCGCTGTTTCAACAGTACCAAGGCCGAGTCACTGCCCTAATCGGAGCAGAAGAAACTCAAAGGCTTGTTAATGGAGCTCTTGTTCTCATCGTCTTGGGTGGTAATGA
>JBBMKE010000001.1:99346-157951 GCA_037834125.1 Lippia alba | reverse complement strand
ATTGCTAAGTGAATTTGTGCAGGTGTCCTCTCCCACAATCATTGTTGAAAGAGCGGGATCTTATGCATGGATGCACAGAAGCTGGAGAGTTCGAGAAGAATTTGCTCGGACAGTTACATCTGCTATTGGTCTTTTTGCTTCTACAGAACTACCTCTTCAACGTGCTATTCTTCCGCCTGTATGTTGATTTCATTTACATTTTTAGTGGTGCCAGTGAATATATTTGGTAATGTTTGGAGGAAACAGGGTGGATATGGTGTCTTGTTTTTACCTAATAAAGAATTAATAGTTTTATGTTTTGTCTTCTTGAATCAGATTTTGCAAATGTTGAATGATCCAAATCCTGGAGTCCGGGAAGCTGCTATTTCGTGTATTGAGGTCAGGAATTAACCTTTAACCATGATAACTCATTTTGTACCCGCTCCAAAGCTATTTGTTAGTTCTATTCGTAAGTCATAATGTGGCTGAAAGTATTGCTAGTAGTTCTTTTTTTCTTTTTTCCCCCTTGAAACAGTGGCCTTGCTCATATAAGTGGTGGACATAGTACCACATGTTTATTACTTTATTTGACAGTTTTCTTTTCCTCAGGAGATGTATACTCAGGTTGGACCGCAGTTCCTTGAAGAGCTTCAGCGACATAGTCTACCTACATCAATGGTAATTCCGAAATTACAATTATATTTTGTTTTTGTGCATTCTATGAACTGGTCTTGAAAATTGAGCCAATGAATTTCCTAATGTTAACACATTTTTAACTGATTAAATATTTCCTTGAACATAACCCAAGTAGAGGTTGCTGAATTATTTCTCAATTACTCTTTGTCGTGATATTTGATGCAGTTAAAAGAGATTAATACAAAATTAGAAAAAATTAAGCCCAAGGTTCAGTCTTCAGATGCTATTATGAGCAATTATTCATCTGCTGAGAGTAAGCCTTCTATCATTAATCCAAAGAAAAGCAGTCCCAAGGCCAAGAGCTCAACACGGGAGGTTTCTCTCTTTGGAGGTTAGTATGCCGGATAATATAGTTAATTATGAACAAATTCTAGATCAACTCTAGATTTGCTTGTTATGAATTTGATATTTGGCCGGTTTCCACTTAATACAAATCAATTTTTGAACCATGTAGCTCTTTGGTATGTTAAATGAACTATGCGTGTTAAAATTTTGAAGATTAGGTTATATGGGCAAAATACCATTCACTAACACAAGGTGAAATTATTGTCATCGTTTCTGCAGTTGAAGCATGTTGACAAATGATTATGATTTATATTATCGTCAGATTTCCAAATTTCTTTTCCTTTCACTCTGAGCAGCAGATGGTGATATCACGGAAAAACCTGTTGAGCCTATTAAAGTGTATTCAGAGAAAGAGCTGATAAGGGAGGTTGAGAAGATTGCTTCTACCCTTGTGCCTGACAAGGACTGGTCTATCCGAATAGCAGCCATGCAGAGATTTGAGGGACTTGTCATTGGAGGTTTGAATACTGAACACATGATTTAGATCCTGGTTGCCAATCCACTTATGGATATCTTATGACTGTTTATATCTTTCATGCATGACTTGCAAGATGTTGTAGAGGGCCAACTTGATAATGTATAGTAAAAAGAATGTATATTTCCTGTTGTGTGATAGAATTGGATATTTCCTGCTAAAGCAAACTATTCAGTCAGTTATCTATTCGAATTTGTGCTTGGGAAATGAAGATACTTAATATTTGTACTTTGTTCAAGCAGGAGCAGTAGATTATCCATGCTTTCGTGGACTTCTGAAGCAGCTGATTGGTCCTTTGAGCACACAGCTGTCAGATCGGCGATCTAGCATTGTGAAGCAGGTGTGACATAAGTGATTGTATAATTGTCCCATTCTTGGATAAGTAATGTTTTATACGTATGAAACATTGATTGAGTTACTATTTATCAACTTTAGTATCCAATTTTCATTATTGGCTTATGGATTAAATATTTAACTAATATATCAATAGATGCATCCTGGCGAAGACTGCCATAAGTATGCCTGTATTTTTTCTTTTCTCCTTCCACTAAAGCTGTCTATTTGGTGTACTTCTTATTTCTTTTGATAGGCATGCCATTTGTTGTGCTTCTTGTCGAAAGAGCTCCTTGGGGACTTTGAGGCCTGTGCTGAGATGTTTATTCCGGTAAGCACTTCTTGTTGTAGTTTCTGTTACTTTGTATGATTATTCTTTCCTCTCACTCTTCTTACCCTGTAATGTAGGTCCTGTTCAAGCTTGTTGTGATAACAGTGCTCGTAATTGCAGAATCTGCAGATAACTGCATAAAAACGGTAAGGGTTTTGATTATCATTCACATATTCTTTCTTCATTGTATTTATTTTTCGTCATTCTAAAATAATTTTCATGATTAGATGTTACGCAATTGCAAAGTCCCACGAGCACTTCCTAAGATTGTGGACTCTGCGAAGAATGACAGAAGTGCTATACTCCGTGCAAGGTACTATTTTTGTTGTTCTCTAAGTTAATCCTTAGCTACTGTTTCCCTTGTCTCGTAGTAATATTTATATGTCCCAAATTAGGTGTTGTGAGTATGCACTTCTAATCCTTGAATATTGGGCTGATGCTCCTGAAATACAACGGTCAGCTGACCTCTATGAAGAACTTATTAGATCATGTGTTGCTGATGCAATGAGTGAGGTAAAGATGTTGTCTTGACATCTCTCTTTGTTTCACATGATATGCAATCACTTCTGTGCTGCTGTCCATTGTCATTCAGTTGAATAGGTATTTCGGCCTGGATTCATATGGTTGTACTGTACCACATATTTACTATAACTGTACAAGCATTGGTTTACTCTTTTAGTTCATTGACCTGTAAAGTTTCCATAGCTTGATTCTTTTAAGCTCAACAGGTACGATCTACTGCAAGGACTTGTTACAGAATGTTTGCAAAAACCTGGCCTGATCGGTCTAGGCGATTGTTTTCAACCTTCGATCCTGTTGTTCAAAGGGTATATATATTTCCTCCCTTTCACCATGAATCCTTCCCATACTATGATAACTTTGAGTTGACAAAAATTCTTTGTTAGGTAATAAATGAAGAAGATGGAGGAATGCATAGAAGACATGCTTCTCCTTCTGTTCGTGAAAGAAGTTCAAACATGTCATTCTCCTCTCAGATATCTGCACCTTCAAATATACCCGGTTATGGGACTTCAGCTATAGTTGCGATGGATAGAAGTGCTAGTTTACCTTCAGGAACTTCTCTTACCTCTGGACTATTATTATCACAAGCAAAATCATCTGGTAAGGGTACAGAGCGTAGTCTGGAAAGTGTACTGCACTCGAGTAAACAGAAGGTCACTGCTATTGAAAGTATGCTTAGAGGTTTGGATATATCAGAGAAAAGTCGATCCTCTAGTTTGGACCTAGGTATTTACTTGTATTTGGTTTACTCCTGTTTCCTGTTTAACTTTTATTTATATTCCTCTAATCCTCTGGCAGGCATTGCCACTTGAATTATTTTGAATGCTTGATGCTAGTTGTCTTGAATCATTTGTCATAGCAAGCTACTTATCTTATTGCCCCTAGTGCAGGAGTTGACCCTCCATCATCTCGTAATCCACCATTTCCTCTTGCTGTTCCAGCTTCAAATAGCCTTGCAAGTTCTTTAATAGATCACGTTCCTGGTATTTCTAAAGGCAGCAACCGCAATGGAGGCTTGGGCTTGTCTGATATCATCACACAGATTCAGGCTTCTAAAGAGTCGAGTAAATTATCATATCATAATAGCATGGGAAATGAACTGCTGGCTGGGCATTCTTCTTACTCGGCCAAGAGAGGTTCTGAAAAGGTGCACGATAGAGGATTTGTTGAAGAAAATACTGATTTTAGGGAGTCAAGGAGATACATGAACTCCCATGTTGATAGGCAATACTTAGACACGCCACATACTAATTATAGGGATTCGCAGAATAACCATGTACCAAATTTTCAGCGTCCCCTTCTAAGGAAGAATACTGCTAATCGAATGTCTGCTGGAAGGAGGAGGAGCTTTGATGACAGTCAGCTCTCAGTGGGAGATGTATCAAGTTATGCAGATAGTCCAGCTTCTCTTAGTGATGCTCTGAGCGAGGGACTCAGCTCTAGTTCAGATTGGAATGCCCGTGTGGCTGCATTTAGTTATATTCATTCCCTGTTACAGCAAGGCCCCAGAGGCATCCAAGAAATAATGCAGAGTTTTGAGAAGGTCATGAAGCTGTTTTTCCAGCATTTGGATGATCCCCATCACAAAGTCGCGCAGGCAGCCCTTTCAACTCTTGCTGATCTTATTCCAGCTTGCAGGAAGCCATTTGAAAGTTACATGGAAAGGATTCTTCCGCATGTTTTTTCTCGGTTGATAGACCCAAAGGAATTAGTGAGACAACCTTGCTCAACTACATTGGCTATTGTTGGCAAAACGTACGGCACTGATTCTCTTTTACCTGCCTTGCTGCGCTCGTTGGACGAACAGCGTTCTCCCAAGGCAAAATTGGCTGTTATTGATTTTGCTATAGGTTCATTTAACAAGCATGCTGCAAATCCTGAAGGTTGTTCGAATATTGGCATCCTTAAGCTATGGCTTGCAAAGTTGACGCCACTGGTCCATGATAAGAACACAAAGCTGAAGGAAGCAGCTATTAAGTGCATAATATCTGTTTATACTCATTTTGATTCAGTAGCTGTATTGAATTATATTCTAAGTCTAACCATTGAAGAACAGAACTCCTTGAGACGAGCCCTCAAACAAAAGACTCCGCGCATAGAAGTAGATCTGATGAACTTTCTCCAGAGCAAGAAAGAGAGACGTGGCAAGTCCTCATATGATCCATCCGATATGGTTGGAACATCCTCGGAAGAGGGTTATATTGGATCATCAAAGAAAAACCAGTTGTTTGGAAGGTATTCTTCTGGTTCTGTTGATAGCGATGGTGGTAGAAAATGGAGTTCTCTTCAAGATGCTTCCTTTGTCTCGGGCTCTATTGGTAACCTAAAATCTGATGATACTCAAGAGAATCTGCAGCATCATGTGCTGGATACTAACTCAAACTCTGATGTTCCTACTTTGAATCACACTAGTTTTAAATATGCACCTCACAACTCCAGCGATAATATCGGGTCTTGGGCAACAGATGGTCGTGCAAATGTAGAGGCATCCTCAACACCGCATTTGGATGTCAATGGGCTGATGGGATCTGATAATTTGGAAAAGTCTGCCGACTTTGGGGTTTCCGATGAACCTTCATCTGAACTTACACTAAACCATGGGAAACTTTCTTCTTTGAAATTAAATTCTACTACAGAAACAGGTCCTAGCATTCCCCAGATTCTTCATTTGGTGAGCAAATGGATCCTTTTGTATTCCTCAATTTATGCTATTTATAGTAGATGTGGCTCTATCATGAAGTTGTTCCAGACAGGTTGGGTGTATTTCTTTACTTACGTCTTCTGCTTTCTGCATATTCTTTTGGGTAGATCTGTAATGGGAATGATGAAGGTGCTACAGAAAACAAGCGTAGTGCACTTCAGCAGTTGGTTGAAGTTTCTACATCCGGTGATCAATCTGTTTGGAGCAAGGTATGAGTTATATTTTCAATTCACCCACCTGATTATGCTGTTGATCTGTTCTTTTCTTGTACCCCTCTTATCTTCTGGGTTTTAGGCTACTGCATCTTCAAATAATTTTGAGTTTTGGCTCCAGTTAGGCCTTCATTTTGAGCACCTTATTACAAACAACATTTTGAAACTTAATGTGTGAGTTGCTCGTCTAGGCATATGAGCAATTATCCCAATCATTCTTTTAGTTCCTTCTTTGATGCCATTGAATTGATGAAGTCGCTTCCTTTGATCCTTTCATGGTTTCTTTGTTACTATTATTTATTTGTTTGATTGATTTCATAATTGGAGATAGTATCTCTTCCATTGTAAATTTGTAATGCGGAAGAATTGTGTCTTGCATTTCTGATACTTGTTATATTTCAGTACTTCAATCAGATATTGACTGCTGTACTTGAAGTGCTGGATGATTCTGATTCATCAATCCGTGAGTTAGCTCTGGCACTTATTGTTGAAATGTTGAGGAATCAGGTCTGTTGTCCAGGTCTTTGCTTTGATTAATGATAACAAAGCTTCTCACCTTTTATTAATTTCATCCGTGTTGTGACTTTTTGTTACTATTGTTTACAGAAGGACTCAATGGAGGATTCCGTTGAAATCGTAATTGAAAAGCTGCTTCATGTTACTAAAGACAGTGGTTCAAAAGTAAACTCTTTTAAAGCTATATAAACTTCTCAACTCCCTCTCCCTCTCCATATATATATATGTATATATATGTATATCTGTGTAATGGTGTTTGCTTTTTGGTTCAGGTGTCCAACGAAGCAGAGCATTGCTTAACTATAGTATTGTCTCAATATGATCCATTTAGATGTCTCAGTGTAAGTACTATTTATTTTCAATAGCTGCATTTTCAACAACGATATTATTGAATCTTAACCTCGCCTTGACATCACCCTTTGATGGTGCAGGTTATTGTTCCCTTGCTTGTTACCGAGGATGAGAGAACTCTTGTCACATGCATAAACTGTTTGACGAAGGTAAACTCTTGTTCTGATTGATATGCTTACTTTCCCATTTCCATCTGAAGAAGAATCACCAAATACGACCTTATATATTATATATTATCTCTTTCTGACTTTCCCAGTTGACAGTTTTCGTTTTTATTCTGAAGTATTGAAGCTATAGTTCTACCCTGATCATGTTGCATCATTTTTCACCTAAGATATTCTGTGATATTCGAATGTTGTAAACCGACTGTGTACGTTTTCTTTGTGCAGCTTGTGGGCAGGCTCTCCCAAGAGGAACTGATGGCTCAGCTGCCATCGTTTTTGCCTGCTCTTTTTGATGCATTCAGCAACCAGAGTGCAGATGTTCGCAAGGTACCAGCGTTTTTCCTATGTTTGCTCATCTAAGAAAAAATAAAACACAATTCGTAGAATCCTCGAAATACAGGTGTAGTATATATATGCGCTGAAAATATATATTTGAAACTCACACACATTTTCCATCGATTTGCAGACTGTTGTTTTCTGCCTAGTCGATATTTACATCATGCTGGGGAAAGCATTTTTGCCGTACTTGGAGGGTCTTAACAGCACGCAACTAAGATTGGTCACGATTTATGCAAACAGGATATCTCAGGCGAGGACCGGTACTCCAATCGATGCTGCTACCCAATGATGATAATCCCCTTTTTGTATGGTTATATATTTGTTTGTTCCGGTTTCTTAATTTGATTTATCAATTTTTATTTTTTCTTTGTGGGTGTGTGTGTGCTTTGTATATTTGTGTGAAAATCTCTGTTAGGGAATGGTTTTGGGATGACTCTGTAATTCTTTGTACAATGTCTAATATGTATTGTGTATTCCATTTGGTTTGGAGAACGGAGGTAAAGAAACAGTTTTATGTATTTGTGTGGAGAACAAACATCATGTTGATGTACACTTTTGTGGCTACAATGAAATCATTTTCCCCCTATAAATAGTTATAGTTACCTCGTATAAGACTCATGTAAACAAAACAATGTGGTGTAAAAAGATGTTTAAGTGAAAAGATGAGATACATTTTTTTATTGGATGAGGATTTTTGTTGGGCAAATGTTTTGAAAAATACTGTCTTCATTACATTTATTTGTTGCCTTTTAGTACTATCATCGGTTGAGATGCAGGCTTGGGACATGGACCATGGAATAACAAAATTAATAAGAGACAAGTGTAAAAACCTGGAGTGTGGGCTTGACTTTCAGGACAGTGACCTTATTGTTAGTTTCATTCGACATTGAATCTTTTGTTTCGGAAACTGTTGGAATCATTACACACACACACGAGCGCACGCATATGAACAGAGCTAGAGAAACACACCAACACACGTCTAAAAACGGATTGCATCTGTCAGAAACACGACTTTAGTTGAGGCCCAACTGCAAGAAAGCATATCAACAGAAGCACCTAGACTAGACCTACCTCAGTCTCAGATCTTTATGTCCTTAATTGTTATTTTATTCCAAGTGTGAAATAATGTGCCCAAAAATAAATAAATGTAAGATACCTGGACAGTGCGGTCGCCATCACTCGTCATTATTTAAATTACATGAAATGTCTATTCCTCGTGGACATGAAATGACAATCTCACCCCTGGGGTGGCAACATGACAATATCCTCTGAGACACGCCTTTATCTCAATCAAGAATCGCACAGAATGGACTGCCACCCAAATGCCCCCAAGAATCATGTAGGCCACAGAATGTCATTTTCAACAAGGGTAGGTTTCGGTACATCTTCATGTACGCGTTTAATTCGAAGCATGCATATACCTCATCAAACCTTTATTATTCGTGTATTTTATTCCTACACTAATCTTTTCATCTTGTTGGGCTTGTGAGAATTAAACATAAAAAATACGTCAACATTTTGTCCAATAATTTGACATGCAGATTAAGAAAAATGATCCATTTATGCCATAAAGTATAATATAATAGTAGGACATGAGACAGGATTGTTCTCATTCCCACATTGGACTTCTGTAGTAATCAAACTTAAAAAAATAAAAAAATTGAGTGACTAATCAATTAAATATTAACAAGGATATTATGGTATCCTATTAACTAAAAACGCATAAAAAGGAACTCATTAGAGCGCACATGCGCATAAATTTATTAATAGAAGATAAGGTTATAGTATAGTGAAATTTCTTTATACGATAAATAAATGAATCACTAATATAATACTTAGCAGATGTTGACTATTGTTAATTAATAAATTAACGTATTAATTAAATCAAAATCCTTTAATTAGCTTAAGTAATTTACGAATCTGACTTCATTAACTTAAAGACAGTTTATACCGTTAATTGTCGCTATCGGCTTAAACAAACCCGTTGGAGTAGTTTTATTATATTGGTGACAACGTGATTAGCTAGATATTGCAATAATACCACTTTTGAACCTTTTTAATTAGAAAGACTATAAAAGTTGGCAAAACAGTGTGATTATTCCTTATTATCTTAATAAAAGGGTTAGCTAAAGCCACACATCTAACGTCACTCTCTTAATTAATTCGAGTACAGGATTAGGCACTTATATATACTAATAATAATTATTAATTAACTAAATCTTGCTTGGATTGACTACCCGTACTTGAGATATTCTTTTGAAGACATCACTTTGTATTTTCATATTCTTACGCATGATTGGCATGACTAACTTCCACCACCTTATTTCTACAAAACTATAATTCATGTACCATATATATTATTACTTACAACTCTTTTCAAGAAAAGTTAATCACTTATTCTTATATACACATAATTTCACTAGATAAATATAATCATTCTTCCTAAAATTTTCAACGAGAAATGGTATAAAGAGAAGAAATTAATTAGTATATGATAAGTGGATGATTGCTTAGTGTTGTAATGAGATGGGAGGTGGGGACTGGGACAGTCTTGTCCAATACATAAATATACCATCTCTATCAACTTTCGGCTTTTTTCTATTTATTTCACAATTAGTTAATCTTCAATTCTTTTGGGAGAGAGAGAAGAGGGGGAGAGACCTTATCTTCCCCACCCCTGCTGCACTGCACAAAAAGCATTAACAATAATAATATTAATAACTCAATAACCAGAGACAGAGAGAGAGAGACCCATATCATTATCATTCAGAGTTTCCTCAAAACTTCCCAGATTTGGAACACCATATCATTCATTATATCACCAACAGGGAAGGAATAACTGAAAATGATTTCCACTCATTGAGTTTTGAGAAATTCTTCTACAACTCGGTTATTTGTCCTCTCTGGAAGAACACCAACTCTGCGAGACTAGCGGCTGTGTTTTGCTGGAATTTGAAACTGCTACCATGGTTTTCTTCACCTGAATCTGTGCCTTTAGCGATTATTGATTCTTCCTTTCGTTTTCCCCAAATTTGTTGGGAGTTGAAATTTCATTTTCGAGCTGGAGAGACGGAGTATGAGTCATTGCGTTCCAAATTTTGATGAAATGGCCGACGGTTACCCGATTCCAACGCCTTCAGGATTTTCCAGGGGGAAAAAGCCTGCAACGTGAGCTTTTAGCTTCCTGCTAATTGATTTTTCCTTTTCTGTATCGATATGTCGGTGTTAATTTTATGAGCTATGTGCTTTTTTGAATTGCAGAGGTGACGAGGAGATCATGGAATTGCTATGGCAGAACGGGCAAGTTGTTGTTCACAGTCAGAATCAGAGACCGTCGAAGAAGAATAACACTTTTGGCGGCGGAAGTGGCGGCGAGGTATTGATGCCGGCTGAGAGGGAGATCCGATCGAGCGGCGAAGAGCAACACAATTTGTTTATGCAGGAGGATGAGATGGCGTCTTGGCTTCAATATCCACTCGACGATTCCTCCTTCGATCGCGATTTGTACACCGATCTGCTATATTCAGCTCCCCCTCCTCCACCACCAATCGCCGCCGTTACTCCGCCGCGACCGGCGGCAGAGATCCGACCTCCACCAGCACCGACAGCACCTCCGCCGGCTGCCAAGCCGGATAATCCCCCGCGATTGCAGAATTTCGTGCATTTCTCGAGGCTTCCGAGCAGGCCGAGGACGGAGCCGCCTAACAATCCTTCGGCGAGAGAAACCACAGTGGTGGAGTCTAACGAGACTCCAGCGGCGCGGCCGGAGTCCAGGATTTCTCACTTGGTAGCAGATAGCCGGCCGCCGCTGAACTTAGAGAGCGCCACCGGGGAATTAGCAGAGCCTACATGTGAGCTCACTGTGACGTCATCTCCCGGCGGCTCCGGCGCCAGTTACAGTGCTAGTGGAGATCCACGGCAGCCGCCGCAGAGGCCGCCGCCGCCGCCGTCGGAGGACCGGGAAAGGAAAGCCAGAGAAACCGATGAGAATGAATGTCAGAGTGAGGTAATCAATTAACTTAAGTAATTCTGCTTTAATTGTTAATTATTTTACTAATCCAATTAAAATCCCTTGAACATTGCTTCTAATTTTCAAGAGGACCGACTAACGTGCGCGGGTGCGTATGGGGCCGTTGTCCCGTAGCGCGAGCTAATGTTAGGCTTGTGTCACATAGTGCGCACGTTAGCACTCTGCGGCGGAATATAAGTTATAACATGCGCCTAGAGAGTACGTGCACATGGCCAGAACTCTAGATGTAGAAGAATGAAAATTAAACGGCAAAAAAGAAAAACAGAAGAGAAAAGGAAAATAGAAAATAGAATATAGTGAGATGTGAATGGATAGCATAGCAAAGTTTTTAGTGCAGTATCACGGATTCCCGGTACAGTGAACCCGTTCCGTTGCTCTGACATATATTTATATTGTCAGTGAGGTATGGGGCTGACTTACTTCTGACCTTTGGAGGTATGCAAATATAAATAAGCTGGTTTCCAGATTTTCTGATACAAGTCGCATGCAGCCATGGACGTAGTTGATTTCTATTGGTTCTTGGGGGTATTTATTACATGATAAGGTTGCAAGAGTTTGCCCATAAATATTGCTTTTAATTCTTGGCCTAATACTGACAACTTTGGGAATATATTGTTTATGCTTTGTTTAGCCTAAGGATTTTATCATGCAAAAGGGATAAAGAAAATAAATTGGACCCGTTTTATTTAGAAAGATAAGTCTTAATTTGCTAAAATTGTAACACCCCTTCATTTATTGGCCAAACAGACTCTCTCACACACACATATTGACATATATATATATATATAGAGAGAGAGAGAGAGAGAGAGAGCGAGCTCTAACAATGCAAATTGACTAAGAAACAGACAAAGAGTTGGTAATATTTCCACGCATGCCTAATTGTTTCAACTTTCAAGAGATTGTTTTGAATGTTTTCATTCCATTTTGAGTAGGCTACAAGAAGAAAGATAAGAGTAGAGTGTGATTAGTAGATTCTTCCAAGTCCTTCACTCGCTGATTCTGGCATCTTAATAGTAGATACATCTAAGTGTATAGTTGAAATTTTTAGCTCATGTATACTGGTATTACAGGATATTGAGTTTGAGGCAGCTGAGGTTAAAAAACAAGGCCGTGGCTCAACAACAACAAAGCGATCTCGTGCTGCAGAAGTTCATAACCTCTCAGAGAGGGTCTGTATACCTTTCACAGATTTACTGATTTTCACATATAATTATGATGTGCTCTATTGCTAAAATGTTGTTACTCCTGCAGAGGCGGCGAGACAGGATAAATGAAAAAATGAGGGCATTGCAAGAGCTCATACCTCGTTGCAACAAGGTATGGAAGTTTCTTTGTTACATCTACGTTTCCAATCGACTAGAACTCATGCTTTTCGGATTAGTAAGTTGTCATTTTGCTCTCGTTTATTTTCAGTCGGATAAAGCTTCAATGTTGGATGAGGCTATTGAGTACCTGAAATCACTTCAAATGCAAGTGCAGGTAATATTTGACTGCCTTTTAACTAATGGTTTCCCCCCTCTCACACATTATATGTAGTGGATCAATTTATTTCCATTTTATTGCTTTTGCTGTATGCTTACATGCTTGTGTCAGTAGATAATCAGTGATCAAAAACCTAAAATAAAGAAACAGGGCAGTTTGTATCCATTTACACATTGAGTCGAGCTTTACGTAGCAAGTGCTTTAATTTCTGTTCTCTAAATCAAGAAATGCTTTACAATTATTTGACAGATGATGTCAATGGGATGCGGTATGGTCCCAATGATGTATCCGGGCATGCAACAATACATGCCAGCAATGGGTTTGGGCATGGGTATGGGTATGAATATGGATATGAGCATGAACCGTCCAATGGTACCATATCCACCTATGCTACCTGGTTCAGCTATGCCTAATCCAGCTGCAGCTGCACATATGGGTCCAAGATTTCCCATGCCGGGATTTCATATGCAACCTGTTCCAGTTCAAGTTCAGGGTTCTAATCAGCCGGATCCTGCCTCGCATATGCTTAATGCTCCTCAAAATCAAAACCAACCACGAATGCCAAACTTTGTCGACCCATATCAACAATTTCTTGGTCTTCATCAGCCACAAATGCCATTACCACAGGTAATCTTATTATATTTTCGCTTACAAGACATCGTATTGCATTATATGCTCTACATATAGAGGAGGTTGAGGGCATTACCTTTACTACAAAAAGTGCATTTTTTCATATAGCATTCTCTGCTCATTTCGTTTGTATCCTTGGAAGATTCATATTTGAATGGTAGTTTATGCAAAATTTTGAAAGTTTGTGGAGATCAATAATAATATGAAAATGTCTCAAAGGGCCGGCACATCTCGTTAAGTTATAACACTGAGGTGCCGTGTGTCTGCATCTTCTAACAACCATATTCCATAATTTACTTCCAATTGCATGACCATCATGAAAATATGGTCCATTTTCTTCCTGATGAATAACACAAGAATCCTGAATTACTTTTGCAGAACCAAACAATGGTGCAGCAGCAACAGCAGCTGCCTGACACCAACAGACCAAGTACCAGCAAAGATAATATTGGGAACCCTTGTAACCATCAAAATGGTAAGGAACTGTTGTAATTCATGTCATTAGTTCCCTTAAATACATACAACCCGAGGCAATATATGTATATACTTAGGACTAAGACTTGATATCTTAATTGTGCAGGTTGATATGCAGAAAGATGAGAGATGGGGCAGGAGAGGCTTTGGTTCCATTCCAACCCCAGCTAAATTTTGTAAAGAGAGAGAGTAGAGCCCTCTAGCCAAGCACTATTTAGATTTTAGACGAAACATGTTGGAATGTGTACCTATTTATTATCCTAGTTTAAGTTTCTAATGTTATTCCATCAATCTCAAATATGAGTTGTGTTTATAATGGTAGATAATAGGCGGCTAAGGGTGAGAAATAGATGGGATATTTAATTGATTCAGATCCCACACAGGCATTGCCACTGCTGGAATAAATTCTCGCTACGGAAACGCACAAATAAGGCTGTCTTAACCATCGAATATAGTCCTCCTTTTTCTTTTGAGATATTTATATATGTAGCATGCTACTGGAATTCACTAAGCTGCTGTAATAAACAATCCTTGAATCTCCAGTATGGGTTTAGTTATTCCTCTTAAATATCTGGGCCAGCTATATTTATGCAAATTCGGATTAGACAATGGCAAGTGCCATTCATCATATTTTTATTTTTCTTTCTCTTTTTTACTTGCAAGATGAAATAGAGTACTTGAAGATCAGAGTTTTGTGGACTGGATTGGACCAGAACCATCAACGTACAAGGGACGAACCGGTCAAGTCTTCAAAACCGTGGTTTAATTAATTAACTGTTCGAATGACTTTCAGGTCAATTGAACCACGCAATTGGAATAGACAACTCTTTTTCTAATATGCACCCCAAAGTGAAATTTAAATTGAATACTGTTTTGGAAAAAACTACTTGAACCAACCCTATTTGACTTGAAGAGACGTACAAATTAAAAGAAAATGAAATTTAATGTCCTACACTTTTTCAATCTTAATCGTTCCAAACTTCCAATCAACTATGCCCTTGGGCTTAGGTATTTATTATCAAATGGGCTGCGCATAATATATTAATTCAAAGGCCCATTTAAGCAAGTTTCGAAGGACGAAAATCGGAATAATTGGAATATTTAAGAACTTATATAAGTTTAAATATAAATACATATATACATAGAGAGGGAGAGGTGTTTCTGTCTGTACATTGGGTTTCTTTCTTGAACACAAAGATAAGTCTTTTCTGAAATTATCCCCCCAAAAATTCCCAAATCTAACAAGCAGCGATGGGTCAGGGTACACCCGGTGGTCTGAATAGACAGCTCCCCGGAGACCGTAAAAACGACGGCGACAAGAAGGAGAAGAAGTTCGAACCGGCGGCGCCACCGGCTCGCGTCGGCCGCAAGCAGCGCAAGCAGAAGGGTTCTGAGGCGGCGGCCAGGATTCCCACCGTCACGCCGCTCTCCAAGTGTAAGCTCAGGCTTTTGAAGCTGGAGCGGATCAAGGATTATCTTCTCATGGAGGAGGAGTTCGTCGCCAATCAAGAGAGATTGAAGCCCCAGGAGGAGAAGACCGAGGAGGATAGGTCCAAGGTCGATGACCTAAGGGGTTCGCCCATGAGTGTTGGCAACTTGGAGGAATTGATTGATGAGAATCACGCCATTGTTTCTTCCTCTGTAGGACCTGAGTATTATGTTGGGATCTTGTCCTTTGTTGATAAGGATCAGCTCGAGCCTGGATGTGCCATTCTTATGCACAATAAGGTATGTATCTTCCTAATTTCCTAGTGTAAATTCGGTTTTGAATTGCAAGGGTTTGGGTAATAAGGTATTTCCTTGTGTAAATTAGGTTACGAATCATATTCTATTAGCACCTGTAAAGGTATCCTTATATTTTGTTTTATTCAAGCTATACGCACTCTCTTGGAGAAGTAGCTAATTCAAGAGATGTGAGCTAATGAAGGAAGATAACAATTTGGGCCTTTTGTGTTCCTGACTTAATTGAAATTGGAAACACATTCTCATTCTAATTGCTTAGCTGCATACTCATGTGTTGTTCAGTCAGGGTAAGGAGAAAATTCAAAACAGAGAAGCATGTAATGTAATATTAGTTGTAATTGAATAAACTGAGAATACGGTACCTCTTGTGGTTGGAGTTGCCTAATACAGCTACTTAATATGTGAGATATGTTGCTCTGTTGCAGGTTCTTTCTGTTGTAGGACTGCTCCAAGATGATGTGGACCCTATGGTGTCTGTGATGAAGGTTGAGAAGGCTCCATTGGAGTCATATGCCGATATTGGGGGTCTAGATGCCCAGATCCAGGAGATCAAAGAGGCAGTTGAGCTGCCATTAACACATCCTGAATTATATGAAGATATTGGTATCAAACCTCCCAAGGGTGTCATTCTCTATGGAGAGCCTGGAACAGGAAAAACACTACTAGCAAAGGTGTGTTTTTATTGGATTTCTGGTACATTACGTTTAAGTTTTCATTATTGTATATGTTGTCTCCTCTGATGGGCAGGTGCTTTTCTAATGTGGGCTCTCTCTGATTAAGAAAATGTTCGGTTACAGAGTTTTATATAATTTATACACTTTTTGCTTCTGTATATATTTTTTAGGCTGTAGCAAACTCTACATCGGCAACTTTCTTGCGTGTTGTTGGAAGTGAGTTAATCCAGAAGTACCTGGGAGATGGCCCTAAGTTGGTTAGAGAACTCTTTAGAGTTGCCGATGACCTCTCGCCATCTATTGTCTTTATTGATGAAATTGATGCTGTGGGTACAAAAAGGTGGTTCTTTTCTTTTTCTTTTTCTTTTTTTTTAAAAATGAAAATGCTAAAACCTTGAATTAGTTGAAGCTGGTACTTATTGGAGGATGCCCTGGACAGGTATGATGCGCACTCCGGCGGTGAACGAGAAATTCAAAGGACCATGTTGGAGTTGCTGAATCAGTTGGATGGGTTTGATTCTAGAGGTGACGTTAAAGTGATTCTTGCAACAAATAAGATCGAGAGCCTTGACCCAGCCCTCCTCCGGCCCGGTAGAATCGATAGAAAGATCGAATTTCCATTACCTGATATCAAGACAAGGAGAAGGATTTTCCAGGTATTGAATGGCACAATTTGTTGCTTAAAACAAGTGTTTATTGGGTCCCTCCTTAATGAAACCACCATTCAACTGTTAGCTTAAACTCTGTAAATCTCTTGTTTTATATTTAGATACACACATCAAGGATGACACTGGCTGATGATGTCAATCTAGAAGAATTTGTTATGACGAAAGATGAGTTTTCCGGAGCTGATATCAAAGCCATATGTACTGAAGCTGGTTTGCTTGCTTTGAGAGAACGCCGAATGAAGGTAAATCCATCAAACATAATATATTAGTTCAAAACTAATATATTCTTAAACAATTTTGCATGTGACCGATCTGAGATATTAGTTCAAAACTATGATTCTTAAAATCTTTGTGGTTGCAAATGATTATGCATGTGATGAGCCCTTTTTCTGTTTCTTTCTTCGAATGAGGAATAAACTCTTGATTGGATACAGAGATGAGCATATTTGCAGTAATTCTGTTTCATATTTGTTAAAAGAAAGAAAACCCTACTTATATCAAAATTATACTCGTGTGTTGACGGCTTTATTCTTTGATGTGAGTGAAATGGTTCATGTTCTTAATTTGGATCCTAACTTATTTGCCTGTTAGGGACTATTACTTGAGTAGGCTCTTTTATTAGGATATTTAGTAACTGGGATTAGACATTGCAGCGTTAGCTCCCCGGAAAGGAAACTCATTTTCTCATTTGTTGCATGAGAAGATTTTGGAAATGCAAAATATCAGAAATTTGAATTTCTACTTACATTTGAGGAGAGTCCTTGCTGTATTTGACACATTCAGGCTTATTCATGACTAACAAATTTGGTACATGATTGTGCAGGTTACACATGCAGATTTCAAGAAGGCTAAAGATAAGGTGATGTTCAAGAAGAAAGAGGGCGTTCCTGAGGGCCTCTATATGTGATCACCTTTCCTTTGGAACTACACATGTTCTGTTTCTTTAATTCACCTTTGTTTTAGAAGCTTTGAAACTAGTTTTGGCAATGGCTGTATTCGGTGGAAGTTCCTTCAACAGCGTTTGTGTTGTAAGCTTCAAGACTAGTTAATTGCAGTAGCTATTTACACTGGAAATTCCGTTTGACAGCAATGTTATTGAAGAAATACATTTTTCTTGTCTTCAAATGAAATTTCAACTTTCAAAGAAAATCTTTCGAGTGGCATTTGATATCAATCACCCACTATATATATATATATATATATATATATATATAGTTATGGTAATTACACTAACATACCCTGATGTTTGGCATAATTGCGTAAACTTCCCTCAATCTTGGAGAAATTGCAAAAACTTTGAATCGAAATAATTTATATTATTTTCAGATCTATCTATCCCGATGATCTATTTATGATTATTTAATTTTACTCTTGAAATTTACACACAAATACTATACATATGTGATAAACCAAATAGTATTTGTGAGTTTCTTATAAATTATAAATTTATGAGTATAATAGTATTTGTCAAACCAAATAGTTTTTTTTTTTTTTGACGACACCAAATAGTATTTTTGAGTTTGAGAAAAAGTATTTTCACCTTAAATAAAATAAAATAATATTGATCTAAATACTATTGAAATTGTTTTGACGTTTGTTGATTGACAACTTTGCAGTCGATTCTGGTATCCGTCAAACCCAACAGGTTAGAGTATGTCTGCAGAAGTTTTCGTAGTTCTTTTAAAAAATTTCAAAGAAAGTCTGCATGTTAATTCAGATCTTATACCGCGTCGGAATTAAATTTTTTAACATTTTTGCATGTACGGATCTAACATATTTCCATAAAACAATCAATAATATTCCTTGCTAAATGCTAATCTTAATTTCGTGCAAACTGCAAACTACAAACATGGCATAATAAAGAACATAATCTTTTACTAAACAAACTCAACAAAACCACGATACAAACGCACTCGAACAAGGAAACACAGTAAACCACTAACAGTACTAGACCTCACACAAACACTTGAAATTAATTTGCATACTAACACACTTTAAACCACCCTAACAACGTAACAAGGAGAGAGAAGACCAACATCCGAAGAAATTAAAGTTGCCGGAGAATCAACCCTTTCTTCAAGGAGACGGCAGAGCTCCGCCGACGCCACCACCAGGTCCGCCTATACTTCCGATGTTACCAGGGATCGTACCGCCTACTGCAACAATATTTCCATTCGGATCGGTTCCATATATGCCTCCAATGCCGGCAAAACCACTTCCCGGTGTCAGCCCACCCGTACCCATTCCGCCAGCAACGCCACCGTAGGGTATCCCTCTAGCTCCGACGCCGCCGTAGGTCCCAACGCCGCCGAAGTTGATGACGTTCTTCTCATCGGTGAGGCCGTTGTCGCCCGGAAAAACCCTAGCCGCCGCCGCCTGATGGGCTGCAACAAGAGCAACAACGATCAAGAAACCCCACTTTGCCATTTTTTCTCTAGATTTCTTAAGTTAACTCTTCCTTCTTTTTTATTTCTCGAGTTTAGTTACTCTCCAACCCACCCGTAGCTGACACCTTTTAAATAGATCAGAGGGAGAGAGAGAGAGAGGTAATGGGGAAGCAGGTGAGAGAATTGAATGCATGGGAGTAAATGCATGCAGATTCTTTATGTGTTGGTTTCATGCAATTATATATTTTTCAGACTATATATGGTCAATTTATGTACAATAAGATGAGCCTGAAATGTACATGTGTGTATTTGCCGCATGCACATGAAATTAATATATAATTGATTGAAATCGATTTAATCTATTGAAATCAAGCATAATTTGTAACTTGATTGGTTTTAATTAATTGAATTTTGGCTGATCAATGAGGTTATTTAACTGAATTAGAGTATGATATATGTGACATAGTATCGACGGTAGTGGTACCAGTTTCGGACACGAAATATATATACATCAGAGTAGTTTTGTCCATTTCTGAAAGCATTCGGAGAGTTGATGATCTGTGTATGGCCCGGCCCTTAGGATTCTTACCAGAAAGAAAGAATCGTTGCTACCAGTCTTTGAACAATGGTTTAATGCCAACTGTCAGAGGATTGACTATACGTAGCTGGAAGTTGGTGAAACTCCATAAATTCTCCCAACCTTTTTATTTACCTTTTTTCTTTATCCAACGATCTAAATGCTAAAATTTTAAGACTCACAGCTGCTCGTAATATTAACTTTTTTAAATTCCTATAAAGATGTATACGTTGGAAATTGATGCACCATTAATTCGATTTTTAATTTCTTTCAATTGGGCCGGCCCATGTTTTCCTGCCAACGGCCCAATTATCTATAAGAGTTTTTGCAATCACGCCCTCCAATTTCTTGATATTGTTTGTAAGCATCTAAATGCGGCTTTTTCGGCAAATACATACACCCCCTCCATTTTATACTTGAAATATATATCTTATAGGAAAAGCATGTCATGCATTACTCCCACAAAAAGTTTTCCCTAGCTACCGTTGGTTAAAATAAGGATAAGAGATCGCTTTGCTCCGCCGTGGAAATGCCCAAAATTTGTTGCATTTTCCCACTATAAAAAGCTAGCTGTGTAACATCACATGTATAACTCATAAACATACAATTATTATTATAACAAAAATTAAATTTAAAGAAAATATGGCAGGCATGGCATTCTCGAGCTCCCTCACAAGGATCCAAGCCACCAACAAACTAGCCATGTTTCTTGGCAAACCATGTAGCCCCAGGGTTTTCTTTCTTGCTTCACCCACCAGGACCTTCCAGGTAATTAATAAACTAAAATCATATATAGTTATATATTAATGAAATTCCTTCGTCGAACAATATAATGTTTTGCATGGGGGAGCTAGGTGCTTTTCGAGATTCTAGATAGAGATGGTGAGCTTCTTATCGAGAAAGATCATTTGATTGATTGCTAGCTAGTCCATGGGTATATATATATAGTTGTTAATCTATTATCTCTTGTTTCAAAACTAAAAATCGACCTAATTGAATTATAATATTGATGCCGCAGGCTAGGCGTTACGGCGTGATGGCAACATACGACGAGGCAGCTAAACAGGGCCGGGATGTGGCGAAGAAGGGCGCCGATGCGGCCGCGAGAGGCGGCCAACAGCTCAAGAAACAGGCTGGTTCCGCCGCGGACAATGTACGTCGTTCATTAAAGAACATCCATTTTGAACTCATTGCATAGTGCAAAATCTATATATGTAGTGATTACGATAAACATGAATTGTCTGAATACAGGCGAGTCGGGCCATGGAGGACGCCACCGGAAACGTGACTGGAAACGCCAAAGATGCGGCGGGGAGAATGAAGCAAACCGCGCAGGACGCCGCCGGAAAAGTGATGAAAACGGCGGAGGGGGCGTGGGGTTCCGTTAAAGATGCGACGAACCAGATTAAGGAGAAGGTGGCCGGCAATGCCGAGGCCACCGCCGACGCCGTCAAGAAAGAGGCCGGGAGAATTGACCGCGCCATGAACACCAAGAACTGAACAACTATATATAATATTATAGATAGATATACATATGGATACAGATAAATATTATTGCATTTGAATTTCTAGGGATAACTTACATGCTTCATTTAGTATTTAGTATATACAGATTAAGGTGGATAGGACACAAAGAGATGTTAATTTGACATGCATCCATGGTCCTCTATGTATACATTTCAATTTAATCATATAGAATATGTTATAAAGTATACTTATTGGGATAATTCTAATTTGAATTTGCTCGTTCAAACTAACATGACGAGCAGTAAAGTGTCTTATATTTATCGTGTTGCCAGGTCTCAGCTAAAATTCTCCTAAGTGATGACAGAGTATTTCTTTCGCAAATCACAGTAACAAGAAGAATTGATACAAAAAAAGTTATTACAACGTCCATAACTACAAAATATAACCTAGAAGCAACATCTTTATTGCTTATTATTGAACCCAAACTTTGGAATAATGGAGGAATTAGCAGAGTGCAGCAACGAAGATGCAGAAAAGCTTGAACCATTACTCTGCAAATACAAGCTCTGCATTCCTGATGATGTCCCTCCATTTGAATCGCTCTTGCCATTATCATCAACTTTTGAGCCTTTCACAAGCAAATCTTTTGTATTTTCCTCTCTCTCTAGTCTTATTTCCTTCAGCATTGCTGATATATCCTTCATAGTCGGCCGGTCCTCAGGCGAAGGGTTAACGCACAGCATAGCGACTCCTAACGTCTGCATCATTTCTTGAATTTCGGGCTCCGGCCGAAGGCTTAGGCCTTGGTCTAAAACTTGGGTCCCGCCTCCGTTTTGCCTGACCCAATCCACGATGTGGAGGCCGTCTGGGATTGTGGGGTCGATCGGTTGTTTGCCCGTTAAAACTTCTAGCACGACCACTCCGTAGCTGTAGACGTCGCTCTTTTCCGTGATCTTCATCATATATCCATACTCTGTATACCATACAAGCAGAGAAATGTAGCAAATACTAATGAGTTATAGTTATGCAATTAAATTAAAGAATGATTAGTCCCGTTTGAAAGTTTGACCTACTGATAATTACATTAACATACCTCAAGGTTTAATCTAAATTACACAAACTTTCCCTAAAGCAAAAACATTATTAAAAGATTCTTTCACCTAAAAACTTACAGATATAAACAACGTAGGAGAAATGTTATACATACCAGGAGCGATATAACCATAGGAACCAGCAACTGTATTAGACGACCGAGCGAAATCCCCATCATCAACAAGCTTCGCAAGCCCGAAATCAGCAATGTAAGGCTCAAAATCCATGCCGATCAGAATGTTATTAGCCTTAATATCCCTATGAACGATAGGAGGCACACAGTCATGGTGCAAATACGCCAAGCCCTGCGCCGCCCCCAATATAATCCGGTACCTCACATCCCACTCCAAGAAACCACCACCTTTTTCGTGCAACAGACTTCCGAGGCTTCCGTTGGGCATGTAATCATACATCAGCAGCCTGGTGTTCTGATTCCAACAACAACCTAAGAACTTGACAATATTCTTGTGACGAATCAAACCGAGCGTCTTAACCTCGGTCGAAAAAGAGTCGCGGACCCCACTCGCACCTGACCGATCGTTCTGACAGGTGTACCCAGTTTGAACCGTGGTGGGCCATAGCTTCTTTACTGCGATCACTTCTCCGTTGTCGAGTTCCGCCTTATAGACGATTCCTGAGCAACCTTTGCCGATGGCATTTGTTTCGACAAGACATCTGAGGATCTGATCCATGGAGAAATTCACTTTCTGGAAAGGAGTGAATTTCCAGGAGAACGACTGGCCTTCGCCCATATCCGAATCTGTGTTTTCTTTACTCATTTTTCTAATCCTTAATAATGCGATTATTCCAAGAACTGCCAATGAAATTGTCACAACTATAAGCAGTGAGATTGCCATTTTTAGCCTCCATGACCGTTTCCGGTGTGGAATTCCCATACTGCCCTTCCCGCTGCTCAAGAAACACAAGTCGTGCCCGCGAACGCATAAACCCTCGTTTCCGGCCATCTCGTCAGCTGATAACTGTCTGAAAAGTTTGTTATCAGGGAGATAACCGGTGAAGTTATTGTGCGAAATGTTTAAGGAAACGAGATTGACGAGCCCTGATAAAGGCATCAAATCTCCTCCAAGGTGGTTGTGAGAAAGATCCAGCACCGAGAGCTTGCTTAAAGCAACAATCTCAGATGGGATTTCCCCTGTCAGGGAATTCCAGCTCAGATTCAGAGCAATTTCAAGAGCCTGGATTTTGAAAACTTCGACAGGAATGCTTCCAGAAAGCTGATTCCTGCTTAAATCCAGCAGCTGAAGCCTTGTTAAGTTGCTGACCGACCACGGGATCGACCCTGACAATGAATTTCCACCGAGTTGAAGCCTGTTTAGAGAAATTAATTCACCAAAATTCCCTGGAATCGAACCATTAAACCGATTTATGGAAAGATCCAATACTTCTAATTTGCCCAGGGTGGATAACGAACCGGGCAGGTTTCCTGAAAGTGAATTCCCTGCCAGATTCAACATCTGCAGTTCTTTACAGTCGCCAATCTCCTCAGGAACAACTCCACCAAGACGATTTTCAGAAATATCAAGAAAACTCAAATTCGTAAGAAAACCGATTTCCCTCGGTATGTTTCCACTGATTTTGTTTCCCACTAGCCTCAACCGAATCAGGGACGTGCAGTTGCCTATCTCGGGAGGAATAAAGCCCGAAATATCGTTATAAATCAAGAGAAGCTTTGTCAAATTCCTCAGCTGAAAGATTGTCGCAGGCAAATCACCTGTCAGAGAATTACGAGATAAATCTAAAGCCTGGAGGCTTTTACAGCCCGACAATGTCGCTGGAATGCTCCCCTCAAGCTTGTTATTCCATGCAAAAAACACTTGAAGCTGACTCAATGATCCGAGTTCTTGAGGAATCGGCCCCGAAAACTGATTACTATCAATTTGAAGCTGTATCAAATTGACCGCATTGGAAAGAACTGCAGGAATCGAGCCCGAAAAATTGTTGCTGCTCAGCATCAACTCTTCCAGGTTCGTAAGATTACCAAAAGAATCAGGTATACTTCCTGATAAGAAATTCAAAGAAAAATCAAGAATGACCAAACTTTTGCAGCTCCCGATTTCCTCAGGAATGGGACCCATCAAATTATTCTGCCAAAGCAGCAATTTTTCAAGCTTTTGAAGCATTCCCAGCTCAGGTGGAAGTGAGCCCGACAGGCTGTTTTCGTACAAATACATATCAACGAGCTCCGTACAGTTGCCTATCTCGCCGGGGATTTCCCCGGAGAGCATTGTGGTGTAAAGAGACAAAACTTGAAGATTAATCAACTTACCAAATGAAGATGGAATCTTTCCAGATATTTTAGTATCCGCCAGGCCCAAAACCTGTAAGTTGAGTAAATTACCAATTTCATTGGGGATATTTCCATCAATATCCTGATTTCCTCCAGCGCGCAGGCTCTGTAAAGCTGACAGGTTCCCGATTTCAACAGGGATGTTTCCACTCAGCCTGTTGTCGAACAATGACAAACTTTTCAGGTTTTTACAGTTACCCAGCTCGCCGGGGATTTTTCCGGTGAGCTGATTTGAGTTCAGGGAGAGCTCCTCCAGGTTCTTCAGCTTTCCGATGGTCGCCGGAATGTCACCGGCGAGGTTGTTGAAACTCACATCGAGTACTTTGAGCGAAACCGAGTCTCCGATGTCGGGCGGGATTATTCCGGTGAGATTAACGCCGGAGATGGTGAGTTTTTCGAGAAAGACGAGGGATGAGAGTTTCGAAGGAAAGGGGAGTTGAAGCTGAACGGATTGAATGGTTATTTGAGTGACGAATCCATTTGAGGAGCACGTAATGCAGGGCCATTTGCAGGGGTTGGGGTCTTGAGAGTCCCATTTTGACAGCAGCGGCGGTGGAGGAGAAGGGGAAGAGCGCAGCCATGAAAGTAAAATGAGAGCTTCGTCATTAGCAGCGAAAACAGTAACAGGGTGTTGTGGGAGAAGTTTGAGCAGTAAAAGGAGGAAATAGAAGAGATAATGGCGGTGGTGGTGGAGGAGATTCGGGGCGGCGTTCAAGAATTGCCTCGGCATCGGCATTTGCAAATATTTTGGCCTCGAATTGAAGATCACTCTTCTGGGCTTTGCATTGGGTCTCCCTCACTCTTTCTCTCTCCTAAATCTCTCAATATGTATGTATCTCCCCGAGATGAGATTATCCTAACTTGTTCTCTTCAACTGAAAGCTAGCTCCTGGAGACGAAGCAAAATGATATGTGTATAAAATATTAGTATACATTTGAATATATATATATATATATATTTCAGCTTGGAGCCAAGCTCCACCAATTTGTTCCTCGGGATTCTGTGTTTCCGTGGTTTCAGTTTTTGAAGATGAAAATGGGCATTAATAAGGTTAGCATGTGTAAATGCATTGTTTTCCTCAAATCTCCATCACTATTGTGAATGGTTTTGTTTGGGTAATTGGGCCAACACCTATGCCATATATTATTATGGTATGCTATATATATATATATTGTATTGTCTTCTCTTTAACCACTTTACTCTTGGACTTTGCATTCTTTCTGTCTACTTGTTTTTCTTAACTTTATTTGTAGTATTTTGCTAGTATGTTGTAAGGGAAAAAGAAACGGTAAGCAACATTACACAAAAACTCATAAGTATTGACAGATTTTTCATAAGTACACATAGAGTGTCATTTTAATAACTCATAAGTATTGGGAGAATCTTAAATTCGTAAAAGGTAAGTTATAATTTTGACAAAGAGAATCCTTAATAAAGATTTCGGACATGCAGTTGACATTTTTATACTCTATTTCTGAAATTAAAAAATGGATTATCGGTGACTTGTGGGCTGGTGAAACTATTAATTACTCCATTATTAATTAATGATACCCATCACCATTATATTAATTAATTATTTCTTTTCCAAAAGAAAAAGGTTAAATTAACGCAGCTCAAGAGTTGCAGATTTTAAGGCCAAATCACGTGTGGCAACACTTTTACAAATTTACCCCATACTCTATTTTCTCTTGCAAATTAGATTATTATTGTTATTATTTAAGATATTATTATATTGAGTATTTTAATTGGCAGAATGGTACAAATAATTACCCAAGTGAGCAAGAATCTTATAAAATATAAGAAATGAGCTTGACAAAGCCCAGAAACAAGGGTTAAGATGGCTAAAAGAAATATAAATTATGTATTTGTACTAAATATAGCCCAGAGTTCTAGGAGGCGACATTGGGAACTTCCACCAATGGAATCTTTCCACGTTTTCTTTTGTTTTTCTACCATCCAAATAATGATTTCAAAATTGAGAAATCAGTTTCGATTATGTACTAAATAAATAATAATACTTATCTTATTAGTAAAGATAAAGAAAAGCCTCGTATTATAGCTAGTAAGTTTTATGATTTTAATTAAGAAAAAAGGTTGAAATATGTATAGAAGATTAGATAACACGAGAAGCAAAAGAATGTTATTTTAGTAAATTACCCGAAATTATGGTCATAATGGAATCTCCATATAATCATTCAATTAGTAATGAGAGATGTATGGACTTGATCTAACACATAGGCGTTGCAATAGAATGGGCAATCTCAGCTAAATTGTAAGAACAATTTACGCCCACCTTAAGATTTTCATTTAGGCCCAATTAAAGTATAATCCGAAAGTAGTGAAATAGAAACACTCCATCAATAGTATTGTCTATAGACTATATTGATGCGAAAAGAGGGAAAACGTATACAAATATGGCGGCTATTCGCATCAAAGCGTTTGAGGAATCCCTCATTCTTCCAGTTTACTACTCAAAAGTCGGACTCTTTGCCTTTCAGAATCGCCATTTTTGCCCTCAAACTACCTTTTGAAGCAAATTCCATACTCGTCTGTTCAAATTAAGCAGCTCGCTCAATTGAATTTCTTCAGAGGTACCTGTTGTTGTAATCTTTTTAAGTTTATGTTATTGAAATGGTCAGATTGTGTTTGCAATTTAATGCGAATCGCGTGCTGCTTTCTGGGTTCATAAGATTTTGAATTACTGAAGAAAATTTTGCCAAATTTCTACGACATATATCTGGTGCAAATGTGGAAAGTGAGCTCTTCTTTTCTCGTTCTGTTTTTTATATTTGGCTATTTTAATCGTCGACTTTATGTATGTTGTTTGATCCTATAATTTCTTTAAGATCTTAATTTAGACTTTGCATGCATGTTCTTTGCAATATATAGTTATCCAAACAGTGTGGGAAGTTGTGAAGCCGGAAGTAGCTTGATAGGTTGTAAGTTTTACACATGCACAATACAAATACGTATAAACATATAAATCCTGTTTAGATAGTAACTTTTTAATATCATTGGGATCAATATCCTATTTTTCCCTTTCCTTTCAAGGATTCTATTCCACGACTAATAGCGAGGATTGCTGTAACAGGTCGTTCTTAAATAGAGCATTAATTATTACCAGGTAAATTTTGTGTCATCTCCTTTAATTTTCATAATCGAAGATAAACGGATAGTATTTCTTGAAAGCTGCATATATTTTAAGGATAATATCACTGACACAGCATTATGTTTGGCCTAATTACACAAACATTCCCTGAGTTGAAAAGTTACAAAAATCCCCTGTCAAAGAATTCGTATCACATCTGAATTGATGAATTTTAATGAAGAACTAATACATTCTATGAATATCTTATTTTTCTTTGTCTCTTACTGTTCTATACTCAACGTAAGTTGATAACTAGGCTAAAACTTTAGAGTAGTTCAGGGAAAGTTTGTGTAATTAGGCTAAACCTTGGTGTTTGCCAGTGTAATTCTCCATGTTTTACCTCAGGCTCAGAGTTGTGGGAAATGGTAATTGTTTCAAACCCCCGCCTCCATGCAACTCTATGTATATTAGAACTCACGCGTACAATGAGGCTATCGTGCTGCGCCTTGCATTGTTACAGATCTCTAATGCATGGTTCGTTTGAATGTGCTTTCGTTGTCTCTTGTAAATTATGTTTTCAGGAGTCTTGGTTGTTTGTGTTTTATTATGGGATATTTTTGTAATTTATGCGCAGGCAGTGATGTTCTCTATCTGTGTTGAAGATAGTTTAGAAGAAGCAAGTAGAATCATGGACAAGTTTAAATAGGAAAGGAGCAACTCTTGATCGTTTTAGGATTATCTAATCGAACATCCCTGTTTTCATATATGATGTGAATATATACACTGCAAATTCACATTATTATTTATCATTCATGTTTTTTTCTCAATCACTTTTATGTTCACGTTTTTCTGCTAACTTATTAGATTCCTTACTCATTTTACTATAATAATAATAATGATGATGATATCTCATTTTACTAAAATACTGTGGGGGCGCATGCAAAAGGATTGAAGGGCCCTTCTGAGTGATCACCTGCTCTGCAGATCACTGAGGCTAACGTACACTCACCATCTTCACCGTCGGATGGAGAAAGCCCTTGATCGGAAGTGTGGGGGCTGTGAAGAAAGCAATGATGGGTTTTTCCTCAAAGAAAACAAAGCCTGGGATTTATACAAATCTTTCCGCAAATTCCAAAGGTAAGCGTGCACACAACAAATGTGCAAAGTCACGCACGTACCTGACTTTGTGTCTCTTTGATTTGCTCCTCCTTCCAACATTATAATTTACTAATATAGGCATATATATATATAGTGAATTATTGATTTCCTTCAAAATATCTCATAAATGTGGATTTTATGTAAATCAACTTTTTTCAAATGTTTTTTTGATGGCATGTTATGAAAAAGAGCAATTCTTGCAAGAAATGATGTTGGCTTTTGTTATTTTTCCCCCAGAATTTGGACATGCTCTGCAAGTGGCTGAGGCTGGCTGAGTTGCGTATGATCAAATTTGAGGAATAATGGTGTCAAAGGTGAAAGTAAAAAGTTCCCGGTAAGTAATTTCAATCTGATAAAAACAGTCATTTTTGGCAAATATGTTTGTTCAGTGCTCATAAACATCATCAACGGTTGCATCAGAAGAAACATTGTTTATTCACACTCCACCAACTTTATTTCAAAACTTCAATTAAATTAACAGTGACCAAGAAAAGCAATCAAATCAAAATAGTAGTATAATACAGTTTGATGGACTAAATATTCGCTCCCACAGTCAACACACTGTCAGCTTTCCCGAAAAGAAAAACGAAGAAATCCCTCTCTTCTTCACTTGTGTTTCGTTTTCCTTCTCACTTCACTTCTCTCGCATTTGCTTCATTCATGGCGGCCCTAAAGCTTCTCTCTCTCTGCATTTCCCTTCTTCTCTCTCTAACCCACTCCACTTCAGATGTCGAGCTCCTTCTGCTAAAGATTAAGCCTTCACTGCAAGGAACCGCAGAGAACTTGCTTTTGTTATCATGGAATACTTCAGTCCCACTCTGCCAATGGAGGGGTCTCAAATGGGCTTTCTCCAATGGCGCTTCTATGCAATGTTCTGATCTTTCTTCGCCACAATGGACCAACATTTCTCTACACAAAGACCCTTTTTTGCAGCTGGTGTCTCTCCAGTTACCTTCAGCAAATCTATCTGGAATTCTTCCTAGAGAGATTGGGCAGCTCAGTAATCTTCAAAGTCTTTACCTTAGTGTGAATTCGTTATCTGGGCCTGTGCCTTTAGAGCTTGGATACAGTTCTTCACTATCAGACGTTGATTTGAGCCACAATTTGCTTGAAGGGTCTTTGCCAGCTTCTATTTGGAACCTCTGCGATCGCCTCGTTTCTCTCCGGTTCCATGGTAACTCTCTCTCCGGTTCTGTACCGGAACCTCCATTACCTGGTACTAAGTGCAAGAGTTTACAGTTTCTTGATTTAGGACAGAATGTGTTTACTGGTGACTTTCCTGAGTTTGTTTTAGGGTTTAATGGACTAAAACAGCTTGATCTTGGTGATAACATGCTTTCTGGTCCAATTCCAGAGGGGATAACAGGGCTGAAGTTGGAAAATTTGAATCTTTCTCACAATAACTTTAGTGGGGCTTTGCCAAATTTTGTGGGATCAAAGTTTGGTGAAAGTGTTTTTGAAGGTAACAGTCCTGCCCTGTGTGGGCCCCCTTTGAGGAGCTGCAATGGAGGCTCTGGATTGAGTGCTGGAGCTATAGCTGGACTTGTTATAGGTTTGATGAGTGGAGCTGTGGTGTTAGTCTCATTGTTGATTGGTTATTACCAGGGGAAGAAAAGAAGGAATCCTGATGAGGAAGAGTTTGAGGAAATTGACGAAGACGAGGAAGCCGGTAATAGTATTGATAATGATGATGGAAAATTGGTTTTGTTTCAAGGTGGAGAGCATCTAACATTGGAAGATGTTTTGAATGCGACGGGACAAGTAATGGAGAAAACGAGTTACGGGACTGTGTACAAGGCTAAGTTAGCCGATGGAGGGACGATTGCGTTGAGGTTGTTGAGGGAGGGCAGTTGTAAGGATAAGAGTTCTTGTTTGCCTGTGATTAAGATGTTGGGACGTGTTCGCCATGAGAATTTGATTCCATTGAGAGCTTTCTATCAGGGGAAAAGAGGGGAGAAGCTTCTCATTTATGATTATCTGTCCAACAAAACTCTTTATGACCTCTTACATGGTAACTCTCTTAAGTTACGGCTTTTCTTTTCCTGGTTTATTGCTTATGGAGTGTTAGTTTTAAATTTTAGTGTATAGATATGCTTATTTTGCAGGTATTTCTAATAGTAAATCTAAGATATAGAAAATCTTGACAATATGCTATCAATTAAAGCTAATTTCATTGTCAGTTCCCTACCCCACCCCCGACAATACAATGTTTTATTGCTACATGATAGCATCTTCAAATCATGAGGTGCATCAAGAAAAAATCATTTTGATGCCGTTATTCTCCTATGATGAATGAAATATGAGTCTAACAGATATTTTCCTTGTCCAGAATCAAGAGTAGGGAAACCGGCACTAAATTGGGGTAGGAGACACAAGATTGCTCTGGGCATTGCCCACGGACTAGCCCATCTCCACGGTCTGGAAACCCCAATAACTCATGGAAACGTAAGATCAAAAACAATCCTCTTAGACGAATTCTTTGTGGCGAGACTCAATGAATTCGGACTGGACAAGCTAATGGTCCCGTCAGTGGCGGACGAAATAGTAGCACTAGCTAAATCGGACGGGTACAAGGCGCCGGAGCTTCAAAAGATGAAGAAATACAATTCAAGAACCGATGTGTACGCCTTCGGGATAGTACTACTAGAAATCCTCTTGGGGAAAAGGCCGGGAAAAAGTCCAAGAAACGGGGAGTTTGTTGACTTGCCTTCGTTAGTCAAAGTGGCTGTCTTGGAGGAGACAACGATGGAGGTTTTCGATGTGGAGCTTTTGAAAAGCGTGAGGAATCCCATGGAAGAAGGGTTGGTTCAAGCACTGAAGCTAGCAATGGGATGCTGTGCTCCGGTGGCTTCGGTTCGGCCGAGTATGGAAGAGGTTGTGCGGCAGTTGGAGGAGAGTAGGCCGAGGAATAGGTCTGCTTTGTATAGCCCAGCTGAAACGAGGAGTGGAAGTGTTACTCCATTTTGAGGGTTTATTTTTGTCTGATTTGGTAAGGAAGAAGGCGGATGGTAATGAGTTTCTTAAGTTGGTGTTAGTTTTACTAATATCTTTTTCTATTGCATTATATACATAGAAGTTATAGTGTTGGTGGTTCGCTTCAATTTCATTTCATGATAGGGGAAATGGGAAGATTTGTATTGGGAACTCTAATAATCACATGGCTGTGTAATTTCCAAAATTCTTTGGCTTCGACGCTTAAACAGAGTAAAAAGTCAAATGTGTTTCTCTTTCTCACCTCAAAACTCCACAGAAATTCTTTGAGGGCCATTCATTAAGAATCATAATGGTTTTATTTGTAGGGACAGAATCTGTTGAGTAAAATTATCTGAGTCAGTTCGAAATAATTGCATAATATATATATAGGAGTATCCTATGCTCCAAAACGAACACAATCTTCTCCATCAGTTGTCTAAACTTGACTCGTAGTTAAAGGAGTTGGAATATGTTTGAAATAATAGGATTTTAAATTAGTTTTTGGGTAGTTCTTTTGCAAGATGTCCAACATATATATCAAGAAGATATACAAAATAGTAAAACATAGATAAATATAATTTAACAAACCATAGTTACACTAGAGATGAAAGATTACATACATCAATTTCCCCGAGCAATAAATATATTTTCTCTGTTTTCTCTCTTCTTAACAACCTGGCATATATAATGTTGAGGAGATGGATGGTCATGAGATTTGACACAAGGATTATTTATTTTGGGTGGAAAAATGGTGGATAGATATATGGATGTTTTATGTAACACAACATGAACAACGCTTCCGCGCCTGCTTCATTAACAACCTTAATTACTTAAAGTCGAAACAGGCCGAGGTTGAACAATGATAGGTGGGCGATATGTTATTGTCTTCAGCACTGCATGCCTCTGCGGCAGCGCAGTGCCCCAGCTGAAGAGGTGAGAGTTGCGACCAAGGAAGAGGATTTAGCTGCAAGGCTTGAGGCGCGGGCGTAGTTGGCTGCAGCTCCACGCCCAGACGGGACGAAGTAAGCTCCATTCAGCATAAGATCGCCCTCCGATCTCCAGTTCCAGTGCCTCCATCTGTGGTTCCCTTCATTCACTACTCTCTTCGTAACCTGTATACACATTGTCTATGAATTTAGATATGTTCGTGTATGTTAATTACTAGTGAAGAAACACCCTGATCAGGGTGTGTTTCTGTAATTTTTCAAATATGAAAATTCTTTGGAGGTATGAGAAGAAACCTCTTTGGCAAAAGGGTTTCTGGGGGCTAGATATCGGTTGCCCTGGCTGTTGATGGTGGGATCGGCACTACCACCAATGGCATACATCTCCCAATGAGTGTAATCATTGTTCACCACATGGAAGTACCCATGCCTGCACCTGCATACATATTTCAAAATATTTATGCTTCAGAGTTTGTTTCTTTCTTTGCATATTGCCACAAAAATAAAATGCATAGTACGTTTTTAATGAATATTTGAATAATTTTAAAATAATTAATGTACTGAGTATGGTAATTGGTAGGTGAGGGTACGTATTATTAAACCACAAAAGAATGGCATGTAAAAAACAAATAAGTTAAAAATAAAGTAGTACTGATTTGAAAGCTTAACTAACAGGGCATTATTTACCTGGGCATTCTCTGGATGAGGCCCTCCCCGAAATGGTTATATGCAATGGTCACCTGCATAACCTTGTCCCTCGCATACGTGTCGCTGTGCCCCAATAACATAACCTGTTCACCATGAAAATAATAACATAACATTCAGCAAATAACGTGCAAAACCATCAAAATTAGGCGGGAGAAAAATGAATAAACCTCGTTATGATGAGTGAAGTAATTATTAGAAATGGTAATGGCAGTTGATCCCATGATCGCATCAATCAAGCCATCGGTGCAGCTAGACAACGAGTTATGATCAATCCAAATGTGACTCGACCCGAAGATGGATATCCCATCTCCATCCGCCATGGTCCTCCACCCGTAATGCGTAGTCGAGCTTCGCACCATGGCGTTACCCGTGCGCTTACAGTCGTGAATATGCAGACCATGGATGATGATATTCGTCACGAACTGAATTGTGATGCAACCTCCGTTGGCGATGTGGACATTGGCACCTCGGCCGTCGATTGTCTTGAAGCTGTTCATAATCAGCTCCTGCTTCAGCATTATGACCATGTCGCGTTTGAAGACGATCCAGAGGGGGCGTTCTTGGATGACGGCGTGGCGGAGGGTGCCGGGGCGGGGGTTGACGGGATCATCGTCACCGGGGTCGGTGACCACGTAGTATCTGCCGTCACGGCCGCCGACGGCGTTGCGGCCGAACCCGATGGCGCAGCTGGCCAGGCGGCGGCGGCGGCGCATCCAGTTGCGGTCGCACCGCCAGCAGTCGTCGATGGGGTTGCCGGTGCCGCATGAGAAGAAACCAAGCTTCCGTCTCTCCGTGCTGTTGCGGATTGCCCTGCATTTAATTTTCCGGGAAATGTTTCACTAATTATTCAGCAGATTGCGTTTAATTCCACAGTTACCAGGCTATTTTAATGCTGTCCAGGTTTATTATTTGATTATCATAAGTTGATAACTATAAAAGATGAATGTAATTATGGAAAAGAATCCGATCGAAATTAGATAAGTTATGTGGTGAGCTGAATATAGTTTGTACAATTAATATAATATTGATCATTGGTGCAGTCGGTGGATGAATTGTGTGGCAAATAACAATGAAATTAATTACTATAGGGTATTGGTAAGGCAATAATAATACGGTCCATACGGAAAAAGGCATGATCTACGGTGTAAGCGTACGTACGTACGTACAGTTGGTAATAAATGCAAAGAGGTGAGGTGGGGGAATTGAATACAGTAAGTAAAGGGCGTCGGTAGAGGCAAATGCAATTCCATTTCGTCAAGAGACAATGGTCATTTAATTAGGAGATGGTGTCAGTAAATCCAGATCTGCTTTCTCTTGAGCTTCTGCCTTGTTGCCAGCCTGGGTTCGGGATCACAACAAAATACTATGTGGCCCACTCGCAATCCACTCACTTCTTATTGGACTTAACCGGAGGACTATTTTTACCCCTCCTCCTACTCTTCTAACATATTCCAGGCTTCCATTATTCCACATGTATAATCACATTACTTGGACTGCAATGAATATCTCACGGTGTAAATTAATTTCTCAACTAGCCTTGTACCTAAACAAGCAATAAAGGGGCCTAACATTTAAGGATTTGCAGATAGATAAATGTGAAAACAGGGATAAAAAGTAATCCGAAATCGAACAAACAATGTATTTGGCGTATAAAGCCTGTGTTTGTGCCAATCCAAGAAACATTGATAAAATTAAATGCACAATGCACGGATCTCATAACAGGGTCATGTGCTTAATCTGCCAACCCAAAAATGAGCCAAAGAGTCCAAACATAAGAAAATCAACACTAAATTAATCAACCTCAGGTTAAATCAAATACAAGATAATGTTGGAAGCTAATTATCTGTTTATTGGGACAAAATGAATATATGCTGCTCCGCCAATAAATATTCATTCTATCAGTACTATTTTGTTATCACATAATAATAACGTACCCGTGAAAGTCTTTCGTATGGCATGCACATATTCCCTAAGACAGTCTGGTGCGCCATGTTATGCAGCATCAGAAAAATGAACTAATACCCATATAGAGTAATTAATAATAATAATATAAATATACCATGGGGATATGAAATTACATTATCCGAGTATATATTAATTAAGATGAAGAGTAATGGCGATATATATGACGCAAGTGGAATATAATTTTGGTAATAGATTTGGGGTAGGTGAGAAATGGCAGGGGGAGAATGATGTACGGATCATGTGAGGGACGCTTTAAGTTTGTTTGCTGCGTCGGTCGGTCGATATGATCATTAATTGGGAACACATGATTTCTGGCAGGGTAATTAATCAGGACCCACCCACCCCTGTAATTTAGTTATGAACATTTTCATGAGAGCTAGGCCAAGTAGTTGAGGGAGGGAAAGAGCAAGAGACTTACATATTAACCATTTCCGCCACAGCTTCAGGATCATCAACTGCAGCCTCATGCTTGAATTCCTCTAACCTGCAGTTTATTCAATATGAATCATTATAAATAAGATTTTTGTTTTTTTAACTTTTCTAGTGTTGTGCAAACTAGTATAGATTATCAAGGTCATAACTAATATAGAAGACAATACTTATATATACAATAGGAGAATTTGGGAGATTCCGATTGAGTCAAATAAGTCACGCAGCGGGTGGTGACGGACTGTAACAGAACAGAACTAACCATCTGGAATTTTCAGATCTGATTAAGATATTAATTTGGAATATAATTTGTGGAATACAGATTAATTATGATGTAATAAAAAGCGAAGAAATTATTATTCTCAGAAAGGAAAGGAATGGTGTTTGCTAGCTAACCTTGTTGAGTTTGTCAAGCTCCTCAGCTGCATACTTTGGTTGCTGCGGTAAATGTAAGAAATTAGGCATAAATATTAAGTGAGAAATCCTCCCCTATTGAATGGAGTAAATAAAATCCAGGCATATATAATTAATTGCAATGAAGGAAGAGAGCATTATGTAATTCGAGACGTAAACTTTGGTTTGGGTACCACAAAATTGGCAGTAACAGTACCATCTAGTCTAGTTATGAGCATGCGATCAGACAAAAAAATTCCGAAGTTGAAGCATATATATATGAAAGAGCTGCGAGTATGAGTTTCGATAGAAGTAGGGAGGGAGCAGAGTAAAATTGGAGAGAGAAGAGTAGATATAGATTATTAGGGAGCACCAAAATATAATTAATGCAGCTTAATTGCGTACTACCTTTGGGTGAGGGGAAGCACATTGAGGAAGAGCAGCAGAGTGAGAAATGCAGGAAAAGGAATGGGAACCGCCATTAATGATGCAGGGCGAAGAAAGCTCGTTAATTCCCTAGCTAGCTAGCGAGCGAGCTACTTCCTCTCTCTCTCTTTGTGTGTGTGTGTGTGTAATAGGCGAGAATGGAGAGAGGAAATGGGAAGAATAGAATGGGTGTAATGTAAATGGGAAGCCAGAGATCTTATATAAGAGGAGGAGGAGGATAGGCGCGAGTTCAACTAGTACGTGTAAAATGCTGCTAATGTTCTAAATATACTACTGTATATTATTAACCACTTATGATACTCGCTAGCTAGCTACATGTAATTTGTGATATAATCTCCCTATTGCTAAAGCACCATATTAAGCATTTTTTTACACTCATAACAACAGTTGAATGATATATTGACGTTCAATGATGATACATACATATATATATATATATATCAGAGGCTAGACCGCCGCGAGGCTTGAACCTCTGTCACGTGCCCTGCTGCTCCACACTAAAACTTCAACTCACTTTACCACGTACCCTCCCTCACTCCACACTACTTAATAATATAACAACCAATTTACATTTTAACATGCATCCGAGCGAGGTGCAGAATATAATTAATGAATTTAACACCCATCATGTATTATATATATATAGGTCAAAACGTATACATGCATACTAAATTAGGCTCCAACTCTGACTCATATATATACATCATTCACTACAAATTAAAGCACAACTACATATTATTAATTTTAATTTAATTAATTATCACATAACTCGCATCCTTTATGGGCCGGGTTCGATATAAATATCTGTCACAACAAGGCCAAATGGTATTGTTACTAGTGCTCCATATATAGCCTATGAGAAGAGAATTAATTAAAAGGGTTTACCTAGGATGTATGTTTTTATTAATACATGCATGTTGCTGGGTATATATATTTATTATTAGTTGTGACTTAGCTTGTGAGGTGTGATGTTTGGACTTGGGCCTAAAAATTGGAATCCCGGCACTAATAAAGGGAAGCTGAGTGATTTGCGGTAGCTGCCACAGCCACACTAACCACTTAAAACCCAAAAGGATTCAAGATAGAAATTATAATGGCGGTAGATTAATCCAACCAACCACCCCAACTAATTCTTAAGTTAGAGCAACCAAATATTCTTCTTATAGCCATAGGTAGTGTCAGTGTCTGCTTCATTTCTGCTCTTTCACAATACATATATAGCTACCTTACGGCCATTTTGGCTTAATGATTTATAGCTCATTTGACTAGTGCATGTAATAAGTTGCATTATAAATGTATATATGGACAAGCTAAGAAACATTTTCGATTAATTAAAAGGGTGTTTGTAGTAGTTTGGTAATTATTCCTTTGTTTGTGTGTGTATAAATATATTGGCTGGCTAACCTAATATGGAGGTGAATGTGATGGTTACAAATAAAATAGGAGTGGTTTGATTTCCAGCAAGGCAATAATATTAATATATAGGTGTTGAAAGAGCATGCAGTAAAAGAAGTAGGGTTAGTGGTGAATATATAAATGGATCCACTCACACACAACCAATTAACTACCCTTTCAATGAAGTCCATTAGGAGTTGGGACATACAGTCTTATATTCTACTTCAACTTAATCATTACAATCACAATCCAAGCTTTATAACTCCGGAATTTGTCTGTTTCAATAGTTTGTATTGGGACGACACACATGTTGATGTTATGGGCCGGGAATCTGACTTCTCTTTTCTTCTTATCTATCTTCATCTTCCTCCCTCAACTCTAATAATTGAACCCCACCCCTCACTATACTTACTAACATTTATTTTAACCAATCATTTTATATTGATATATATTAATTTATATACGATCAGCTGATATCTAGGCCAAACTTGTTTCGACCATATGAATACAGATACAATACAATATGATGTGAACACGAATTAATGTTTTCGTGGTTCCTTGTATTAATGTATTATTAATGTATTATTAATTAGGAGAAATGGAAGTTTTTAATAAGTGGAATTATGTGCGGGTTTAAACAGGAGTAAATTTCGGAAACGCTTGCAGATACATGGAGTTGCTCTTAAGTGCTATATATTAGTGGAACAATCACCAACAAGTTTACATAGTGCTCAAACCTCAACGCAAACTGAAATTGATGTTTTGGACTTTTAATTCACCTACACCGGAGCACTTACTGATCAGTTTCTCCCAATTTAGATATTGTTCTTAGTCAACTTATATCATTTTCATCTTTTAAGCAATAATTATAATTTACTCCCGAAATATCGTTCAAGTGATATATAATATTGAAATGCCATTGCTATTATTCAAGTCCAATAACATGGGGTGATGCGTTTACAGGGAAGGTCCATAAAATAAAAGTAAAAAGGGCTCCAAAATAGGCCTAGAAGCTCGATTAATGAGATTCTCAGATTCTTGAACTCCCATCTACATCTTGGGCTTGATCTAACTCGGCCCACAATTATAATTATAACAGAATTTAATCAATACTAGCAATATGTGTGTGCAAAAAAAAAATTAAATTTTTTATATTATTATTTAGTTTATAATTATTTTTAATATAATTATAATTTGGTGATGAATAAATTAGATAAGATAATATCAAATTTAAGAGTGCAGAAATTGTATAGAAGAATTAAACAGAAAATTGTAAAAGTACGTGGTGTTAGACACCAAGAGACTGGGTCTCTCGCTTAATAAATAGTATAGATATTGCTTTTGATCAAAAAATAAATTAAATAATATATTGCTACATTGGACCATTTGGGGTATATGTACTTTTTATTTTTTGTAAAACCATGATTCATGAGTTCAAGAAAACCCATATTAAAATTTCTCTCTATTTGCTATTGCTTTTTATGAAATTCTCCCAAGATTAATCTTCTTGAATTTTCTATTAGCTACCAAGTCCCAATAATAACACATAAAAAAAACATTATAGAATTAGATAAATTGAAAAAGATTAATCTTGGGACTTGCTAGCTAATAGTATTCTATAAAGTAAAGATTATAACTTGAAGAATCTATAATTAAATAGTTGTATGTAGCCTCCATTACTCTTTAATTTGTTCAAAGTCGAAAGTAGCTCATGCAAAATTAAATTAAGCCAAAATTGCCACAAGATACGGCTATCTTTTTTTCTAAAAAAGAGAGAAGTAGAACTAAAAAGTCCAGCCTGCCATGGTTTCCCTCGACATGCTCCATGGTATTATTATTTTCTACAAATGAAGAGACAAATCAAGCTTCGGATCTTCATTATTGTTAACTTCAATCACTCCATCGCCCTCTTCTCCATCATCCCCGCATCTTATGCTTCTTTCCCAGTTTTCAAAGCTCCGGCGATCCACCTCACTCGGCCACCACCTACTCCGCTGGAAACCGCCATTCTCAAACCGGGGTGCCGCAGCGGAGGGCGGCATCTGGTTGGTGTGGAACTGGCAGAGGGCGGCGCCGTGGGTGGTGATATAGGCAGCGGGGTTCATAACGCCCATCGGGAAGTTGGGCGAAAACAGAAATGGCTGATGCGCCGCCGCGGAGGGAAAGGTGTTGATGGGATACTCAGATGAAGAAGGCCTTTTGGTCCTCCTTGCGGCGGTTCTCTCTTTCTTGTGCGCGTTTTGATGGCCCCCCAACGCTTGTGAGCTATGAAACTTTCTCGAACAGTATAGACATGGGAATGATTTCGCTCTTGTACCTTGTGCTTTCTTTGGCGAACCATGTCCATGAGCTGTAGTGTTTTCGCCCTCCATTTTCTGTCATACCAAACGCTCAACAACATTAGATCGGTCAATATAGTAATGGATGTGTATGTGTATATATATATATATATATATATGATATAACGTATACATGCAGATAAATAAAAGAAGTAGAAGAATATGAAGATAGACCTTTTAGGTTATGAGGCAGAAGTGGTTGCAACAATGGCAGCAGGAAGCAGGGTAAGTACAGGCACAGGCAGAAAGTACAAAGGGTAGCAGAATATATAATATGAAGGTAGGTAGGTTTAACTATTTATTCGGGACACTGATAAAGAGAAGATTTTTTGGGAGAGATCGAGTCGATATATCAGAACTCAGAAGCTAAGGGGTTGAAATATGTGAAGATGTCTGTGTGTGTTACAGTCTTTACAGAGTAATGTATTCACATTATAAAAAAGAGTGCATGGGCTTTTAGTACTGAAGTGAAGAGATAAGAGTGAGTGAGAGAGAGATAAGTTTGGAAGTAACATTTTCCGACACCTTTTGAGCCTAACGAGTCATGACTCATTGGTGGTAACTGGCAACAGGTAATTGTCATTGTAATGAGAAGAACCAATTACCTTGTAACAATCTGAATCCTGACAGTAATTGGCCATTAGAGGGTTTTCCTCTTTAGCAGATGATTTGTTGCTTTAATTTGTCTTAAATCTTTTGATTCACTTTTGTCTTGTTCATTTAATCCCCAACAGTTTGTTGGGTGTACACCCATTTACTAATAACTCTGCTTCTATCAACTAAAGATTTGAAATTTAAAACAAAAGTTGTGCTCTTAGTGTTGTCCAGAGTGTTTATGTGCCTAGTCAAGACTTGGTTAAGTTGGTGCAGATAACAGTTACATATTTTTTGGGAAGTGGGCTATAAAATGAATGGGAATCAAGCAGTCTGATTCAAGATCAGTAGTCCCCAGTTACTGGTATGGTAAATGAGAGTTATGGGGACAACCACAATTCGCCCCATATTCATCTGACTTTCCACCGCCAACCAAGTGCAACTTGTCACTTTTTTCATCTATTTTCCCAAATCTGGCATCTTTCAACCCCTTCTACATTAATCATCATTCACAACAATGCTTCTCCTCTCAATTTGTATTACGTATTGTGTATTTTGTTAAAGCACAAATTAGAAAAGAGAGAAACCAATTCCTATTGCAACTTGCAATTCATATTCTTAAGATTGCATAAACCTGACTATATGATCTATCGTAAGAATATACAGGTCATTACAGACACGATTGACCAGCTTCTTCCAAATTTACCTTGTGTTTACCTGTCTAACAGACATGACACGAGAAAATGAGAGTTTTAAAATGTTTATGCATCACATGCTATAACATACAGTTTCACTCTCAAATTCAGCGCGGTTCACAACACTATCATAACTTTAGGTATAACGGGGCATTATTTACTCAAAATTATCTAGATCTACTAGCATTCCGTACTCCACCATTCAAACCTGAATTTATACACAATCTATTCCTCTGAAAGGCGCTTCAAATCATAAATAGTTCGATATTCTATCTCGCACATATACAACACTCAAGAGTCCATCGCCCAATTGACAGAAAAAACAAAGACATCACTCTCTAGCAGCAGGAAGCTTTAGGGCATTAGTTTCAGACACAATTAAATATTATGCAACTCTCTATATACTACCATGAACAGGCATATCAAGCATCCGGACAGGGACCATTTACAGTAAATAATCGACAAAACATTGCTCAAGTATCACACTAATATGATTTTACTATTAAGAATTTCGGGAGGGGCGAATGTTATGCTACACAACTAGGAACAGCCGAAGCATCTCCTAATAGAGAAAAGTTTAGAAGGTGCAGGTTCTGTATCAGACTCGAGTTTTTCGCGAGGAAAATGTTTAAAGAATGCTTTCACAGCTCCTGCTACCCCATCTTCATTCTCCATCGCCTTAGCAAGTTCAACTGCACGCTCCTTCACCTGCATGTAGAATCATATCTTCGTAAATTCAAAATTAATATTTGCTAATGCCAGGTCAATCCAATAACATTGGGATGAATGTAAATCCCATTATGAAAATGAAAATGAATTGTATTTCGGCTGAAAACGAGAGGAATCCAGATATTTTCAATTGAAAATGAACAGACATTAGGTTGCCCCATAAGTATGCTCTACCATCGTCTGTCCACATGTTTCTTTTGGCTATATTCAAGCAAAGATTAGTTTTACCGATATTTTTCGGTTAAAAGAGAAAAAAGATGCCTCGGGATCTTAAATTTTATTTTCTTCATGTGTATTGAATTTTTAAGTTCAGTTATATACTAGGGAATTTGAAAACTGTACCTTTGGGTCTAGCATAAAGTTAATTGCATCAACCAACTTTGGAAGTGCAAATTCATCTACTGGAATTGGTGGAGGACCTACACCTCTAGCATGGACTCTCTCTCCCCAAAAGGGCTGGTCAGCGAAGAACGGGATGACAGTTGTTGGGCACTTGATTGCAAAAAAAGGGAGAGAAATAGGTAAAAATCAAACAACTCAAGAAAAAAGTCAAATGAACAGATAGCCAAATTATGCAAATCAATACCGCAGCTTTAAGACCTGCAGCTGTTGTTCCTGCACCCCCATGGTGCACCTGAAATCAAATTGAAAACAGAAAAAATTGCATTAGGGCTAAAAAGATATAGACACATTTAAAGAATACAAAATCATCATCTCTCTTCTGCATCAGAAAGTTATTCATAACGGATTTAAAGATCAGAAGAGCTTTAAGCAAGCCTTCACCAAAATACAGTGATCGAGGAGGGGTAAATAAGGAAAAGGAAACCTGGGTGGGAGGAGAGAGCTATCAGAAAACTGAAAGTGTAACACTGAATGATAGTACACAATCAGGATATTGCTAGTATAAACTCACATCAATGTAACAGAAGAGAGTGTTACTTTCATAAGTAAATGATCAAGATGACATGAAGTGAAAATAAACAACTCACCACAGCAGCACAATGCAAGAAAAGCCAGTCATGAGGACAGTTATCCAACAGATATACAAAGTCCTTTTCTTCTGCCACTGCCAAGGATCATTAGCTTCTGAGTGAGCCAAAATTAAAGTGTATGAATGGGAACAAAGAGTAAATAGTTGAAAGATGCGATCATTCAAGGGAGCTCACAGTCGCCAAGGCCACCCCATCCTTTGTTAATAATGCCCCTCTGTTTAGTTATTTCCAAAGCTTCAACAATTATTTGTGTCATTTTCTGAGGCTCTTGAACAGGCTGAGATAGAAAAAACAATGTAAAGTTAGAGACTTAACTTTCTCCAGAAAAAATAGATGTTGAGTCAAAGAACCTAAGTCAAGAATACTATAATAAATTGTTGTTGGAAAAAAGAGCTCAAGACTGACCAGACTGCCAAACCCAATATAGATCGGCTTTGGACCAGCTTTAAGCCAGTTTACAAGTGACTCAGGCGGTTCGTAGTTTGATGCAAGATCAAGGAAGCAAAATCCAACAACATCAACCTTGGGTCCCCAATCTGCAAGAGGATACGGCTACAAAGTTCCATTAGCAACTAAGAACATAGGCATGCGATTAATATCACTCTTTATCTATGGAACAGAACTGAGAAACAGTAAAAGAAGTTCATGATAATTAAAACTTTCAGTATCATTGTTTAAACATGAAATACGCATTATTCACTGGCACAAGTAATATATAATTCAAAACCTATATATTATTAACAAAATGAACACCTTTTGGTTTAGGAACTAGATGAGGACTCCAAATATAACCATGTGGAATATCTGAGTCAGACCCTCGTGACCCGCTCAAGTAAGTCACTGGTCGTAGCTTCAGCTTTTTTTTCCTAAGATCATTTATCATGTCTCTTATTCCTAGCCAAATCAAGGAATCAACAATCTGGTATGATAGCTGCAAAATCATCCAAGAAAAAGATGTCATGCAGGCAGAAATACAATCATGTCAACTTTTTGTAAAAACGACCAACTGCAAGTAATAAATAAAAGGATTCTTTAAGCGCACTCTATATCCAGCTGGTTGCTTAACACGAGATAGCGGATGGGGGAATTCGCTGGTTGGCCTGGAAGAAAACACCATCATTTAGAAAGGATTTGTTAAGAGATCTAACAGATTTTGTTTCTCTGCTAAACCAAATATTATCTTAAAATGATCAGGGTGAGACTTACGTCCATGGCATTGTGAAAAATACATGAACCGGAATTTTTAGTGCCTCAGCAACATGTGTATGCCCTGTAGTTAACTCAGGTTAACAGATAAAACACTAACTAAAAGATAAATAAGATAGGATACTTCGCATGAGACAGTCAGAACCCAGCATATCAGAAGGGTCATAATCTGAATCTTGTCTTCGCAAAGATATGAAGCTTGTTAGTTTTTCAGAGGACTAGATGGCCTTTCACAAGCAATTATAGCGCACCAATGTCAGGGGAAAAATCCTATTCACGAGCAGAAGAAAAGGGGAAGACTGTAAGCCTTACCATATGTCGGAGGATTAGCAATAATTGCGTCTGCTTTGAAAGGAATGCCGGAGTTGATGTCAGGCTCTTTGCATGCTGGGAGTAGTGAAAATATTATTTCCTTTATTTGGTTCCTTTGTATTGGTATTTCAGAAGGTCCTGAAGGCAAGAACCCTTTGTTCTTAACCATGTCTGCAGACAAGAAATATGGAGTCATCACTTTGTTATGACTACATGCAACCAATACATAGACCACAAGCAGCATATTTTCGACTAAATTCCACAAATTTTGACAAACCATAACCGTTAAGACTCCAAACAAGCACAAGATCTCGAACTAAAATATAAGCATTAGTATTTAGTAACATACACCCGGCAAGAACTTTTGGATCTCCACCAAGGGGATAGAATTCCAATCCAGATGAAAGGACAAACTCTTTGAAATTTGAATGAGTTGCCAGTCTAACACGATGGCCATAATCCTGCACCCAAGCATCTACATCAAGAACTTCATAAAGAATTCAATGAGAAATTTCAGCTGTACTGCTGTAATGGTGATCCCTTATCAAGAAATGATAATTTCTTTCTCAAGAGCAAAGCAACTGGTGCACCTTTGTCTTGCCTTGACTTAATTAAGATGACGTCTTCTAAAAGTAATATTACAAGTAAGACATGTACTATTGCACCTAATGCAATTATGTACTCAAATACCTGTAGTCGCTTTCCAATTGCCACAAATGGCTGCACATCTCCACGAGTTCCAACTATAAGCATTACAATTTGCAATGGAGGAATATCCTGAAGATCTGCTGCATCAAGGGGCTCTCGATCAACTTCATTATATACATTGCCTGAACCGACTCCAAGGGTAGGAGGTTCAATATCTCCAGGAACTTCAAATTCTACACTTCCATCATCTTTAACTGTAGCAATTCTGTTCAGCAATTTGAGCTGCAGTATTTTAAGTATTTAACAAAAACCAGGCATCTTTCTACTCAACAAATTGAGCTGAGCTTTTTTACCAAATTAATAAAAATCTAAGCATGCAAATATAAGTAAATAGATTCTGTGTACAGCAAGAATTTCTGCCAAGTGGCATTCCACTGAAAGTCAAAAGAATCACGAAATTGATAACCTAGCATCTAAACAATTAGAAAAGGCATCTAAATAAGAAAGTGTATGTCATACAAACAAATTAATAGAAGAAACAATCCTTGTTCAAATTGAAGTTATTATTATAAGTCAGAATGGGGAATTATAACCGAGAATTACAGACAAATCATGAACAATAAAAAGGATTTTACCTTGTCCTGTACAGGAATTCGCTCATCAAAAATCTGAGCAGCCTCTTCAGCAAGTTTTTTGTTATGTCTTTGCCTCTCGGTTTTTGATCTTTCCAAACCCGAAGGCAGAGCAACCTTCTCAGAATCCAGAATTTCGGTCGGCATAGTATTTACTCTAGGAATAATCGCCTCCGCATTACCTTACAATACAAACAACAACAACCAGTTCATCCAATTTGACCGTATTAACTAACGAGCAGAATGCGCCTCAACATCAAAATCCAGGTATAAAAAAATTCAAAATTCATAATTCGGAACTTCAATTTCATAAACTTAATTCCGAAACGGAAAACCGTGACTCACCAGATAAGTCGGTGCCACCGCCATTGGAGACCGGAGTAGGAGAAGCAGCTGCCGTGCTACTACTATCAACTGGAATAGCGATATATCCCGAAGAATCTTCCTCGCACTTGACGGAAACTTCTTCCTCCGAACTAGTGGAACAACTTGGTTGGTCCGCCTTGGCCATGGCTCCGACGGACTCCGCTTTCGATCCAGATCTACAGACAGTTGAGACACAAACACGTATAATTCTGAGTACGTAGAGGAATTCACATAGCAAGCGTAGAGGTAGAGCGAAAACGAGAAAGAGAAACGTGGGGACTATCAGAAGAATTGGGAGAGACTGTGCGGCAATATTTGTCTGGGCTATTATTCAACGCCACCGTCAGAGCGTGGTGTCCATTAGTTTTTCTTTTTCAACGCATACTTTTACGTAATTACAAAAACCACCCCAAAGAGAACAAAACTAGAACATGTGGTCTTTATGTCTTTGTTGCTTCAACTGGAATATTTGACGAAGACATAAAGAAGTGGGCCCTTGGGCTTTATTGCCGCACAATTGGGCCGCACAGGCCCAAACCATGGCAGGGGCAAATTAGTCATTATATGGACTTCGTTGGCGGTTTGTTTGGGGGAAATGTCCTCGTTTGTCTCCTCAATCAGTATTTGCTTTGCAGGCAGAGAGAAATTGGAGTATTATAGAAAGAAAGAAAGAAATCTCATACGTAAACCTTTTAGCTATTTTCAACCCACTTTCGTCGGACGCTCTCTCCTGGGTTTCACCTAACCCATCTCTGCGCTCCCATCAAATTGAGCTCCTCCCGGAATCAATCAATCAAAGGATAATCGCGATACAGGCCTTTAATTCTTGAACTGTAATTCTGCACCTTCGATTTCTTAGTTTTGTTTTTGTTTTTGAGAAAAACAATTTTCCCTAATTTGGTGATTTTTGGTTCGAGGTCGTTGCCCGATGCTTGTAATTTATATGCTTGGCCGCTCTTGTAATTATGTTTGCTGATCGGTGCTCGAATAAAGTACGAGTCTTGATGAAATTTTCAGGCTTGTTTGCTTTAAAGAGAAGGATCAGGGAGAGGGGTTTTTACTTTTGAAAGAATTTTGTGGTTTCTCAGATTTTTTGAAGCGTAGATGCTCTGAAATAGTATTTTGTCTTTGATGTTGAAGTATTTTGAAGGGTGAGATGTTTATGTAACTGGTTTAATAAATATTTCAGCATTTTCTGGACTAAATTGATGATGGTCCTTTGGATTGCCTGTTCTTGTTTGTATGGTGTATTCTTTGTAGTTTGTTTTTCCTAGTTGATTACAAAGCTAAATCTCATAACATGACCATTTTTCGTGTTCCACTATACAGCTGCAGGTTGTGGGAGTTGTTGGTGATTGTGGCTCAAGATATAGTCAATAATTCTTTATTCTAAGCATTACCACTAAAGGAATTTTAGGACTCTAGTTTTTCGTGAAGGATTTCTCATTGCTGTTCGACAGTCTATAAAGTCAGCTAAAGATACTATATCACATCATTTTTGCTATTCTGAACATCATAAGACTCAGATAAGGTTCTGAAGCAGCCAGTAAAACTCAAAATCTCAGCACATCTCTGGGGTGAGTAAAAATGAATGTTTGGTGTTATTGTCTATGAGATGCAATGAAGATTTCTGCCTGGTCATGCTACTATATGTGTATGCTTTAATGGGTTCACGTTTATTTTTGTTGTTTGATGAAATTATCTATTGTGGACAAAGTAGTTTCCGTAATCTTGGCTTTATTTTATGCATATTAGTGACAGTTGCATCTCTGCTGCCAATTTATAGAGTTTTTGAGTTTTATTTTTTGTTTTATTCACTTGTAAAACTTTTTTATTAATGCATTCAAAATTAGTAACACATCACAGTTCATATAGATGGCTAGTAGAAAAAGAAGCTTATCAAATGATGCAGATGTCTCTGCTCTGTACAAGGAGTGGGACGAAGTTTCATGCGCAATATGTATGGACCATCCCCACAATGCTGTTCTTCTCATTTGCAGCTCCCACAACAAAGGTTGTCGCTCATACATATGTGATACCAGTTATAGGCATTCAAATTGCTTGGACCGTTTCAAAAAACTCAGAGACGAACCATCGTCATCATCGGAGAATCCCCAAGTTCCAAATCTTGATGCTGAAGGACAAGAATGGTCAAAGCTGAAGTGCCCATTGTGCCGTGGCAGCATTCTGGGCTGGAAAGTTTTAGAAGATGCTCGAAAGTACCTCAACTCAAAACCCCGAAGCTGCTCTCGAGAGGCATGCTCGTTTTCCGGTAACTATGCCGAGCTGAGGGCCCATGCTAGGAGAGTTCATCCATCGGCCCGTCCTGCTGATGTGGATCCCACGAGAGAGATGGAGTGGCGGCGCCTTGAGGACCAGAGGGAGTACAACGATATAATGAGTGCATTGCGAGCAGCTATGCCCGGTGCTGTAGTCATTGGTGATTATATGATTGAGAGTGGGGATAGGGTATTGGGGGGTGAAAGGAATAATAGAGCAAGTGGGGGTGGGGGCGAAGGGGGACAGTGGTTGAGCACAACCTTGCTCTTGTTTCAGATGATTGGTTCGTTGGACCGTGCTGGAGGAGGTGGCAGGTCGAGGGTGCTGGCTAGACATCGGAGGGCTTCTGGAGGCTTCTCGAGGAGGAGGTATTTGTGGGGGGAGAATTTATTGGATCTCCAAGAAAATGATGAGGAAGAAGAAGATGACGGGGATGGTGATCGGGATGGGGATGAGAATGAAGATGAACAAGATTTGAATGTACCAAGTGATCTTGGCCCGCCAAATCGAAGAAGGCGTAGGAGGCTGACACGTGCTCAGTCTGATGAAGATCAGCAATGAGAGAATATGATTTGTTAGTTCACGATGTATCAGGGTCTGAAGGGAAAGATGAATCTTAACCTGTTTGGTTTTGATGTTGTTAGATCCTGAAATTTGTAATGACTGTTGATTTGTTTTTGGTTTATGTTGGATTGGTATTTCCTTCGTCTTTGAAGTTGTATATGTGATTACATTTTACAGACTGTGTCAGTCTTCATTTCATGATTCTGTTATTCAAGGGTGGTAAGGAACAGGAAGAGATTATAAGTGGGAAAGAGTTGCATTCGGTTATGGTTTAGAATGATTGAGGAAACTGATACAGAATAAAGATTAGGAACTCTTGAGCAATAAAATTATAACTATAGTCATCCCTTCCAACATAACATCATATTCAACCTCTTTAGGTCATACAAGCTAAAGAGTATCACAAATTTTGTTCATAAACACATGTCCCATATTTGCACCCATGGCACGAATAGTCTTTTTAACTGGTGGGTCGTGCATTGCACAGGTCGTCTACACAATCTCCTCTTTCAAGAACTGCAGCAGCACCCATACCTGAACCTATAACCGGACACACAACACTTATTAATGTTTTCCTCTACATACAGTAGCGGTTTCTGAAATTCTGTAGAATTACAGGAGATAGTTACCTATGCACATGGATATGACACCAAAACGACAGTCCTTACCACGACGCTTCATCTCATGAAGGAGTGTAGCGACACAACGAGCACCTGAAATAGATAAAGTTATAACTCACTTAAGGGTTGTAAATCCTAGTTAACAGAACTTAAAAATTTTAAATCCGTCAATCAATCAGTATGTTACCTGTAGCTCCTAAGGGATGGCCCAGGGCCATTGCTCCGCCATTTACATTGACTTTTTCGGGATCAAGATCTAATTTCTTGCGGCAATACACAAACTGGGAGGCAAATGCCTGCAAATTCAAACTTGAGTTTGTTTCAAACCATTTTAACATGTATCCTATAGTGTCTCAGGCGGTTAAGTACCTCGTTTATCTCGAATAAGTCAATGTCAGTAAGTTGTAAACCCGCTGATTTAACAGCAGGTGGAATAGCAACAGCCGGACCAATTCCCATAACACCAGGATCCACACCCACAGCAGCGAAACTCCTGCATCCAGAATCTCAAATCATGTTATTTACAGGAATTGTATGATAACTAGTGGATTCTCGGTGGAGTTTTTTGTAATTCCATATAACTATTGGACTCTTGGTGAAAATTTTCTAAACCCACAAAAGTTTGCATATTCCAGTACAAAGTTATATAACATAACATATTCACCTGAATACGCCAAGAATCGGAAGCCCCTTTTTCATGGCTAAACTTCGTTTCATGAGAAGAACAGCTGCAGCACCATCACTAACCTGACTTGCATTTCCTGGGAAGCAATATGTACATGTTAGATCATAAAACAACGTGATAAATTACTCATCTATTCAAGTATTTGAGAAAACTATTTTTTTTTTAACCAGCTGTTGTGGTTCCATTCTTCTTGAATGCAGGCTTCAACTTCGCAAGATCTCTCATATTAGCATTTGGCCTAATTCCATCATCTACGGAGATTGTAACAGGCTTTGCCTCGCCACTGATTGGGTCCACAATCTTCAAAATAAAATCATCATTTTAAAATCACAAGATATCAAAAGAACATATATATCCGTTCTAAAATAAACAATACGATTGAAAATTCTGTTTCACCTTAGTGGAAACTGGAATGATTTCATCTTTAAATTTTCCGGATGATGTTGCAGCTGCAGCACGTTGATGGGAGATAACCTATGAAATCAAATTCGAGATATCTATATAAATTTTCAGTTTCAATATTTATGTATATATACTATTGGCATGTGAACACAAAAGAAAACAGACAGCAGCTTGATCTTGTTCTTGTCGGGTAACTCCATAACGCTCTGCAACATTTTCAGAAGTAACACCCATTGGAAGAAGACAATCCCGAGCTTGTGAGAAACTTTGCACCTATGCCAGCTCAAAATTTTCAGTTCTCAACCCGAAATTCTTCCAGCAGAAATAATTTCGAAAACAGAAAAAAGAAAAAGTAAAGGAAGAATAATATGAAAAGCCAAAAAAAAATCATAATTTTCTCATACTTTTGGATTAAGCATTTTAATCTTGTCCATAGTATCTACGGTCATGGACTCCAATCCAGCACCAATGCCTGCATGAATATCATTACAATGATCAGTGTCTGAATGATGTATATATATACCATGCATTTAGTTAATTACGCCGACATCAGTTTTATGTGTGATACACGGACTTCCCTCTTCTCTTTCCGAATTACAATTATCCCCTCTGATCATCGACAAAAACTGGCAAGATTTATTAACATTCTTGGATAAATTCATACAAATATGGTGGACGAAGATGCAAAATTGATTAAAGTTTCAATAGTGATATCATTTAAAATTAACCAAAATAAGTTACAAGGGAGGTATACGTAATTCAGAAACAAAGAGGTGAGGCATGTGAAATAGACATAATTACAGGTGCGAACATCGTAGTTACTTGTTTAACTATCATTACCTATATCGTAATATCCAGCTTTTATGAAGGCAGCAACATCTGCAACAGCCTGAAGACCAGATGAACATTGTCTGTTGACAGTTCGAATAGGCACAGTATCTGGAGAAGGAAAACTTAATTAGATGCTTGACGCTCCAAATAAACTTGAGGGAGCACAACACAATCAAAAGCATGCAATGTGAAAAATAGAGAAATTCCTTGTAGTAAATTTTAATGGGACGAAAGAATTATACCGGGAAAACCAGCATAAAATGCAGCCATCCTGCACTCAATAGCTCTAAGTGAACCTGGAGCAAGAACTGTTCCGACAACTATATCTCCCACTTCAGCAGGATTGAGGTTTGTTTTGTCTATGACTGCCTGCAATCAATAAACGATGAGTAAGGCCGTGTTTGGATTTCCAAAATAAAAACCAAAGGACAGCAAGAAAGAGAGATGAGGACCTTGAGCACAGAGGCAAGTAAATCATCTGGAAGTGTATCTTTGAATCCACCTCGTTTAGATCTGCAAATGGGAGTTCGATAAGCTCTGCAAGATAGAAATAGCAATTAGTGGTTGGAAATTGAGTTAGAATTGAAGCAAGTAGTCAGTACTGACGCCACAACGACGATGTCATCTCCAAAAGCAGCTGTTCTGTGATAAGCAGAATTATCACCGGCCAAACATATGGATGCCTGTCAAAGGGAATCATAGGAAGGGATTGAAGCACAAGGATTTCAATAAATTAAAGTGCACACACAATCCAATTAATCCACGCAGCTGAGAAGCATCATCATCAAATCAAAACAGTCGGGGAATTATCTAGAAGAAAGCATAAATAGGTAGTAACATGCGATGATTGAAGTGATTGTAAAATGAAGATAGTCATACAGAGAGAGAAGATTGATGAGTAGTGGGTCGCAAGTGTTGGAGCAGAATCCTCTGTCTGTTAATAGCTTTCTCCATTTCTTCCTTGCACTTGCAGTTGGATGAATGTGGTATATTATATATGGGAGGGAAAGTATGGCGGTTATGTGTGTGTGGACGGTGAGAGTGTCGTACTCATTGCACTGAAACTTCCATTATATTATAATAATAATAATAATAATAATAATAATAATAATAATAATAATAATAATAATAATAATAATCACGTTTTGCACACGTCTTTTTTTTTTTTTAAGTCTGCATTTTAGTTGTTTCCGAGTCTTTGGTCCTACCATCTATCTACACTACCAAATTACTAATATTTGTGACTTCTATATGTAAGAGAGAGAGTGCACTGTAATTATTATGGTCAACAAAACTGCATATGTTAGTGGAATGGCACTCCCTCATTTGCAATGGAATGCTTTCGATTATCTTTTTCCAACTTTGACTTTATTGACAAACGAATAAAGAGCTTAGTTTAATTTATATATACTCCACCAAAGTATGGTCATTAATTTGTTTATAATGGAGAAAATGTTACACTTAGACAAGGCCCATGGGATGTGACAAAACTTTACAACTTTATTCAACTCATGCAATTATTTGGACAAATATAGGTGGGACAAACGGTGATTGTACAACTCAATCTCTTTCTTCAATTATTTTTCCTAATTACTGATGCTAAGATAGGCCATTCATAGGACACTTGGTTGATCAATTGTCTCGATTTAATAATTGAGCCAATTTCATCTCAAAATAACTTATTTGTTACGAATTTTTGGGACTTCTGGCACATTCAGATCATTCTCCCCTTTGTTGGGAAATATAACTCCCACGTTAATTCATGTGCAAGTTGAGCCCAATTTACAAGTATTCATGTCATAGAATTCACTTGTATATACATACGTACCCAATTCCAATATTCAATTATGCTCTGGTAATGATACATACATTTATCTGACCTAAAGACATTCATAAATTACTAACCACACTTTCAAAGCAGAAGATAAACCATCTCCATGCCTGCAGTTCAGTACCAAAAGAACAAAAGAATGAATAATGATAGTAAACAACTCAACTTAATTGACATTAACACACCAGAAACAGGAAGCAGAGCGTAAGCTATGAACGGAAAGTAAGAAGACGAAGAAGAAGATACAATCTCACAAAACTTCAAGCCCCATAGGCCGCAGCTATTCAAACTATAATACAATATTGGGCCTCCGAAGAAAATACTCTGTTGTAGTTTGCCTCACTTTTACTTACATGGAAATGTTTGGCTTCAATTGTTTCACCAAATTTACGGGTCCCTTTGTCTCGAGTGCAGCAGACATAGATCTTAAACTTTTTGTTATCTCAGTAAATGAAGGCCTGGCCTCAGGATTGGCCGACCAGCACTGCTCCATAAGTTTCCTCCATTCAGGATCACACTGTTCTGGGATTGGAGGGCGAAGAGTATTCTTGACTATTCCTCCTACATGAATAAGTTATATAGTCATGTTTGGCTTTGATATTTTGTAAACAAAAAGGTTAACTTACCGATGATTGCCCCACAATGCATATTTGCATAAGGTTCTTCTCCAGTTAGAATCTCCCACAATGCTATGCCGAATGAGAACACATCAACCTGTTGAAACCACATTACTTGTTATATTATTCTACTTTTGCTAATTGCCTGCAAAAAGGAGACACAAGATGCCCAAGGATTACAATTTACCTTCTCAGAAACCCGTGTAGTACTTCCATTCAACAATTCTGGTGCCATCCATGGAAGGGTTCCTCGAACACCACCAGATACCAGAGTGTTGCGTTTAATTCTTGACAGTCCAAAGTCTCCAACCTACAAACAATTATTTAGTATCCGGTAAGAGTAAAGAGAAATCAATTTATTCGCAGGAAATGGGATTGATTACATTGCTTGGTGAGAATACCTTCTTTCATGATCATGAACTTTTTAGTATCACCATAGCCACATACCAACAGGCCGTTTTATTTTTTGATAATATGTTTGTTGATAACACCAAGGAACAAATTATGATGTTCTATAATACTTACTGCTTCTTCTGTATCTATGTCTATGTGTTTGCGTGGGGTGTGGGATTGGGAGGGGAACCCCTTATAACACATTTAAGAATAAAGATTTGCTAAAGGCACCGAAAATTTATATTTTCTTTTGATTTTCCCTGTTGCAGTGTTGTAGCTAACATCAATAAGGAAGATTAGAACCTACTTTCAAATCTGTCACTCTAAGTGATCATAAATACCTTGCATATGGGTCGCTGTGGATCTCTCAGATTAACTAACAAATTGTCACATTTCAGATCAAAATGGACAATATTTTTTGAATGCAAGTACTCCATGCCAAACGCTGCATCCATGGCAATTATAAGCTTTCTACGATGATCCAGTAACCTGCATGTGTGTTTCAGATTTTCAGGTCCAAATTATGATTGAAACACTACAGAAAAAAGTGAGGCTTCTGTACCTGTCCTTTTTTATTAGAGCAGTCCTAAGTGATCCATTTGCCATGAATTCAGCCACAGTTGCCAGAGTTCCACCAGAACCATCAGGTACCACTCCATAAAATGCAACAACATTAGGATGATGTAGATTTGATAGAATTTGAGCTTCTCGCCAGAAGTCTTTTGTCTGCCAAGGGAACAAGTATATTAATTTTGCTTGCAGCTTACTTCCAAAAGGTTCAGCAACAGTGTGCAAAGACAAAACAATTGAAATAATATAAGAAAAATGACCCACCAACCGTTCTTGCTCAGATGATCTCCCAGAAAAGCAAGCTTTCTTAATTCTCTTGATGGCAACATCTGATCCTCTCCATTTTCCATAGTATACCGTCCCATACGTGCCAGATCCCAACTCACGTAATTCTTCAAGATCAGCATTTTTTATTATCTGAATACGATCAATGACAAGGTAAGTTGTGAGACTGAAAAGTGGCAAAAACTATAAAAGTTCAATGGCACCATGTAAGCAAACCATACGTAGTTGGAAATTTTTTAAAAACTAAACAAAAATAACCACACAAATCAACCCTAAATTATCTTTTTTCAACTCTAAATACTTTTGAAGGGTGAAGAACTAAAAGGATGCAACTCAATCTTCTTAGCTCTTACTTATCTATTCCCATCCTCCCCGACCAAATAATGGAAAAGGGTTCAGACAAAGACATGGGGAAATTGGTCGCAATTCATGACTTAAATTTAACAAGAAAGCTTGAATTGCCCTTACAAAGGGAAACAGAAAGCATACCTGCAGGCCATATATATCTGCTTCCATTTCAGCTATCATTGAATCACTAAACACTTCCCCTTCATATCCGTCGTCAGTGACGTCCTGCATAAGTTCAAGACAATCAATCAATATCATTTACATGTCAAGATAATATGCTTTTAAAAACATAAAAAAAAATAGGAATATTGCCTCAGCATCCAAGTTCTTTGAAGCATTATATGCTTCTGTTGTTCCAGGAGATAAGATATCTAAATCAGCAGCAGCATCTGATACATCTGGAGAAGCACTGGATGGAAGTTCATCACGAGACAAATCACAATTTGCATTTTGAACAACAGGTGCAGGCTTTTGTTCTTGTTTTCTGCTATATACTTGACCATCTTGTAAATTTTGGTGCTCTTCAGAAACTCCAGCAAGGTTTGATCTGTTATTACCGCAATTGGGCAAGTCATCATCAAGGAGGGAAACTTCTCCCCTGAATAAAGCAGAACTGTGGGGCAATTCTGTATGTTCTCTTAACCTGGTTTCCTGAAAACCGATATCACTTGAACCCTCAAGGGGCTGAGTCAGAGGGGCCTTAGGTGCAACAAGAGCAGTAGATATTCCAGTTGGATTTTTCCCAAAATAACTTTTCTGGGATTGCTCCAACTCTGAAACATTTAATGGTGTCAGGTCAACCCAAGATGATGAAGGGGCCAAATTACTAGTAATTTGAGATTCTTGATTTGCTGATTCAAAACAAATAGGGGACACTTGTTGAAAGTTAACATTTTCCAATCCCTTTGCCAGCTCACTGGTAACAATAGGAACAGCTGGTTCTGCCTTCAATGCCTTGGTTTGAAGCTGATTATCAATCAAGGGAACATTCTCATGCAACTGCACTGGCTTTTCTAGGAAAGGAGCGGATACTTGATAAGAAGATGGTTGCAGTCTTCCCAAGTTAAGTGAAAGTGATTGAGTCAAACCTTCCTGGGAAGAGTAAGCAGAACTCTGTCCCTGTTCTTGAAGCTTTGAATCGGAAAAGGCATGAGGTATCCCATGATAAAAAGTACGTGGATCACTACAACCAGGCAATATTTGCACCAAGTTATCAGGTTGAGGAAGAGGAGTTGCTGGATTTGATGTAGTTCCTATAATTGGAATCCCCTCCTGAGAGCGAAGCTCAAAGTTGATATTACTCTGGTCCAGTCTTTTAGGAGCCAAATTTGGTCCTTCTAAAATTAATTGGCCCATTACATTTGGCTGGACGACATCATGTTTATTGACTGGATCTTGCGAATTCATAACGGCCACTAGAGGGGTGTCACCATGACAAGTAGTGTGGCACACAATATCTTCAGGTGGAAGTGGTAAACCAGTATGGAATAGAGCCGGATTATCGATACTACCAAGTGAAGAATTGTTATTGTACATTGTCGTATTGGCATTCTTCATATCTACTTGCTGAACATGAACAGAAGTTGTCGAAGGAGATCTAATCAACTTTTGTGGCTCGTGAAAGAATGTAGTCAGATCAGGGACACCTGGGCCATTCTTACTTTCCAGAGGTTGCACCGGGAACGGGAACACCTTCTCATATCTTGGGTTGCTATCAGGACTTGGCATCAAATGGCCCAGTTCACTAGCAGGAGATGTCCCACTGTAGTACTTCTGGGGACTAGGATCTGTTCCAGCTATACCATTAACAGCAACAACATACTGATAGTCTGCGTCGCTTTGTTGAATAGAGCTGGTTTCAAGTGTACAGGAGCTTTCGGATTCAGTCAGAGGGATCAAAAAAATACGAAGTCTTTGAGAGCCCTCAGGCTTCTCAACCCCATAATATTCATCAATCATATTTTGTAGGTCCTCATCAGAAGACACAGATATGAGGGCATCAAGATCCTCCCCTGGAAGCTGGTATTTAACTATGTGAGGTTGGTTGCATATTCCAACTGTTTTCTTCATCAATTCCTCCCATGAAATATTCTTCCTGATGGAGATAATGCGGGTCTCTCCACCCACATATCTGAGTTTTCCATCACTTGGTCGCGGCAATATTTTACCGCCAAAACTGCAAAGAAGCTTTATCTTCGCAGACTGACAACTGTCAGAAACTCCAAACCCAGAAGAATACAAAGATTTAGAGGAATCAGATTCACTTAAAGATGGAACAGTAGGCACTGAACTGGCCTGGCCATTGCATGCTTCTGTTGTGGACTTACTGAGTCTGTGTCCATCAGCAACAGTATCCTTGTAATGAGTACTGTCAGTACTCACATAAATCCCGTTATCCATTTGTGAAATAGAACCTCTGGCTGAAGCAAATTCTGTAACATCAGAGCCACATTCAGAATCCATTCGTCCTAAACCAAGAACTCGAGCAAGCTCCTCATAAACCATTTGACGATCTTGGACATCAGGAACCCCAACCCTCTGCTCATAGTTTGGTGCAACACCATTCACTGCAGTAACAACTCTAGAAGTAGCACACTCCTGAAGAAATTTCATGGAGAACTCTTCTCCGGTCTGAATAGACACATTATTATTTGCATTTTTCCACACTGG
>JBBMKE010000001.1:80435-94586 GCA_037834125.1 Lippia alba | reverse complement strand
CTGGAGGGCTCGTGGTTTTTCTCATATTGGGGAGTTTTTCATGTTAAATCTTTGTGTTGTCATTCTCTTTAATTTCTTTGTTATTTTCTGCTTGAAATTGGTCCAAAGGGGAAGGAAAAAATAGTTGATTTATTTATTTTTTCCAACTGGACAACCTATCCTCTCGCGGTGATGAACAGCGGCCGGCGTCGTCAAGGCACACAGAGCCTTCTAAACAACCATGATTCATCTCCCTTTCTCCTTATTTGCTACCATACCTGACCCAATTTCTTATCCGGTATGATCGTCTCGATGGTTGCCGCTTTTAGAATGTGAAGGCGGGCGGCTTCTCGCCGTATTATGGTATATGTCGTCTCAACCGATGGTTTTGTTTCTTGTTTGAACAGGTCACTCCGTATTGAATCGTACCTTTCATTGACTCCGGTAAGAAATTGGTACAATCTTTGTTCCTGAGTAATCTGAATGAACAATTTTATGTCTTTTGGACACTTCATTAGATTCGGTTGTCGATCGATAGCCATTCATATTGATTGAAGTGTATCCCAAAATTCTTCTAGGCTGTCATTCCCTTGTCTTTGTGTGTTGGCTCTTCGGTGTAGGTCGAAGAACTGTAGTGGATCTCCGCCGCTGCTGTAGGTGGTGGCAGACCATCCCACAGTGTTTTGGCAGTCGGATATTGAAGTACGTTGTTGATCAGAGTTGTTTCCATGTTCTGATAATCCATGTAAAGACACTCTGATCGTTTTGTTCCCACTGGTCATATTTCGGGTCAGATTCGGCTGGGGGTTCTGGATTGCCAGTTAGATATGAATGACATCCTCTTACTCCTACATCCATCTTCATTAACCTAGCCCAAACCGGGTAATTATCGCCATTTAATTTGATGTCGATCGATAGACTATCCAAGTTGAACATGGTTGATTGGTTTTGTGTATTGGACAACAAATTTGCAAGTTGTGTTGAGAGTTCTTGGTTTCATTCAGTTGACATGTTGGGTTAATTTGTGGGTATTAGCCAATTTTAGGCCAAGGGTTCGAGATTGGTATGGGACGATGATGTTAGAATTGAGTCTCAATGATTTCAACACTGCTCTGATACAATGTTGAAACATGGTAATTGAAAGAAGTTGTGATTGTATTCATCGTTTCTCAATTGATTGAATAATATGGTTACAAGAGTCAAGATAAACAGAGTTCTCAGCAATCTCAAATCCCTACAAACCTGCCTCTATGCTATAATTTAGGGATTATAATCCGGAGGTCAAACCTACCATACCTAACAATATTATTTGTAAATTTTGATAAAAATGTAATTAAATGACTAAGTATTGCTAACTGAATGGGCCGTATAGTGGACCAATAGTAGTTGTTGAGCTTATGGGCAGAAAAAGTATGGGCTTTAAACACGATATTTATTCGGTACCTGGCCAGATATCCAGCCCAATCGAGTCAAGAATGTCAAAATGAAATAGTGTCTACGCTAATGAGTCCCCTAACTCAGTCAAACCGGTCTAACGAGAAGATGAATGTTTTACACTTATTATGTGATTGGTGGAAAATTTAAGAATACACTTATCCTTTTAATTGGTTGTGTTCAACCAAGTCGGATCTCTGAATAAATCCATTAATCTCATTGAAAATGCCAAAGAATATGTAGCGGAATGATGTTTGAATATAAAATCCAAACAATTAATGTAAGGTAATACATATATACCTTAAATCCAGGTTAGTATGACATCCTAGAAATATCCACATTGCTTTCACGTAATATTACATTGACAACACCAAAATAAAATATAGTACAGATAGAGTTATGGTGATCAACACCGAATTGATGTTCGTCGGCAATGCAGAATAAACTGACCACAAGCGTATATATCACACTGGTTTTCATGTATATGTGCAAGTGTACGTGGATTGGGATCCATTAACCATTTACCCTCACTAACATGCTGCATCTCCCACATTTAATTCCCTATAAATATTTGAATTATTCCATTCTTATAAACCATTCATCTTATAATGCCCCACCTCCAACAAATATCCGCAACTATATTGATTCTGACTATGTATATCCAGTTCAGGGCATATAAATTCAGAGCAATTAAAGCCTCACTAGCGTAACGGGATAATGCAAACTCGAACCTGATTCGATCAAATTAGTGTAACAAGATGAGAGTTTTTTGACACGTACATGTTGCGTGATTTGAATAAATTTTGTAAGAGACGTGACAAATCAAACAACAAATGTGTTACAATACTTACTCGATCATATGTACGGTTTGATGAGTTCGGTGGAGTCGACTCTGACTTAGAATTTAATTCAAAACCAAAGCCCCACACTTGTCTGGTCAAGTGAAGTGCCAACAAGGCTAAAATTACTCCATTATCCTCTATTTAATTAATATGACTTTCAATATTCTCTATATATCTACCTCATGCAGCTAAGCCTATAAAATATCAAGTTCTTCTCAGCACTCAGCACTCATCACTTCTCTTAGATACAATTCCATCTTCTGAGCTGTCTCTTTGAACAAAGAATTGTCACATTTCTCCCACGTATATATAGATATACATCTATAGTTCAAAACACTTGTAATATATTCTTCCCAATGCAGGTGGGCTAGCTAACTTCAGTATAATTTTCTCTACATTTTATACATACTAAGCAATACTTATACAGCTTGCATATCATCTTCTCAAACAGATTGAAAGTTTCCATTCATTTTTTTCACATATGTGCAGATCCTTAAATGGCTGTCCAGAACAGCACAGCAACATCAAAAGATAGTGGCAAACTCATCATCTTCGGATGATCGTATCGTGGTGTCAACGACAGACGGTGGGAGTAGAAGAAGGGAAGATGAGGCACTGAAATTCTTGTGTTTCTTGCAAAGAAAAGATGTCTCCAAGGCTTGTTTCTACCACACACTTAACTTGAAGAGACTTAGTGGAAGGCAGCATTGGAGGGGGAAGAGAAAGGAAGACGGTGATCATAGGGCTGGAAATAAGGTTCTGCCTATTACTGATTCAACTCAGGCATCATCAACAAGCAGTAAGAATATTGAACGAGAATGCGGGACGAGGAAACTTGAGAGAAGGAAGCCCGTTTCGAGGATGAAAGAGTTGGTGAAATGGGCTGCAGATTCCAAGACTAAGTTTAGCAATAGAAGAAAGGTGTGAGTTTCTACTCAAATTTGAAAAACATCCTGAGAATTCAGGGTGTTCTGAGTTAACTGTTGTTCAATTTCAAGGGTGTTTTATGTAATTTCCAAACCGGGATACTTTTTTTTTTGTTGTTGGATTAAACGTGGAGGGAGGTATTCGTAATTATTCATATTTATGTTTTGTGAAAAACTGAATGCTGGCGGATGAAATGCAGGTGTTGCATTTGGAGAAGAGTCGAGCAGCTCTGAAGGCGGCGTGGGGGGACGACGATGAAGATGAAGTTGGTAATGCCTCTCCCGGAATCAGTTCTGGAACAGGAAACTGGATCACCAGTGATTCTGAATGTAATTCATTGAGTCCTCCTATCTGTGTTCTTATGCTTGAATATATGTAATGTATAATTTATAACTCATATTGTTTCTAATGTTTTGGTTTTGTGATTTTGGACAGTTGTTGTGCTCGAGTTGAGAACAATGACAAAGGAATAAAGAATGCTCTGAGGTGGATGAAATTGATCATCTAATTCCAGCTTATGTTGATCGGCACTTCTGCAAGCAAAGATTGATGACTCGTTCCAAATTATATTGGATATAAGTTGGTTTATCCATCCCACATTTGGCATAGAAGGAATGAATAATTCACTGTCACATACTATTGTTAGGAGTTATGATTGGGCAAAAACTAAAACGATTTATTTAAATTCTCTCTATTTTGACGGTACACTGGATGGAAATGTAGTAAGGAATTAGACATTAAAATTCATTATAGCAGTGGTGGATTGCTGGACTTGAATTTCTATAAAACATGACCATTTATTATCTCAATTGTATATAATATTAAATTAAGAATTATCTCAAAATTCACAATTAAACAACCTCAAGTTACTAATTTAACAAGATCTGTGGTTGGATCACCTCATAATACAAGTAAATTATTCAATCCGGGCCAATGGAAATTGACTATAAAACATAAAAAATTGAGAGATAAACTAGTAGGAGTGCCGAGTGCATAGGTAAGGCCCAATTATACAAACCCAGCAATGACGTGTTTGGCAGTGGCGCGTGGGCCGGTATAATCGGGCCTAGAAGCCCAAAATATCCCAATTTTTTTTTTTTTGAGAAACAAAATATCCCAAATTAAGAGGGCGACATCTTCATACTATATTTTCTTAATATTTAAAACAAAACAAAATAAAGTTCCTTCTTCCCCTTGTAGTGTGTATCTCTAGGGTTTTTAGGGTTTCCGGCGATGGATAGATACCAGAAAGTGGAGAAGCCGAAGCCAGAATCTCCTGTTAATGAGAATGAGATTCGTATCACATCTCAGGGTTTGGTTCGTAACTACATCAGCTATGCCTCCACTCTTCTTCAGGTACATAACTTAATCCTCCCCTGAGCCTTTGATTCTTTTCTTCTTTATTTTAAATTTGTTGTCTTTGATGGCCCCACCTTTCTTGCTGATGGTTTCAGTCATTGGTCATATCCCGTTTGGATGTATTTCGTTGTTTTTCTCTGAGATAAACATGCACGCATGTGTGTGTACTTGCTTCCTCATTTTCATCCGCGGCATGTATTGTTTCTGTGTGATTGCCTGCATTAAGTATTTCACATCAACGTGGAATGGAATGGATTCTAGCTAAAGAGTTTGTGGGAAGTGATTACTAATGTCTCTGCCATTTTACTGCATCAAATGTATTAGAATACAGCTCAGCTCCCAATTTGTCCTGTTAATTCGTCATGAAATTATTTCATGAATTTGGTGTCCGCTGATTTGCACTATATTACTCCTCTCTTGTGCAGGAAAGACGGGTCAAAGAAATTGTCTTCAAAGCAATGGGCCAGGCTATAAGCAAGACTGTGGCTATTGCAGAGATTATAAAGGTTCTTATATAATTCATTTCATGCTTCTATTTTCCTCCCTTTTTATTCACTGGTTTTCTTTTCAAATAGACAAGAGTTCCTCGACTGCATCAGGACACTGCCATCACTTCTGTCAGCATAACTGATACCTTTGAACCCATTGAAGAGGGCCTTCAGACGTACGTTTCAACTCCTTCTGGCATTATTATATGCACATCCTTGATTATCTCTCTCTGTAACTGTGCTTCTGACTCTAGTATGAATGCTTTTTGCCTCTTTCAGTGTGGAGCAGACTCGCCATGTCTCAATGATTTCAATCACATTGTCTACTAGAGAGCTTAACAAGAATTCTCCCGGGTAACTTTTCTGCATCAGTCTTAATTAACTTGGAAAGAAATGTGGTTATGACAGTGCTGTAACATTTCTTTGCGACTTGTGAATTTGCTGCAGCATCATTATGGCTTTTCTTATTCATGTAAATAAAACACGTAATGGATTCAACGTTGATGCCTGTTCTCTGTACATGTGGTTGGTCCAGGTATCAAGCTCCATCAACTGTGGATCAAACTAAACAGCAGTATTATCAACCACAGCAACAACATCAACCCCCCAGACAAGCACGCGTAGTTTACAACAGTGGAAATGGAGGTAAAGAAAAATTTCAGAAATCGCAACTGTTTATTGTGAACCTTGACCGTTGACTGAAAGCTATTTATACTTTAGATTCATATGGGCGAGGGAGAGGTCGTGGCAGAGGGAGGGGCCGTGGTTGGAACAGAGGTGGATATGCAAACTACCAGAACTCAAATTACCAAAAGCCAAACTACCAGAACTCAAATTACCAAAATTCAAACTACCAGAACTCAAACTACCACAATTCGAATTACGAAAATACAAACTACCAAGGTATTTCATCTCAGCTAAAGTCATTTCAAGTTAGCAGAAACTAGGTTATCTGTAATATGTAATGGCAATTACTTTTCTTACGCGGATTCTTTTTTCAGATAATGGTGGGTATTCTGGAGGATATAATAACTGGGGCCGAGGTGGAGGTGGTATGCGTAGGGGTTATGGTTATCGAGGTTGGTGTACTATTTTATTGTTAATTTTATGAGAATATATTTAATATCGCAAGAGTATGTGTAATATGTTGAAAGCATTTATAGGTTCCAGATATGGAAGAGGCAGGGGAGGAGGTGGAAGAGGCTATGGTAGTGGGCGTGGAAGGATGGGAATGGGTATGGGTGGTCGTGGTAGGGGTGGTGGGAACCAAGCAATAGCAGCATCGTAACTTGGGTGGTTGTTTAGTGATTGCCTTGGCTCAAGTTGTTCCTATTTTCAAAGTTTGTTTACATCTCATGAAATTTGTGGCTTATTATTTTCCAGGGGCAGCAGCTTTGTTTGTTTTCTGTATGTGGGCAAGCTTTGTTTTTCAGAATGTTTGTTTTATAGAGCCAAGAGCAATCACCAATTTCCTAATGAGCTATAATTCTTTCATTTCTGTGTTTTTACTTCTTATATAAACCTCTCTCCCTCTGTCTCTCTCTACATATATGTATATATTTATTTTGTGCAATATAGTCCAAAATATTTGAAATAGTCTTGTTTCACCTTGCACTATTGTCATTTGTCCCCCTTGAGTGTAGGCGTCCACATACATTAGTTCTACATCTTTATCCACGTCCAGGTTCATAACATTGACGGAAGATGATCACTTTCTAAAAAGAAATTAAATTATGTTTATCAAGCGTCTCCACAATTAAGGTATAAGTCTATTCCTTTAAAAACTTCTCCACAATTAAGGTATAAGACTGTTCCTTTAAAAAGAGAAAACGTTAAGGTATAAGAATAAAACAGTTGTTAAATAACCTTCTCGTCTTATACGCTTGTAACACTCGTCAAACAATCACTTTTTCGTGTTACTCTCTTGCAACACTTGTCAAACAATTACCTTTTTGTTACGTATCTCTTTTGTTCCATTAGTTTGACCACCAACTCGTGATATCAATGAATATTTTAGATTAAAATTGTATTATTACACACTTGTAACATTCGTTAAACAACCACCTGCTCGTTATGTTTTTCTCTTGTAACATATGTTAAACAATTGCCTTCTCGTTACATTTTTCTCTTGTAACACTCTTATAACATTAGTTTGTTCTAATTAAATTCGCGTGACGACTAACTAATGATAATCAATCAGTGTTTTAGATTAAAGTTGTGTTGTTACCGGTCATTCGTACCAAGACTCACTGTGGCATTATTATATGTACACAATATTCCATTATGAGAATAAATTATTTCCTGCGGAAAATTGGCTGTCTCCAATTGAATTGTAAAAGATGTGTATGACCCTGGACATCCCATCCTCCAGATTCACTTATCTCTGTTCATTGTACAACATATAAAATGCAACAGTTGTTCGATATCTATCTCTGAATCCAAGAAAGCAACTCCGCCCACATATCTCTATAATATACAACATATATCATCACAATTAAAATAGTTGAAAAGAAAAGAAACCAAATATGGAAAGTGGGAAGAAGACTCGCAAGGATGCTTTTCATGTTATTCACAAGGTTCCTTCTGGTGATGGCCCTTATGTTAGAGCCAAACACGCTCAGGCAACTAATTTGGTCTCTTATATATTCAACTCATCTAATTAATTATCATCATCCCAATTAATACTCAGTTAATTTGATTTGTTAGTTAGTTGACAAGACAAGGATCCAGAGACAGCAATATATAGTATGGTTTTGGAAGGCTATCAATGGTGGAGATAGAGTGGATAGTGCACTAAAGGACATGGCTGTGGTTATGAAGCAACTTGACAGAGCTGAAGAGGCTATCGAAGCTGTCAAGTCTTTTCGCTCCCTTTGCTCAAAACATGCGCAAGATTCTCTCGACAATGTTCTCATCGATCGACTTGTACAAGGCTATCTATATTCTTATAATGACGTCTACACGTCTGTTAATTTGAGCTATATATAATTGGCATGATTTCAAGGTATATATATATATATGTGATGCACGCAGAAATGTGGTAAGGTTGATGACCAAATAGTGCTGCTAAGGCATAAGCTGAAGATGATATACTTAGGGGAGGCATTCAATGGAAAGCCCACAAAAACTGCTCCTTCTCATGGAAACAAGTTTCAGGTTTCTGTCGAACAAGAAACCTCAAGAATACTGGTATACTCAAGTGTTTCTTCTTTTCTTTTCTTTTCTTTTCTATTTTGAGTGGGATTGTTTAACTGAATTGTATGACTATGACAGGGAAAGTTGGGGTGGGTTTACATGCAAAATTCCAATTTCATAGCAGCAGAAGCCGTGTATCGTAAGGCCCAGATGATCGATCCAGACGCCAACAAGGCCTTGAACCTCTGTCAATGCTTCATCAAGCAAGCCAGGTATAAGGAAGCTAGTTTGGTTCTTCAAGATGTTTTGCAGCAAAAGCTTACAGGGTCGGATGACGTCAAATCAAGAAAACGGGCCAAAGAACTCTCTCTTGAATTGGAAGCCCATCAACCCGATAGCCCAATAAATCTTATGGGATTGTCTATCCTTTCTCTTTTCTTCCTCAATTAAATTGTTTGCAAGGAAATTCTAGCCATATTGGTTTCTGCCGAAGCAAGTGTATTATACTTAAAATAACTCTGGTTTGGTTGGACCGTGTTCGAGCTGGAACTACCCATTCTGTAAATATTTCGTGGCGGCTTACGCTGTGTTTCATAATGTTTATTATCCATCTGCTTCATCCGTGAAAGGAAAATTAGTTTTCCTCTTAAAAATCCAACCTCAATTATGAATGTAGGGCTGTCTAAAACAACAAAATACTTAACTCTCACTAATGGCTATAGATGATCACGACTTAGAATTTCTGTGTCAAAATGACTACATAAATGACCCTTTTTCCAGATACCGCCAGTATTATGTACTCTATAATTGCCTAATTGGGTCTCACCACCTCCCTGGTATGCAGTCCATAATATCTTGGGATTCTAACTTGGCTTTCCGTACGAGATTCAACATTCCTTCCAATACAACTTCTGAAAGATTATTTTTCAAATTTAAACATTCAAAATTTTCAATCCAACTATCGTAAAGATATAACACACTGCTGGCGTTTATCAAATTGGCAGCAGACGCGTCCAACTCCAGCATTCATCTACCCTTTGAGCCACAAATTGATCAGTTAATCGTTTAAAGCTACAGATTACAGCAGCCTAGAAACTAAAACTAGTAACTAAAACATAACCAAGATATGAAAGCACAAGGGAACAGGATAAATCTCGTGACATTTGAGGTATGAATAACAATTGTATAACTATTTCTCAAAGATGTTGCAGCAATACTATACCTTCAGCGATCCCACATTCTGGCAAGCTTCATTCTCACAATTGACTCGTCTACTAATATATATCCAAACAGTTGAGAAATACAACCTATACAAGTATCATCCAAGAAAATACAGAATACATCAAGGGCAAAAAGGAGTCACCAAAAAATTTTGGGCAAACAAAGCTGAATACAAAGCAATATTGAGTGTCTTCTGTCAACCAAAAACTACGCAAATACAAACTAGTGACACTTGAATCCACCACACACGGATAGGACTATGATTAAAATCAAGGCTATGATGATGCCAAGAACAATCAGCTTTATCTTCATATTCTGCAACCACATCTTCCTCCTGATCTGGGTTCCTTGTGTCCTGAAATCTTGTGCCTGTGAAAATATTGAAATATCAAATCATGAGCAACTTCAGATACACATAAAAATAAAATCATTCACAATATTGATATAAAAACAATTAAAGAATCTAATGACAAACAGAAAAACAAAGGACAAACACAAACAACAAAGAACTCCCAGCAATAAAAATGTACAGGAGATGTAATTTGGTACACAGGCTATCAACAGGAGATCAAATAGTATATGGTTCCTCACACAACTGATACAATAATAAAACAACAGACCTGAGACCGAAGATTCTCAGTTTTATCCACCAGAAGCTCGATTTTCTCTCCACGATCAAGAACCTGAAAGGACAAAAGCTTATATTGAATCACACAACATAGAACAGGAAATAGGAAGCATTACAAAAGTTGAATAGAATGACGTACCTTTTCAATGTTTTCCATCATCACCCCTTTAACTTCTGAAACTTGAGCTTTCACCTTTGCAAGCTTACTGACATCCTCAGGATGATCCACACAAAACTGCATTTGCTCCTTCAATTTGGGCCTATGTTGTTATAAATGTTCTAAACAAAGTCAGTCTCATGAAATATGAATATTAATAATCAACACATAATAAGGGAAAAAGAAAGAGGATTACTACCCAAACTCTCTTGTCAGGCTGTTGGCTACAGCTGTAGCCGCCTTTCCTCCCCCGTATTTCTTGGTAAACTCTTCCTTAATTCGCTCGAGAAATCCAATGGGAAGCTGTCTTCCAACAGACTCAACAGCCACGACACAATATGCTGTTATTCAAAATGCTAATCATCAGTCAACAAAATTAAAGACAAGACAAAACAGGAAATTGTCTGAACTCGACGCAGGCAAGTTAGGTTACAAACAGTATACTTAATTAACTGGTGCAACGCTCGAGCATTCTTAATGAAGTACAACTATATCCCTAAACCAAGTAATCTATCATCGATTTGTTCAAGGAGAACGTAAGCCAAGTCAATTAGTGTTTATCTTTAGGATAAATAGAGTAAATGATCAATGCAACCTCTATCGTTTATATACAGACCATCAACATCCAAAAACTAGACCTCTATCGTTTATATACAGACCATCAACATCCAAAAACTAGACACAGAGAAACGATGCAGCATCCACATATCATTCCCAATCTAGATGAACCATTTGAGACATACTACGACAACAAAAATTTCAAATAACGCTTTGAATAAAAAATGGTTGGCGATGTAAATTTGAAATTGGAAACTCTTGTTTGGTCAGACACCGCTTTTTTCTAGATTTAGCTCACTACATAAGATTTCTCAGGAAAAAGTAGAAGCATATTACATCTATACACTTTAAACCCGATCCAGAGCAGCATTCAAAATCAAGTCAACAGCAAGTATTCACAGTAAACAGAGATCTGAATTCGTAACATAATAAAAGCGAAACAAAACCGACAGTTCCGTTGAATCTGAGCACAACGCTAATGAAGCAAAAGGGAAACGCACAAAAAAGTAAAATCGAGAACAGATCAGAAAGAAGGTGGCTTACTGAATCCATCCTCAACGAGATAATTGAAGGTGTGGTCATCGCAGTTGTAGGTGAACTTGTTGTTGGTGGCAGGGAGTTTCTGAAGGCACTGGGCGGCGATTCCGGTGAAGTTACCGGTAAACTCAGTGTATTCGGCCAAGATGACCGTCCCACGGGCGACGAAGCTGTAGATCAAGGATTGCTGGCCCATCTCTGTCACCGATAAACCCTAGGCCAAGCCTTGTCTGTCTGGATTATATTCTATGTATAACTGTAGATTGTAGAGAGAGAAGGGAAAATGAGAGGAAAAGAGTTGGTATTTATCTATCTGGGAAAGTCTAGTCAGAGAAAGCGTGACGATGCGGGTGGGCTGGCGAGGATTTATGATTTTCTAGAGAGGAATTCACGCACCTCGTTGTTTTAGTGTGTGAAAACGTATACTTGCACAAGTAAAATAAGAGTCGTTAAACCACCTTTGCCCTTGTGGAGCTCGTGATATTACGGCTATGCCATCATCATCAGTTTGAAAATTCCCCACAGATTATTATTATTATTATTATATAGTTTTATTTTTGAAAATAACACTTTCAAATAAATTAGTATTGATCCTGCCCCTACCATACACTCTGAACTTGAATTGGGCCTTGGTTGTTGGAAGCTGGCTACAAGTTGGGGTATCCGCTATCATAAAAGCAATATAGACGCTCTATTTTCCTCAATTAGTGGGCCTTGCCTTGTTTTATTTATTTTTGTTAGTGGAACTCCTAATCAAAATTTTATGATCTGATGTTACATAACATAAATGCATTGCAATTTGTAAACTAAGTTAGGTGATTTGTACCATAATAATGCGCTGCGCTGCGCCTCGCCTTCAAATAAGTTATAAGTTATACATATGGGGATCAAAGTCACTATTTGAATAGTAATATGTAATGTAACTCAATAATTATTTTGGCATAAGTATCTATTTTATGTAGAGGAGAATAGTGGAGACAGCTAAACGAATTCCCAACAACCAAAGGCGGCCCTCATATGCTATGCCTATGCGCAGTTGTTGTGTCTCAAAATAGAAGAGAGTAGAGTGGGTGATGCATTGCTGTTGAATGTTGATGCTTCATTTCATTATCATCAGTAAACAAGAAGAAAGATGAGTAGGGGAGTGACTGCAGCTCCTTCGCAATTCACTCCTAGTATCCGCCGCCCGTGTGCTTGTGCTTGTGCCGCCCTTAAACCACCTGCCTCACGCCACCCTCCCTCCTTTCCCTCAAATTGCAACCCTATCTCATCCAGTTTTCCAACATTCCATTTCGCCTGCAACTCCACTGCTAATTCCGGTATAAACAATTCTTCTTTATTTCAATTGATGGGTTGTTGATTTCTTTCTATTTGGCAATTTCTTCTGTTGTTGACCTATCTAGAATTCTGTTCCCATTTTGGTCTGAGAGCTGAATCAAATATTGTAATTCGAATCTGAAAAGGCGGAGTAAGTCAAATCCCAGTATCCCTTGTTTCTTCCATCATAATAATAAAACCAAGTTTTAATTTGCAGGTGAGAATAATGTGAGCAAAACAGTATTGGATGCATTTTTTTTGGGGAAAGCGGTGGGAGAAGCTCTTAACGAGCGAATAGAGTCGAGTGTGGGTGAGTTTCTCAGTATAATTGGCAGATTGCAATCTCAGCAACAAAAGCAAGTCTTGGAATTCCAGGTATGCAATTGTAACTTGTAGGATGAAGATAGATAAGTTAATTGTGTCATCTCTGTCATTGTAACTTGAACAAATCTGTGCAGGAGGAGGTGCTGGAAAAGGCTAGACGAGCCAAAGAGGTTGCATCACGCGAAGCCATGGACTCCAAAGGTCTAGTTTCCAAGTCTGCTTCATTGGGTGTCTCCACAGTCAACAGCGTTGCAGAAACCATATCTGGTTCTGTCATATCCACTGATGATGAAGACCCTTTTTTCGGTTTAATGGGAAAGGATTGATCCTTGGTTATATCCTGGTGCTTGCGTACCTATATCTGCTATATTCACCAAGAAATCATGCATCTAAGACTAGGTTTTTTTGCCTTTGATGTGTACTTGTTAAGAACTGCATAGCAGATCAAAGATACTATTTACTATCCATTGGAAATAGATGCATCAGAAGCTTTGCAGAATTCGTTGACAATGATACTAATAATACACTGTTTTAAGATCAAGATGGTACAATATTTGAAATTTTGCCAACCCATTTCGTTCGAATATGGCTCGTATCTTTCTATAAGATCTGTTTCTGATTACTCGCTGTCCAATTCCACACCACAAGGCAGCTCAGATCTATTTTTAGTGCTTTCATCAGCTAATGCACCCTCATTCTTCATTGTATCCATAGCAGACTCCCTTCTGATATAATCAACCTTAAAGGCGTAATCCTCATTTCCGTCACGGTCCATTGCAGATAAAAGGTTTCCTTTTTTCCTCTTTTACTTCTCTGCTATTCTCAACTTGGCACTCAGCATGCCTTCCTCAGCATAGCATGCTACTGGCTGATTTCTCCTTTGGGACTACATTTTCTTCTTCTGGCTGGTTTCTCCTTTGGGACTACTTTTTCTTCTTCTGATTTTATGGACTCATCATCACCATTGCCTTGCGTTGGAGCTTGCTGCATCGTCCTGCATATAGAGTGCGACGGGATTAAGGTAAAATGATGCCCCCATAAACAATGAAATGTGATCATTGTTATAAATCAAGAGGGGGTGAATTGATATATAAGCCTTTTTGTAGCTTTATTGCACAATATGTGCCTTAATCAATTTCCTAAAGCCGTGAGCTATCAAGCTCATAAGATTTATCAGAGTATCAATGCAGCGGCTCAAATCAACTTTCAATGATTCACACTTGAATCACTTTTACTTCCACAAAT
>JBBMKE010000001.1:69052-80335 GCA_037834125.1 Lippia alba | reverse complement strand
TACATTATTAGTTCATATATTATTAATACACATACATATTTTATTATAATATATGATGCATAATTAGTTATTACATATTATCTCATTAAACATAGCAGTTAATATCATACGTGTTAGTAAATTATATAATTATCAAAACATGTTAGTACCATAAGCCATAGCATTTGAGACACAAAGTCATAAGCATATATACATTATTAAAAACATACAATATGCATTGGTAAATTATATATTTAAAAAATATATATATATATATATATTATTTTATTTTTTTTGGTTATGTGTATAGATAATATATTACAAATTATATATATATATTTTGGTGCACAGCAAGATCGAGCTTGTCCATCCACGATTTGACGCCGAGCCCATTCGAGATCGGCTCGCGGAGCTCGCAAGATGGCTCGGCTTGTTTGCAGCCCTAACTCTCATATTTAGATCAAATAATATGAGACACCCAAATGAATTTGAAAATTATAAATGACCCCCTCTCCGTTTGGATTCTTAATAATTTCATCAAAATTTTAAATCTAAATAAGTTTTTTAATAACAGAGCATCCCGACGAATGAATTTGTATATCTAGACCTCAAATGAATACAATAATTTTTTAATGTGTTTTCTAATGGAGAGGGGGTCATTTGTAATTTTAAATCTTAATAAGTTATATTCTTTATCCAATATAAATAGTCAATATGAAATTAAATAATTGAATCTTATTTTTTTTATAAGATTTCATTATATTTATTATTTTATAAATTTATTTTTGTATTAAAATTTAAAAAATTCAACATATGTGACATGACATAATTTAAATAACAATCCTATGATACATGTATTATCACAACGAGAGGATCACATGAAAACCTCAAGAGATGTCAATGTGTACTTGAGGTCAATTACCCCATAGGTCGGGTCACTCAGCCAGAGCGACTCACATAACCTCCCGATCGAACATTAGACAAGACGTCAATAAGTAAGAAAAAAAAAAAATCCATAGGACAAGACCAAGCTGGCCAAACTTAGAGATTGTGAGGTCGGCTGGTCGCATGCCCAAAACTTTATTGTCAATCTACAAGAACATGTGTCATTATTTGAAGTCGTATATTAGACTGTCGGAGGATTTAATGTTCAAGATATCAGATTTGTTAATAAGGAAAAGAAAAGTCAACCCATCCATTCAAGAAGGTCAAAAGCCTGTTTAATTTCAAGTTGAAAAAATACGCATTGGATACCATACTTTAGTAAAGTATGTAATTCGTATGCTTTTGATATTACTATAATTAGCACTCGCTATTAACTCAGTTAGATACATGCGGATAACGTAACAACAAACTCTTTACCTACTTATCAACTTATAGATCGAAATTGATTTAAGTATTAGAAGGCTTATGCGGGTAAAATCTTATCGCAAATCAAGAAAGACACAAAATATTTGACTGATTGATAGTTAACGAGTTAATCTTACAACCGTTTTGAATTTGAATACGAATTAATAATATATATATCTCACCATTTATTTTCCAAAATATTTGTCATTAACAATCTTAAATTAACATATTTTAAATGAGTCAATTAAAAACAATAAACAAACTTTTAGAATGTATTTTATTTATTTTTTCTCCTATAACTTATTTATATGGATTAAATTGGCTCAGAGCATTAAGTTCTAAAATTCTCCGAATTAATGATAGTTACGTTTTCAGATATTCAAAACAAATCCAACGTTATTTTATACCATTTGGTGGTAGATCTCTATAATGTAATTTTTGGTAAATGTTATATTTTTGTAATGATACATATTTTATTGGTAATCCGTAATGAGATCTTTTATGGGATTGCAGTGGCCAGTGGGATGAAAACCCGTTGAAGCCCTAAAAGTGTCTTAAGAATATGTCGGTGTCAGTAGACTGTAGACCCAAAGGCATTCCAAGATTGGGCCGGACAAGCCCAACTGATCAAACAAACAACCCACATCCACACACACAGCCCCCTCGCTTTCTATTCGTCCGTTGAATTAGATTCCATCATCGTCTCGTCTGCAATTGCTAGAGAAAATTCCCACGTGAAAAGCCAGGTTCGCACATTTCCAATCCTCTTCTCCTTCCATTTTCCTCTCAAGAAACCATTAATTCCTTTCCACCTTCTCTCCATTGAAGCGCTGATGGTGGACTTTCCGTAGGTTCACTTTTTTGTTGACCAATCGAGATTCATGCGTCTCTGTTGCTTGAGTTATTTTCAGCTCGGAACTAGTTGTTTTTGGCATTTAGATGTTTTGCTTTTGCTCGTACAGTATGATTTATGTTTTTATTCTAGCATTACTGAACAACTCCAGCTGGTTATTATTCGATGGTTTAATTCTACTCAATTATTGTGTCCGGTGCAACTTGTGTTTGGTAGTGGTCAGGTCCCATAGCTGCGATTGGGAGAGGAACACATTTCAAATACCTGTATATTGCTTATATTACTGAGATTGATGGAATTCGTGTTCTATCTGGCGCTACATCTTTCAAATGTCATATTGTTTGCCATTCTGATTATGTGTGATTACTGGTCAGGTGTCGTGACTTGTATGATTCACCATTAGCTAACTAGGATAGCAAAGGGTATAATAGGATGTACTTCCATCACGAGATTATTCAGATTCATAACTTCAATGTGTATCTTCATTTATATAATATAATTTCTGATATGCTATTTCCTGCATAATTGGCATTCTCTGTAGATTAAGTTAATTTCTGAATCCTTTTGTAATCTCTATTTGTGCTATTGTAGGTGCTAATTGGAAGCCATTGCAAATTGAGCGTTTCTTCACTGCATGTAGTCCTCAGAATGAGCTCAAACTAAGGATAGAAACCTTGGCTATGGCAAAATATGTGGCCATTCCATCTGTTTCCAAGCTGCAACTTCGTGGAAACCTCTTAGAAGATCAATTCTCTCTCGGCAAAACTTCACATCTGCCAGCCAGAAGGTTTTATTTACTCCTTAATCACTAGTTACTTATGCCCGATATCTTGGTTGTGTCTCTACAATTTTGCCTAAAGAATAACCAGTCAATAATGTTTCTCAAAACTCACTAGTTTGCACAATTGTTACATCTACGTGTTTTGTGGGATCTATTTGAAATGCAAACAAGATCCTGTAATGGTGGGACAGTTTCGGATTTATTCCTTGCTGTTTTTCTGGTTTGAGGGACATGGCTGAAACACTTATCAAGCAAGACCTTAGAAAAGCCTAAAAGTATAACAACTCTGGGTAAAATGGAACATGTTGCCAAATGATTTCTGGAGCATAAGTTTATTTTTTGAGATCTGCTGTTTTTAAATAAAATTGAAAGATTAATATGCTACTAATAGACAATGTATCTTCACCTGATCGATGAAGCTCAAACCGAACTCTCCCATCCTTTTAGGCACAGGGATGCGAGAACCAATCCGAATAATCAACCGTTTTTTTTTATAAAATCTGCCTCCAGCAAGACAAGATAGGGGGACGCCAAAAAGGCGTATAGTGCAGGAGCACTCCAATTTTTTGGCATGGTCCTGTTCGACATTGAACTTTTTCCACTACTTTAAGCTGCATAATTAGATAATATGTAGATGTAATTATAAGGGTATTCTTGCATTGCTTTAGCATATCTGCTAACTCTTTATTTTTACCTATTTATGCCCCCCTTTAGGAGCTTCTATTATGGCAATTTTAAAGTTAAACATGTCTCACAATGGAAGGCCCCCAAGCTCATGGCTTCTCATTCAAGGATCCTGAATGGATGTCTGAGACATGGCACGAGCTGCAGATGCTTGAGTTCTGTAGTGAATGCTGATGCTGTAGTTACTTCTGAATGGGTTCCTTTTGTAAACAAAGTTCTTTTGTTAGCAAGCATTAGCCTTACATATATGGCTGGAGTGATTCCTGCTGAGAAGTCCCTGTTCAATACTCAAATAAACACTTCTCTTGATGTGGTTCCTGAAAAAGCTTCCTCCTCGGGTAGGTAAGGAAGGTTAGTGGGTAAAATCATGAAACTATATCTCTAGATGTCTGAAGATTGAAGCATCCTGTGCATAGGATTTACTATGAGCTCCAAACTCGAGTTATTATTTTCTTTTAATTGCAGTGCTGCTACAAATGATGACGAGATCTGCTTTCAGTTTGCGTGGGATGTTGTGAAACGCAAGCTCATGGATTCCTTATCAACACTTAAGAATGAAGTGAACCTAGATGAAAGACTTGGGGAATTTGAGCGAAATCCTGCAAGACAGCCTTCAAGTCTGTGTGCTCTAGCTGAAGGTCCAAGAATAAGATTGCTGTGGACATCATTTCATTGGCTCAACAAAGAGGCAGGCAATTTATATCTTTTTTGCTTTAGACCCATTTAATTATCTCTTTCATATTGTTAGGATAGGGAATTCTTTTCTTAATCTTCTCTACTGGTACTGGTGCTTATGCTTTTCACTAGAAATCAGGGTGTAAGAATACATGAAGAGCGCAGGACAAAGTTATTGAGAGGTTGACGGTTATATTTGAACTTTTTCTTCTATGAGGATTCTGTAAAATCATTGGAATATTCTTTATCCATGAAGATAATATGCTCAGAGAGAACGTTCCGTCTAGCTAATACCATGTTTTAATAGGAGAAATGACCAAGTGGATTTTTTCTATTGAGTTTATCCTCCTTTCGGACGTGGATGGATAGACTTATAGTTCATTTTAATTTTCGAACCATAGCATTCTCGTCTACCTCTACCTTCAAAAGGTTCACAATTTTCTCCTTCAGGTGGCAAACATCTCTAGAAGCTCTCTTACAAAGTCAGCAAATGACTTCTTGGCTGTCTTTGCTGGAATTATTCAGAACTGCTGGCAGCCTCTATGCATGGCATGGCTGGAAGAGGAGCTTCGTCTTATCTCAAGAAAATCTGATAAGGCATGTTGCCTGCTGGAATACAATTTTGCCGCAAAAGGTTACATAAGTTGCTCAAAGAAAGAAAAATTAGGATCTTGATTATCATTTTTTGCTATGTCCTTTCTCTCAGGAACTGCTTTCTTTGGTTGAAAATAAGTTAAGTGGATATGGGAACATAATTCAAAACATCAGAAAGTCAGGCAAGGAGGATTTGTATGCAGAGTTGGTATATGCCCTTAAATTTGGTTCTTCTAGGTAAAGGAGCTTCAAATCTGTTTGATTGCAGTTTTGAATATTGATTTATTACTATATGTTTCCGTCTCATCTGGTCTTCTACTCTGACTATTATCTGAACCCTTTGACACATGTTCTTTTCTTTTTTCTCCTTTTCATTCCCTCTTTCTGATGAGCATCTTATTATAGTTCTGCTGAGTTGCAAAGAACTGAAATGAGACGTGTCAAAGAAGAGTTGAAAGAAATATTGATAACATAAGCAGAACCAGGGACCTCCAACGCCATGACAAAATATATTCCCAATAACTTTATAAGTTTCGGATCAGCAATCCTCTTTCATCAAATTCTTCACGAATTGTCTTTTTTTATGCTTGGTTGATACCTTTCTTTCTTCATACTTTTTGCTGGAATCTTAGTATAGTTTCCTTTTCAGTTCATTTTTTAGTTGATTGATACCGCACCATAGGATCTGATCATATGTTATACTTGGTAAATTGGTGCATATACCACTAATGGCCAGAACAAAAAAAGTCAGTTATAGAAATAATCTGTACAACTCCATATTAACTACAATATTTTTGTCCATCTGGACCATGCTACGACAAGCTCTCTCATGGATGTATATGTATGCTTTGACAGGGAAGGCGGCTATTATAATTGCAACTTGTTTATCCAGCATGGAGTATCTATATTAGAAGATCTGCTGATCACATTAGCAGATGGCATTGCAAGTATGTATTTGGAGCTTATATCTGTGGATAGTAGTTTGTCTAATGAAATGAACAACCTCGGTTTGAGCTTGTGTACCCTGTCAACGAGAGCACTTCAGAGACTACGTAATGAGGTACAACTTACCATTTCTTTGTTGTCCTCCTGGGTTGTCCATCACTTTTTTCTGGGTACAGTAATAAGCATACCCTGTCTCCTGTGAAGTATATATTGTTGAAGAATGAGATTTGTGTTTATCAAGATCAAACTTTGCATATTGCTGTTAGTTTGGATATATTTTCATTAAAATTTTCACTTCATTTCCTATAGACACTTGTTAATTCTTGTTCGCATTTTCTTCTGCTAGTTTGGTTCTCTGCACTTCTGCAACTATGTTGTATGTGGAGGATGGAATATTGACTTTACTGACAAATGGTGTGGATATTTATAGCAGACCGTAATAGTACATTTCCTAAATAATATGTATATAGGACGGAGATTGATGTTTGTACTACTCGGGGCGGAGCCAACTGAGGACAGGACACCCCACCCCACTAATTAATCACTCAAAATTGATTTTTTATAATATAAATATATATTATTGAAAATAAATTAATTAACACTTTTTAAGTGTATAAAATTTACTAGCTATTATATATAATAAATGTTATATGTATATATTATCTTAGACATAACTCAAGTTTCGCTTGAATATGAAAATAATTAGATGGGTGAACTTTTTGTTATGATGCTCTGAACACTTCAGAAAAAAAAAAATCAATGTATTTGCTTTTATGCAAGAAAAAATTAGTGCACTGTATCTTCTTGTATAGATAATGTATCATATAAGAGATAAAAGATATCATATATCAGGAAGGTAATTCTAATCAAAACCTAACTCTGTCGAATTAATATCACAAAAAAAAATTCTAATTCTCAATACATATCATTTTAATAAAATGTTGTGAATTCGAATTTTAATTTCGAATATAGAAGACTTAATATATATTTTTTTTTCCCCAACTGTCTATACTTTAACTTACCTATAATTTACCGAAAGGATTAATTACTACACGCAATAGTGGTTCTTATAATCCAAAACAAATTTTAGCTTTTTTCTTTAATAAAGGACGATATTAGTATCTGTACATGAAAATTTTAGTTTGAAAAAAAAAATTGTGGGAGCAAATTGAAGGGAACACAAATAGTCGAAAACAGTTATCATCTATGAGTTTTAGTGCCTTTAATCATTTTTAAGTTATTATTATTATTATTTTTTTACTATATTGAGGCCTAGGAATTTTCAGTCCCCCACTGATGACAAATCCTGGATCCGCCCCTGGTACTGCTTCATGGTGGAATATGATCCGATGTATGCTGAGTGCAGCCTATCAAAGTGCATGGTTTCTGTAGATTTAGCTTTCTTACATATCATCTAAAACAAACTCTGGTTAACAGGTGGCATTGCACCAATGGTTGCATCAAAACATGGCAGCCGTGGTATCCATGTACGAAGATCAGTTTGATCTTTGCACACTTCAAAGCCAACTCATCGAGGAATCCAGCAGCAGTAAGGATGAAAGTTTTGGTTGGTGGAAGAAGCTTAGCAGTAGAAGATCAGGACCCATATCATCACCCTTGCGTTTTGTCGTGATCAACCACATCTCTCTCCCTGTTAAAAGGACCAAGGAGTTAAGGGCACTAACTGGGTGGTATGTCTACTAATTCTTTTATCTTTTTCTTTTTCTTATAGACTTTTAGTATTGTTTAGGCGTGAAATCGTCCTACCTACGTATCGCTCTCCCTTTTCTCTCTTTTATTTTCATTAAGAGGACTTCAAATAACCTGTCCGTTAAAGATGCAAAGAAGAAATGGGATAGCCGACTGCTATGTTTGAATTTTTTTTTAACTTTGGGACAATGGACTACAGACAAGATTTCTAATTTGATTATGTTGGCTATTTCTAACTCTTGCATCTGTGATCTTAAAACCCTTTGCTTATGACCGTTGAATAACTTACTCATATTTTTACATTTTTCATGAGCTCTTAATGCATCTATAAGAAACCAATTTCCAGAATTTCCAATTTATAGTTGGGTACTTTCTTTTCTGTTGCAGGAGGTACTACTTCAGTCTCTTCCTTGAACTAGCTGATATCACCATGCCATTTGTAAGAACAGTCGTTGCTAAAGTCAGCGATGCCATCTCTTTCTTCCTAGTCTGCTTGATAGGAAGGTCCTTGGGCCTTATCTACTCTGGAATTAGGAACTCCTTAAAGCGAAAGTAAGGTACAAAGCAACACCCTGGATTTCTATTCGTTCTGTTGCATATTTTGAAATGGTATGGTGAAAACCATCTCGCATTTTGGCCTGGGCATTCGTGGTCTATGCTTTTCTGGATTGGATGTTTGGCAGATTCTTCAAACGGATAGTTGACTTAGGTGACTTACAATGTTACTCTCTTTGAAGATACTCTTTTGATTTTGAGTAGCTGGAAAATTCTTTGGACAATCTGTTTCAATTGGAGTACTATTGTGATAATTTAATTCCCATTTTTCCTATGCACTTAATATTACTGTGACGTTGGATAACATACTTGTTCTACCGAGACAACCACACGGGTTAAATTTATTTCATCATAATAAGTTCCCCCATCAAGATTCTTGTTTAGATCCTTAGCTCATATAGATTGGTCCCAGTAGTTGTTTGCGATTCAGAGAAGCTACATAGCAATATAAACAGTGTTTTGGCTGCTTCTTAGTGAGGGTTTGCTTGTCCATTGTGATTTACTAGGGAAAACAGAGATATGACACGATTTCTTTGTTGTCCATTGACAATGAGTGTATCTATTAAATAGCGGCCTCTGACAAAGGAACCAAGTATTGAATATGTGGCAAGAACTGAGCAATAGGAATGGAATATTGAGGCTGAAAAAAGCGGTTCCAATAAATAATCACTCCATGCAGGTGAAAGAAAGCAACATTCTTTTGACCGAAAAGTTGAAATCAGGGTAACATATAGTGCAGGATAATGAGGATTACTCATGAATAAAATATTTAATTGTTGCTTTATGCTTAGGCCAAAGTGTTATTTACTTTACAGTATCATAAATTTTTATAATCTTGCTTTGAGATTATTTTGTGATTTCTCCTATTGTTCCCGTGTGGATGTGGAGGTTTCATCAGCAAGAATTACAAGCAAAAATTGTGGGTGTTGCTGGTTTGAATATTTATCTGCAAAATATGGTGGGGAAACATGGAAAATGACGGGCAATAAGCCATTTTTCTTTTGTAAAAGATGACAAAAAAACAAAAGTACATTTCAGAAGATAATCCCCATGCCCTACCATTTTTGCACAACTTGAATATCTTTTTCTGAAGAAACTTCTTGGTTTACCCTTGAATCAACTATTTGTGTTGTCATTTACTGAAAAGAGAGATCTTAGTCGACTTTGGGTTTTCGTACCTGTTTTACTGTGGTAAGTTAATAGAGAAGCGAGTGGGAAATCTCAAAATCAAGAGATATTGCTAATGCTACCGTTGAGTTTTGTGAAATTCAAATTACGTCTTTCCATGAATTGTTGTGCGAGAGTAGGAAAAGCAGCTTTGAACCAGTGATGTGAGGACTAGTGTGCATTGTCTGGGCTAATTGAGAAGCAAATAATATAAAAGTGATGGGACATTGAGAAACGAGAGATTATGGGCATGATTGGAGGGGTTAGGTTGATAGTCACTTTCAAATTACATATACTGTTACTGTAACTACATATATCCTTATTTCCTGTTTTACCTGAAACAGAAAAGTGGGTTGTTCCTTAGTGGGAATTGGGAATGGGAGCTAAATAATCTACAACAAGATTTTGAGTGGGGAAAAGTTGAATTATGTAGTGGGCCTTGCTCGGTTTTAATTTTTCATCTACAGAACAGAAGCTTTATTTGCTTTAGTGAAAGTGGGACTGACAACATTTACTTGATTGAGTTAGAGCCCTCGAGATTGGGCGCATGGTATGTATATTTGTAAAATTATCGTAAGCATGCATGCAATGCAAGTCCCAGTCCCAGTCTCTTCTGATAAAGATTGAATAAAAGCTACGCCAACTACAAGATGTGCTGCATGCTGGCAATGGCATAATAAAAGATTGATTTTATGCCATTCCTGTCTTTTCAGACTCCCATTTTCCTTTGATTATAATATATGTATGCAATGTACGTGCTCCAGCCTCCTTATTTGCTTACCTCAATCGGTTGAAATTTGGGAGCATAACACTAGTATGTATATATGGCATTATTTGTTGAAAAAAGTTGGCAATTATGATCCCTAGTTTTTGGGGGATGATTAGAAAATTATGAATTTCTTACGGTCAAGAAAATACGGCAAGCGAGCACGTGAGTGTTCACTCAACTAACTTTGAAACTTGAATTAACCTTAGGGGATTTGGTCTGTTATCCAAAGGTTTGTAAGAGAAAATGATCAGTCAATGAAATGATGTGGAAATTATTAAGCAAAATTGGCATGAAAGGCCAAAAAGTAGATGGAAGGTGGGGGTGTAAACAAATAAAAATAGAGAGAGGTAGGTTCAAAAACCAAAGAGAAACAAGGAAAAGGAGACAAGACCTTGTTATGGAGAGGAGAATACGATGCCTTTTTCTTTTTCCGCATTTATAATTTACAGCACATATCTTTCTTTTTAATTCTTTCCATCTTATTTTCCCCTAAGAGAACCTTAACTTTCTCCTCTGTTTTTTTCCTCACAAACATACATACTACATAAACCATTTTTGTTCTCTCACTCTCTCTTCCCCACAGACGGAGTTCATAACTCATAAGCTTTCTTAGTCATATATATTTGGGGAATAGAATAATTGGCAAAGTTAATTAATCCTCTTGGCCAAAAGATATATTAACTAGGAATTGCAATATTTCGCGAAATTATTCGAGGATCCTAGTCGTGTTTGGGCCAATCTACAAACAAAGAAAAGAGGAATGCCAACACACAAGTAAATCGTGGTGTCATAATAGCTTACTTCATTTTACTTCGATCAGATCAATATTAATCCTCGGATGGATAAGTATTTTATCTGTATTGTATATTTGGTGTATATTTTCTAGAATAAGAAATATGAATAATCACACAACAAGCTCAACATTTTTTTAAATTGGAAACTAAATATTTTTTTGGGTAAAAAATAGTAGTCAAATGGTTTATAGTGCTTGAAAATGCCCAAATAGGCAATTTCTTCACGGTTTTTGGAGAATCACAATTACATAATTATTCATAAAATTTATGTGTGTGTATCTAAGTTTTATTCATAATTCCCAGTTTAGGCCTTTAGGGTTCTTTATTTGTGAATCTTATTCCAAAAAAAAAAAAAAAATGCTTTCACAACAATAAAGAGAAAAAGGGTAGGGCACCAAAGTCAATATCTTCCTTTGGCAGCCTTTCT
>JBBMKE010000001.1:45280-62224 GCA_037834125.1 Lippia alba | reverse complement strand
GTTTTTCTATTGTTGGTCTTGTCTGAGGATTTCTTGGTTCACTATGAGGTACATTAATTCTTTTCGTTATTTTTCAGGTTGGATTTTCACACCAGAAGACCCCCTCCCCCCGATGTGATTATTTATTGGTGGTTGTTGGTGGTTTGTTGGTAGCGGGCGTTGGATCTGAGCAAGGGACAGGCGGCGGCGACGACGGTGGATCTGAGAAGGGATAGGCAATGGATGGTGTACATGGGGAGGTGGTTGGCGGAGTTGGACTTGGAGAGGTGGTGCCGGCAGACTGGTGGCGTGATTAAGTGAAGAAGATGATAGGTGATATTTGTATAGTTTTTTTATTTTTTTAGGCTGTAATGAGCTAACATTATTTTACAAGGGTCAAATTACAATATTTTTAACAGTCACGTGCTTTGCACATGCCATTTTCGTTTATAATTAACGGAAAAACTAACGGTGGGACTAAATTTGCAAAAAAAAGACTTTATGAGACGTAAATTGCGAAATCAATAATTGTTGGAACTAAAATAAAAAAGTGGGTAATTTGTGGGACGAAAACAACAATTTCCTCCGTAAAAAATAAACCAAATATAAATTGGAGGTAGATGCTCTCACTTTTTTCTCCTCCAAATGCCCAATTTTGGTGACAACGACCACACACAATCAAACTGCTTAAACATCGAACACGTTACAGCTCTCCGTTACACCATGCCTGCATCCGGGCCGCCGTGGTATGCAGTCGTTACTCTAGTGCCACTTCACTAGCACAAAAGCAGTTCGATATTTAGTACCACGCACCCGAACCTCATACCGAGCCTCCATGCCATCCAAGTCCCCACTAGATATCCGTCCTAACCTTACTCCGAGCCTACGCATTTATATAACCCTCGCTTTTGATCCCTCTTCCCAAACCTCAGGCTCAGATCCCTACGCGACCCCTTTTATTTTCCAGCTAATTTCCGGATTTGCATATCGGATATTTTTTCCTCTCTGTAATTTTACTCTCCCCTTGAATTCACACAAATTCTGCTTCTGATGTTCGTTTTTTTTTTTCGGATTAAGAGATTTTAACCAAGCGCTTAATAAAATTGAATAATTCTCTGCGTGAGTGTGGTTTGATTTGGATTATATTTTTTTGAGTAATAAAAGAGTTCTTCCAACAAATTTGAGACCGAGATCGGCGTGAGGATTTTGATGAGAACCTGTTGTTTCGCTGGTTTAGATGAATAATTTGTGAAGGTTGCAGGAACCTGCGACTTTCAGCCGTGAATTGAGACAAGTGTACGGACTTGAAAATTTCCTTTGGATTTCTATTGTTTTTTGCTGTAACGGCATTTTCCCGGTAGAGATGTTACGGGGTTGTTTTGACTGGAGTTTAATGTTTCTACTTTCAGTTTGGTTTGACTTAGGGTTTTTGATCGGGGATCTTGCATGGATCGTCCTTGGAGGGTTGGATCTCTATAATTTGGTAAGTTGTAGGTAATATCACTGGATTTTTCTGAATTAGGGCTTTCTAATGTTTCTCTGCTTGTTTCTACAAATTCGAGTTAAGGAGTTTCTTCAAATTGCTTTTGATCGTGATTGGACTTGATTTCAGTGTAAGAAAAGCAGCTGAAGGAGCAGAACTTCCTGGAGTCGATTTTGGAGAATAGTCATGGCACAGAGTAACTGGGAAGCAGACAAGATGTAAAGATTCTCAATTATTATGTTTGTCATTTTCTTGTCTTCTTACTTTCTATTCGTGGGGAAGTAAGAAAATGAGACAACAGAATCTTTTATCTACGTTTATTCTGCTTAATTTTATTGTTGCATAAAAATTAGTAAGTGTGTAACTGATTTTCCCAATGAATTCTTGAGGATGGGAAGAGTTTAACAGCTTCTACTACATGAGAAATTCTTGAGTTGACAACTTGGAACAGCTTGATATCTTGGCTTTCTTCTTCAGTTCTAAATATGGTGTTTGTCTTTATTTACTTGGGGATTATTGATTCTCAGGCTTGATGTCTACATTCATGACTACTTGTTGAAAAGAAAATTGCATAATTCAGCAAAAGCTTTCATGACCGAAGGAAAAGTTGCTACAGATCCTGTGGGTAAGGATTTGCTGCACACGATGTTGATAAGTTTTTTTACGTGTTATGAGCTTGGATTGTTTTTGTGTTCGAAATTGGTCTGTAAAATTGGTTTCATTCTGCTTTTTGCATTCCAAATGGAATGCCACAGATGATGTCTCAACCTCTTAACAATTAATTTTTTATGCTTTTAGCAATTGATGCACCTGGAGGATTTCTCTTTGAATGGTGGTCTGTCTTTTGGGACATTTTTATTGCGAGGACAAACGAGAAACATTCTGAAGCAGCAGCAGCTTACATAGAGGTTTTTGTAACGTTCGGTTCTTTTTTAGCTGCTTTTAATTCGGACTGTACAGTATTTGTACACCCGGAATGCATGAATTCTTAAATTTTACATTCTATTTCCATCGTAATTTTAGACACAGCAAATCAAAGCAAGGGAACAACAACAGCAGCTTCAAATGCAGCAGTTACAGCTAATGCAGCAGCGTAATGCCCAGTTACAGAGAAGGGATCCTAATCATCCTCCACTTGGTGGTCCAATGAATTCTGAAGGAATGATAGGGCAACCATCTGCCAGTGTGTTGGCTATGAAAATGTATGAAGAGCGTATGAAACATCCTCATCCCATGGATCCAGAGACATCTCCAAACCTTATTGAGGCTAATCGAATGGCACTGCTCAAATCAGCTTCCAGTCAACAAGGGTACTACTGATATTGCCTACTTCTCGGAATATGTATTCAATTAGAATATTTGTAGTTCGATAGATCGTTTATAGTGTTTCTTTTTATTTCTTGTGGTTGATTCAGGCAGTTGATCCAAGGTTCTGGAGGCATGTCTGCAGCATTGCAGCAAATGCAAGGGCGACCACAATTGGCTACTGTAACTACTGAAACATTTCTTTCATTGGATATTTTGCTATGGTTTCTTCTGTTTCCTCTCTGAGCTCAACAATGGAACTTTTTGATACTTCTAGGACATTAAAGGGGACGTTAACTTGGGCTCAACTCAGAAATCGTTGCCTATGGACCCCTCGTCAATATATGGGCAGGCAATTCTTCAGTCAAAATCTGGACTCGGTGGTGCAGGTAACATTAGAAAGAAAGTTATGGCAAATTTTATTGTTCTTTCTGACATAGGTTAGAGCTTGTTTAGCTTGTTAGCTGATGTGATGGAGACTAATCCTAAGTTTTTCTTTTCTCTCAGGGTTGAATCAAGGGGTCACTGGTCTTCCACTGAAGGGTTGGCCTCTGACTGTGAGTTCCTTGTCTTTGATTTCCATCTTTATCTTTTTTTCTTTTGAGGAAGTGTCTGGCTAAGGGATATCGATTATTAACTACTGATGCTTATTATATCACTCAGGGAATTGACCAATTACGGCCAAGTTTAGGTTTACAAGTACAAAAACCGAATCTGCCATCCCAGAACCAATTTCTTATGGCATCGCAACAACAGCAGGCTCTAGCACAAGCTCAGGCACAAGGGAACCTTGCAAACTCTCCAAACTATGGGTTTGGAGGAGTACCAAGGGGTAACTTCAATGCAAAAGATGGTCAACCCTCAAGAAATGATGGATCTATTTGCTCCCCCATGCAATCAAATTCACCAAAGGTTGATGTGGCCTTGAAATTGAAATCAATTACATTGTTCTACCCCAATTTGGCCATGCCATCCAATAATGGTCTTAGACATATTGGAGCATTTCTTGCGCTTACTTGATAGCATTCCATGAATGTTTTTTCTACTGTTTTCTTGAATTGTTTGGTTTTACTTTTAGCTAGAGTATGTGCAGTGCAATTGAGCTTTGCTTAAACCCAGGGAGTTTGATTTTTGTCTTTTCTGTCATTTTTACTCTATATTGGAAAAAAGGGCTGCCACGGGATAAACGGATATGGTGGCGTGGAAGGTCTTGAACTACTGAATTGATAAAGATGTATTTTCGACACCAATAACAATATTTTTACGCCCTTCATATTTAATCTTTTCTAGTTTATGTTAGGTTGATATTCAGTTTCTTCTATGCTTGCAATTAATTTTTGTCCATGTGAGCAGATGAAAATGGGCCAAATGCAGCAGTCATCCTCTCAACAACAGGATCAGTTACAGCAGCAACAGCAATTGCAACAGGTAGTTTCTTATGCAGTTCTTGATTTCATAACGCTGGATGAATAATTATATTGTTTCAAATGTGTTTTGGCTAATTCCGTTAAGTGCTTGAGGAAAGCATTGACAATTTAGACTCGTAATTGTCCCCATCTTTCTGCATGACAGCATAAAGGATATGACATCTTTGATCTATAACAGAATAACAGGAAAAGAAAACAACACTCTTCATCTGGGCCTGCCAACAGTACGGGTACTGGAAATACGGTAGGCCCTTCCCCAGGCTCGCCACAGTCTACACACACGCCTGGTGATGGAATGACCACTGCTAGCAGCCTGCAGCATGTCAACAGTGTATCCAAGAGTATAATGATGTATGGTGCAGATGCAGCTGGTGGAATTGCTTCATCTACAAATCAGCTAGTAAGACTGGGTCCTTTCTATTGTTCATAGATAGTGATGTGTACTTAATTTTTTGAAAATAGTTCTTTGAGTATAGAAAGTAGTGTCTTCTAAACCTTTTCCAAGATTGTACTTACTTTGGGTTTTAATTTTCTAGCTGTATTCAGGGCCTGCCTACAATAAATTTGAATTGTAAGTTATGCAACATGCAATGTTGATGTGGGTTGTGTTATTATTTTCGTTGTACAGGATGACTTGGAAAATTTTGAAGACAATGTGGAATCCTTCTTGTCTCATGATGGAGGGGATGGAAATATTTATGGCTCTTTGAAACAAACTCTTACTGAGCATAAGGCAGATACTTCTAAAGGTGGGTTGGTTTTGTATAATGTCTTTGAAGTTTCTATCTGCTACTTGATGCAATTTCCATTGTGGCAAAAAGTTAACTTAAATGCTTTCCCTTTTTAGCAGGTTTTTCGTTTGGAGAGGTTGGTTGTATACGAACAAGGAATAAAGTGACTTGTTGCCATTTCTCTTCGGATGGGAAGTTGTTAGCTAGTGCTGGGCATGACAAAAAGGTATAGCTCTTTCTTCCCAATGCTGCCTTTTCATCATAAATGAGCACATGATACCAGTTCCTATATTTTGCATTCTTGTTAGCCGCTTGAATTCCTGATTTTTTATTTTAATCTTTACTTAAATGTGCTTGTATATTAACATTGAGCTATTTACGGAAAGTAACGTTTGTGGTTATCAACTGGGGCCCCCTTTTGGTTCTTGAATTAGGCTGTTCTTTGGAATATGGATACTCTGCAAACGGAGTCCACCCCAGAAGAACACCAGCTCTTAATTACAGATGTTCGCTTTCGGCCAAACTCGACTCAACTTGCGACAGCGTCATTTGACATGTCTGTCAGAATATGGGATGCAGCTAACGTAATGATTTCTTCTCTTTAATCTTATAAATTTTGAAACTTTAGACAGTTGAAAATGAACTTGGGAATAGCACAATCTGGAAAATGCCCACCTCCAACTTCTGCACACATCATCACGTCTCTATGGTTCGATGTACAATTGCACCAACTGAATCTAAATAATTTTTGTGCAGCCGAGCTATTGTCTGCACGCTTACACAGGCCATAAGTCTCATGTGATGTCCCTTGATTTCCATCCTAAGAAGAATGACCTGTTTTGTTTCTGTGATAGTAGCAATGAAATACAATATTGGGGCATGAGTCCATTTTCATTTACTCGGAATTCCAAGGTTTGGCTATCCAACTTTGATTTTATCTACTGCCTGCTTATCTGAAGGTGTAAATTGTAATTTGAAGTGGTTACATTGCATGGTGTAGCAAAGAGGCAGTTCACAAGTGAGATTTCAACCTATAACCGGACAATTATTGGCGGCTGCATCAGAGAAGGTGGTTTCCATATATGATGTTGAAAACGACAGGCAAACACATTCTTTTCCGGTTAGTTGTGCATTATTATTGATAGTGCATTAGTGGTGATGCTATGTTGTGCTAAGAAAGAGTTTTGGTGTTGTAGGGGCATTCTGGTGTTGTTAACTACCTTTGCTGGGATCTGAACGGAGACCTGTTGGCTTCTGTTAGTGAGGACAGCATCAAAGTTTGGTCATTAGCCTCCGGCGAGTGCATTCATGAGCTCAACTCCAATGACAACCAATTTCATTCATGCGTCTTTCATCCAAGCTATTCTGCTCTCTTGGTCATCGGAGGATTAAGGGTGATCATCACATCCATTCACTCACATCTCTCTCCTTTCGCTCAAAAATATTGCTAACGATTTTCCTTTACAGTCGCTGGAGTTGTGGAACATGGTTGAGAACAAGAGCATGACGGTTCCCGCACACGACACCATAATTTCTGCTCTGGCACAGTCACCACTCACCGGAATGGTCGCCTCTGCTAGCCACGACAGTTCTGTTAAGCTGTGGAAATAAATACAAGTCGAGTATCACATCTTTTCAATGGGAGGAGAATCATCAACTACTAGTAAATATGAGAGAGATGGATAGATAGATAGTATAAATGTTTGATAAGAATTTATTGCCATCAACTATGAGTGTTACTGCTGGAGTACAACTTGATCTCTCTCATCATATAATTTTCATTGTTGACAATAGTGATTTGATTTTTGCATTTAGCTTATGTTATAATAGATTAATATGACGGACAAAGTGTTACATTAATTGTATGAAGAAAAAAAACATATTAGAATTAAAAAAATAAGAATAAATTCTTCCTAAAAAGTTAGCTCATAAATTGATATTTGTACTATTATTGGGGTAAAAAGTGATCCTAAATTTGAGTAAACGTAACAAACTGAGGAGAAGGCATGGTGTATAAATTTAAGAAAAGTTGAAAGAGGCAGCTCGTAATTGCGTAAGTTATAGTTTCATTTTCCATCGACTTCTCTTCTGCGTCCTCCTTCATGCTCATGCTGTTGCTGAAGGGGGACAATGGAAGTCTCCGCCAAATTCAATGAAATGATGGAAAATGAAACCAATAATCATCTGTCGGAGGAAATCTCTCAATCATTCATTTGCTGCGTTTGCCGGTAATCGCTATTTATTATTTGCCTAGATTGTTCTGCGTGTTGATTCTAGATCCGATTCCACCTTGATCCTCGTTTTATATTTCAATCTAAACCCAATATGTTTATGAATCTAATCAATGAAGAAGTCTGCGTTATATCTGCTTCATAATTATTGCTTTCTTCCTCATTGCAGCGATCTCCTCTACAAACCTGTTGTTTTAGGTAAGCTTTTACTCCACTCAACTGTTCGATTTATGCAGTTAGTCTGTTTATCCTCTGAAACTTTGCAGCTTGCGGTCATATCTCATGTTTCTGGTGCGTGGAGAATTCCATGAGTGGTCTGCACAAGTCCTGTTGTCCGATATGTAGGAATCAATATTATCACCTGCCTTCTGTATGTCCAACACTTCACTTGTTGCTCTCCAAAATCTATCCTCTTACATACAAGACAAGGGAACTCCAAACTCTAGGTCAGTTTTATCGCAACTCTACTTCTCTTGCTACTCATTTTAACAATTTTTCATGCTGATGCAATGCTATGTGCATAATTCCAGAGGATGAGGTGGAAATGGGCTACAATACACTTCAATTTGATGCTCACGCACTTAATCAGCCTACTGAAGATACTGTTGGTGGCACTTGCAGTTGTGTTTCTCAGAGTGACGTATTGTGTGGCTCTTGCAATGACATGCTTTACAGACCTTCGGTTCTTAATTGTGGTCATGGTACAATTCAGTACCATTACCTTGCTCTGGTTATACAATTATAAATTAATCAATTTCTGGTGTTCCTACTCTGAACTAATATCAACTCTCTGCAAATATGTCAAGTATTTTGTAGCAGCTGCATTGTTGTCCCAGAAAGTGAGATGCTCGAGTGTAATGTTTGTCGAAGTCCACATCCGGGTGCTGTACCAAAAGTATGTCTGGAGTTTGATCATTTTCTCGAGGAAGAATTTCCTAATGAATACCGACTTCGGAAAGAAACTGTGCAAATGACACCAACTACATGTATGTTTTTGTTTCTTCGCGTCTCTACTGTTGTGACTGTACCGTTGGATACATTAGAAAAGTTTCAAGTTGAACCGAAATTAATTGCATTTTCTTCTATCACATGTTTCTGTTTAGGAAAAATTAGGTATTTATAAACAGGTGGATAAAAGGTGAGGATATTAACAGTGGTTCCAATGCCATTTCATGTTCAGGTTCCTTGAAAGATGGTAAGCAAATTTGTTACATTTCATGTTCATCAGGAGATGATCCTACTATTTGGTGGAATTCTGAATCAAAGGTCCACATTGGCGTCGGTTGTGACTCTTGTGGGGTATATTGCCAACTTTGACAGCTTGATACGTTTATAATCTGCTAGAGGACACTTGGTCTATTTTCAATTGAAGTTTTTTATGTGATGCACGATAAGTTATGTGGGGTTTTAATTACATGCAGATGTATCCAATAATTGGAGATAGGTATAGATGCAAAGATTGTGTGGAGGAAATAGGTTATGATCTGTGCAGTGACTGCCATAGGAACGGCCCAAATCGTTGTGGCAGATTCAATCAGCAGCACACCTCCGAGCATGAGTTTGAATTTATGGAACTGACTGATCTGAAGAAAACGATGTTAAAACTGCTAATGCAAGAAATGCAAGACATGTCTGGGGTGCCTGATGCCTTGAACAGTGATGAATTTGATGAAGAATCACTAAACCTAGTCACCCTTGTACATAATGATCTCGAAGAAGATACTGATCAATACGTTTCTGTGACAGATTGAAGCCAGAGTTGATCACCAATATCTGCTTCAAATTGGGCATGTTTGTTGATTGATTCACTCGAAAATTCTCATCTAATTTCTGCCCTTAACACCATTGAAGCTTCCCTTGGCGACAAAGGCTTGTGAAACGGTGAAAGCAGGCACTGAATTTAACCTTCTTCAGATTACCAGATTGTGAGTCCCATGCAGCTAAAACAATGGTACTTTGAAAATTGAAACTATTATGTACCTTGTAAATTGTGTATGAAATAATAGTTGAGATTAAACACTACCAATTTTTGTAGTTGGTATTTTGGTAATAAGAGTTTCAATTTGAAGTTTGACATTCTAGGTAGTAAAGGTAAAACTTGTCAGAACTTACTATTATGGCTGATTGAATGGTGCCACTGCCAATGCCATCAACGAAATTTCTTTTTAACATACAAGAACGAAGTTTAATATAATTAAGGCGGGAGTGGGACATGCGCTTCTTTCTGGCTTTGTCCCTTACCTAATCGCAATCAAACACCGAGTAAATTAATGCATGTTGCGCTATGTTAAATATTCTACCAATAACTGTATTATATGTTTTTGAAACCCATGCACCAACCACACCTCTGCTTCTTCTGCTAAACAACAACAGTACTGGTTCACTCTTTCCTTTACTCTGAAGACAAGTATTGATTATGAGCGAACATTCGGCATATTTTAAAATTACTCTGCGTAAACTGTTAGCAGTAGTAGGTAGATTGCTATTTTGAAAGGTTTCAACTTTCAATTTTATGGCTGTGGTTTCTTAGAGCTTATCTTTGACTGCTATTACATGGGGCCTCAAAAAGACTTGGAAGAGCATGTGGGGTGTATCATTCCTTAGTGTCTGGGAATTTGTCATCTTAAACATTGTTTTCTTTGATTTTCTTTGCTTTGGGGAATGCATGTCAATGTTGGAAATTATATGAGTGATTGATGCAGGGGCACTAGGGAAAACACTCTGTGTAGTTTAATCAGAGTTTCGACGCCTGGCTATGGCTCCTCGACCAAGCGAGAACGTTCAGGTGCTGCTGCTGAAAGGCTCCAAAATGCTTTTCCCAGTGCAAATGACTTGAACCAATTCGTTGCCCTTGAAGAGCAACCATGGCAACGTCGTTTTAAAGAAAAGTATGCTGTTCTTAACTCTTATTTCTTTCAAAGAATTCCAAGATTATGTGGCTGTGTTTCTAATGTTACATTTGTAGGTACAATTATGACTTGGTGAATGATGTACCTCTTGCTGGACGCTATGAATGGGTAGCAGTGAAGACAGTATTGCAGAACTGAGAACACTCTGTCAACTAGAATAGCCTCTAATAAATAACTATCCTTGTAAATCCGGCAACATATCTATCTCTGTGTTCCATTCCTTGCCCCTCTTCTGCCGTCACAACGTCGAAAACAGAATCAAAAGAATTCACTTGTATTTGATTGTTATTAACCCAACACATCCTCAATATCTTTGTATAATAATTGGATTGCACTTAAGATTCAAAGTCGGTCTCTTTTGAAAACTTTTCCAGTATGCAAGAAGAGTCGATAAATACCAATTACTAAAGGTAAAAAAAACTTAAGTGAGTTAAAGCTTCCCATCCCCTGTTTTGGGTTCAGGTCCTGAGTTTTGTCAGGACAGCCTTCAAAGAAGTTGGTATATCTAGCATTTATTGCGTACTGACGTTGTGGTTTTAAACTAGCAGAGTTAAAAAACAACAAGAGAATCCGGTTGGGCATTTAGTGAATGGCAAGAGTCCAGCCGAATCAGTTATATTCCCATTTGCCTCTGGGCAAGGGCACATTGCACGCCTAACACACACTATACTATTATGAATTTTGAGCAAATGTGTTGAAACATAGAAATAATTTTTGACAAGACTGATGATAGAGAGCCACTCCCACTCGGTATACGTATATCCCTCCATTAACTTACTACGAAAGGTTTTGCTCCACATATAGCCTTTTCCCATATATGCAAGGCATGATCAAAACTCAATCATACAAATAATAGAGGGCACATCCAACATATAAATTTCAAGGACATGTGTATATACAAACTAGAAATGTTAGGCATAAATGACGAAATATCATTTCAATCAGAGATGTTATCTACATTCATGTTCAAAGGTAACTGATAATCTTGACATCAGCCTATCTAATTCCCAGGTCAATAAATTCGTACAACAGGGATGGCAAAAATCACTTTCTTTGCATTCCACCAGCAAATTTTTACAAACAAGCACCTAATCTGTATGCAAAAGTATGTCTTAGACAAAAGGATTTGAGCGTTACCATTTAACTGGAAATAGAGTTCGGTATAGACCTTGTTTCTTGGTTTTCCAATAGACTTCACTGCAAGTCTGCAACCAAATCTGTTAATTTCTTTTAGCATGGTTTCCCAATCATAGGAAGCTGGACTGTAGAACTGCGGAACCACTGAATCCCATTTTGCAGAAAATGTTTGATGAAACTGGAAGGTAAAAATAAAACTAGTTAAGTGAAAGCATAAAAATGTTGACAAATAAGACCATGCAGTGCATTAGTACCTCATCCTATATTATGAGGCTGAAAATGGTCATGTCACTTGTGTTCCATGGATGCAGTAAAATTTGATTCTGAGAGTTCGATTTCTTCACAGGCACTACTGTTAGAGATGGTTTCATTTCCCATTCTAATCTGTTTGAGTTTGGCCAGGCGTACAGCACGCAGCTCGTATCTGATCATTACATCATGAAGAGTACAAATTACATTTGAAGAAAAACATTATACTCTAAGCCTCATGAGATGTGCAAAATGATTGCAGCATTAACTAGTTCAATTTAGATCCTTTATAACACCAAATCAACTTGTCTCTTATTTTCCATCACTTGCACTACTTAACTAGCATGATATTTGTAACTTTGCGTGTTGGATTATAAAGAGTTGAAAGAGCAGGGAACTGACTCGGCGACATAACTCCTAACAAGAGTGAAATAGATTCTCCAAAACTGCCTTTCCTTCAAATAGCGGGGGCATAATTGAAATCGTAGTTGTCCAAGTTCCTGAAAATAGATGTAGATAGCATATAAGGCAAAGCAGGATTTGGTAATTTCAACGTGCAGGAGAATATATGACCTTGACTCTGGAAAGAGCTAGCATGGCATGTGACTCTTGCCAGTCAGAAAGATCCTCCTCGCTTACAGTCCCAGTTTGCTGTTCATCTAATAAAGAAAGAAAAAAATAAAAAAATCAGGTAAAAATTGGAGAGAGAAATGAATATGAATAAATTAAATTGACCTGGAAGAGAGAAGTTGGTGAAGGTTAGAAGCGTGAAGGATTTGATGAATTGAATCAATTGTGGAGTGATTCCATAAAGAGTATCCTCCTCTTGCAATTTCTTCTTAGCACAGGCATCAGCGACAGTGGAGGAAGATGAGGAGGAGAATTTGAGCTTGGAGATACTCCGCCGGAACCACGAAGAAGCCGCATCCATTGGAGATGAAGGCGAAGGAGCATCTGCATCTGCATCTGCATCTGCATCCGCATCCGCATCCATCTCACCTGCATTTCCGAATTGGGCCAGACATATGTTTTTGGGCCAATCAACTCTTTCTCGTCTCTTATTCCAACCAAAAACATAACACAAGCCCAATTGGGCCCAAAAGCATATTTCATGAATATCAATTGTATTCCCTACTTTTCCCTTTTCTTGTCTCGCACAAATAAAGTTGATGATTCCTTCTAAGATTGCATCCACTGACTTTTTAGTATTCCTTCTTTATTCCCCAAAAGTTAAGTTGAATATTCATTTGGTTCCTCAACCTCAACCTCAACCTCAACCCGCCCATTACATATTATATTATAGGCCTTTTTGCTTGCATGTTAATACTCAACAATAAAATCAAAATATGAGTTAAAAAACTTGGGTCCATAGGAAAAACTAAAGAAAACAAAAGGGAGAGATGGTATATTAATTAATGATTATTCCAAGAAACATTCCGTTGATTCAAATTCCCTCTCTCCGATTCCAAGTAGCTTAAAACCACAGCAGTAGCAGTAGCAGTAGCACCAACTTCACCACCCAGAAACATCTTCTAAGTTCCTTTGGTGCTTAATTCCTTCTTACCTCTCTTCATATTTATCTGATTTCTCTTCTTTTCTGCTCTCTTAACTTGCAATTCTCCAATTGTTTCATCACCCAATGGAGTATATATCCGCATCCATTTATATACAAATGATGCTCCAATGTTGATGCACAACAAATTAATGTCTGCTTGCCTTCCTTGTGCATGTTTGAGTTTATTATAATACTGGAATTTTGCTTTACTATCCGTTTTCCTTTTTATTTTTCTGAATAAAATTATTTCTGGAACCTCGGTGGATACAAATTAAAGCCCAATGTCGGAGCAGAATCCGCAGCTGCACCGGCGCACACAGACGGTGGGGAATCTTGGGGAATCTGTCTTTGACAGTGAAGTGGTGCCTTCATCGCTCGTCGAAATTGCCCCCATTCTTCGCGTTGCAAATGAAGTTGAGCCTACCAACCCACGAGTCGCCTACCTTTGTAAGCTTAAATCGATCCATCATTTTTTGCTACTGCAGATCAACGTCTTTATATGTACATGTATGTGGCATGCACGGTTTAGTTTAGTGGGTAAGATCATACTTTCCTATGTTGCATGAGAAGAGACACACACACACTGTTCTCATATTGTGAATACATTCTGCATATTTCTCACAGTTCATTGTCTTCTTGCACAACATTTTTTCTCAGATAACTTAATTTTGTTTGAATCACAATTATAAAGTTCATTTGCTCGTTGGCTAATCTTCACTTTTATCAGCTTTTCTGTTGCTTTGTTAAAGCGTTCAATTGTCCTTTCCTATTCTTAATGGTTGAATTATGCAGGTCGATTTTATGCTTTTGAGAAAGCTCATAGGTTGGATCCCACTTCAAGTGGACGCGGCGTTCGTCAATTTAAAACTGCTCTTTTGCAACGTCTTGAAAGGGTAATTATGAAATTTTTTTCCCATTTTATGTTAATGATTTACTTATGCAGTGCCTCAACCTGCAATCCACATGATCAAGCTCAGAGCATTAGCTGTTGAAATCAGGATTGCTTACAGTGTTCAATTATACTATGAATAAATTAGTTGAAATTCTGGTTGGTGCTGGCTTCCTGAAGTGGCAGACTGTTTTGCAGTTTTTCACGAGTGCTTCTTTACTTCCTTTTTGTGCATGGTCTGCAAATTAAATTTATATAAAATTTATTTAAGCTAGTATTTCTTAATCGATTGACTTTGATTGCTTATCCATTTACGTATTATTAAGATGCTGTATGTCTGTAGGTACTCATAAGATGTTCTCCCAGATTGACTTGAAGAAATAGATTATATCGTAAAAATATGGTTTTTGTTGCTCAAAATCCTCTTAATTTTCTTACATGTTTCTGTGCATAATGTTCGCTATCTATAGTATTCTGACATTGCACATATCTGTAACTAGGAGTTTTCAAAACATAACTGAAGCACTTTCCGGTTCGTGCTGTAATGTTCTGGTGGTAGTGCAGCATTCTTGTGGTTGATTAGATAATTGGCCTTCTTGAGAATTTTCTTGCATAAAAATTACCTGTGAAATGGAATTCTCAAACCTGCTGTAGAATTTCCTTTCATGGTTCATTTTTCTATGGGGCTTGCTTTTGTGTCATGTCCTGGAACTAGTGTTCCAAATTCCTGTGGACTTCCTTGTCATTGTACCTAAGTTGGAAACTCTGTCAGAAAACTGCTCTGTTTGCAAACATTTTCTTCATATGAGGCATTTTGCCATTCTTATCAGTCATTTACTTTGTATTAATTACGTTAACAGGATGACCTTTCTCATGTTATTCATACCAATTAACGAACAATGAGATATTCTTAAGAATACGACACCATGAAAACAGTGTTTCTTATGATGAAAAGAAACTTCACATGCTTTCCAACTTCTACTGCTTTGCTATAGGAAAACTGAATTAGACCTAGAACTTGGTTCCTCATCGTTTTAATTGGTATGAGTCTATTGTATTCAGGAAAATGATCCCACCTTAATGGGTAGAGTGAAAAAAAGCGATGCACGGGAAATGCAGAGTTTTTATCAGCATTACTACAAAAAATACATCCAGGCTTTGCAAAATGCTGCTGATAAAGCTGATCGGTAAGTTTTTTTTGAGTAACGCATCCTTCTTCCTCTCTGAAGGTAACAGTGGTGTCAAACAGTAGGCTGTTAATTGAATTATAATATCTGTCGTACTTTGCATTTAAAGTCTTGAATTGTTCAGTGCACAGCTAACAAAAGCATACCAAACTGCTAATGTTCTCTTTGAGGTTTTGAAAGCTGTTAATCAGACGCAATCTGTGGAAGTTGACCGTGAAGTAAGTATCTAATCTTTTTCTTTTGTGTAAGTGTGTGTGTGTGTCTGTGTGATCTGATTTGTCTTTTTCCCAAGACTGTTTGTAATATGAGGCCCATATTGTTGCATGGTTGCTGAATGTTTCAATGATTTAAATATACAGGTACTGGAAACTCATGATAAAGTTGCTGAGAAGACAGAAATTTATGTCCCTTATAACATTTTACCCCTAGATCCCGATAGTGCAAATCAGGCAATCATGAAGTATCCTGAGGTCTACAATAAAATCAACTAGTCTAAACAACAGTTCTTATTCTTTGGCTTTTGAATTTTGATGATACCTTTTTTTTTTCTTTTTTTTTTTTGGGAATTGATCGCATTATCCAGATTCAAGCTGCTGTACATGCAATTCGGAATACCAGAGGTCTTCCTTGGCCTAAGGATTACAAGAAGAAAAAGGATGAAGATATCCTTGACTGGCTTCAATCAATGTTTGGTTTTCAGGTGTGATATAGCTTAATTGTGAATGTTAGCAGAGTGAAATAAAAAGACAGATCCAATTGAATCGTATTATTATTGATTTTTGATTACTTTGCAGAAAGATAATGTAGCGAATCAAAGAGAGCATTTGATTTTGCTACTTGCAAATGTACACATACGGCAATTTCCAAAGACAGATCAACAACCCAAGGTTTCTACAACTTTTTTTCTCCTCAACTTTTTAACCTTGTCAAGCCTTTGCAAATTATTATATTGTCACCATTGATTATATTCTATTCTTAAAGATAAAAGTTTTTCATACTTCTCTATCTCAAAATCGGTACATTATTTAGTTCTTTTAAAAACTCTTTGAGCGAAAGATATGGTGTTGCCTGCACTTCAACAATTTATGCTTCAATTAATTTGCATCATATTATCTGCATTATTAACTATGCTCTTTACTTTGCTGATGAAGAGACAATGAGATAGGTTGATAATATGACGTAATGCTTGTCAAATACTGATGCATCCTTTGCTCTTAAACTCTTGTGATTTCGAATTTCATCTCATTTTCTCGTGGTACTAGTTGGACGAGCGTGCTCTAGATGAAGTGATGAAGAAGCTTTTCAAGAACTACAAGAAATGGTGCAAGTATTTGGATCGCAAAAGTAGCTTGTGGTAAGCTTCTATAACAAGGCTGTCATATGTAGCAATGCTTTTCAAATTTGTAAAGGGGTGTGCTCTGAGCTGAGCAGACTTGTTTGCCGCATGAGCCAAATTCGAGTTAGCTCAACTCGGACTCTGACGGTGTTGAGCTCATACCAAGCTCGAGTCGCAATTCAAGCTTTGAGGCTCAAGGCTTGCGAGCATGTACCTATATACATATATATATATATATAGATAGATAGATAGATAGATAGATAGATAGATGGGGATATTTACATCTCCTGACTACCCTGCATTTAGGTCTAATTACAATGCAGTTCATCATTACATTTTAGTCCATATAAATCTTGTTTGGTCTGAGGTCCCTTAACGGAATTGTAAAAGTACATTTATACTCCTGACGGTTTTATGGGTGAATTTCTAATTTTGGTGTATTTTTTTTTTTGTATATTTTACTTTTGGTGTAACTTTTTGGTGTAGTGCAACTTTGGGGTTTTCCGCTTTTTGTAAAAGCGGAATC
>JBBMKE010000001.1:0-31016 GCA_037834125.1 Lippia alba | reverse complement strand
ATTTATATTTGAGTCTTTAGATCCTTTTTACAATTTATCCCTAAATTCATTCTTATCCGATTTAGTTATTATTTTCGAGATATATAGACACTCTTAATAGATCCTACTATCATTTTTCTTATCTGGTTCTTATCCATGATAAATATCATATTTATTCTTTCTGATTCCAACATCTCCTCAAATTTTGGAGGATCGTTATATCTTTGGTGATATGCAGTTCGCCATTATTAGGGTGAGCAATGTGACGCCCCATCCGATACATCGTCCAGGTATGCGTCACGAGAGAGTTTACTTTACGCAATTACGTGTTTGATTCCAACTCTATGTGACTATGTGCCTTAATTAATTAAATAAAGAAAAGATAAAATATGAACTCTTGCATGACAACTTTCGAAATAAATCATACTTTTGGGCTTAACGTGAAATAAGACTTGGGCCTAATTTAAGTTAGGTTGGTTTTGGGGTCACTCAGACCGATATGAGCTCGGGAATTCAAATTCGAATCCGAATTCTGACACCACTTTTGGGCTTGTTTCATAAATTCGGGCCATTTGGAATTTATTCATACCTTAAAGCCTTTTATATCCGATTCACTTAACTTGGAAGTCATTTAGACCGTTTTTCCAACTTTGACCTAAAATCGAGAGTCTCCTCCCATATATCTAGCACATTTCTCTCATTTTATTTCAAACAACACCTAACCTCATAAGAGAGAGAGACTGAAGAGGAAGCTTCAAGAGGATCAAGGCAAGAGACCCATTTCTTCTCCAAGAGCTTATATCTCTCAATCCTTTTTCTTTTCTCAATCCAAGATATGTCTCGTGTTTATTTACCGATTCTATTCTTGAGCTTGAGCATGGATTTGGTTTGAACTTGATTGAGGATATCTTGTGAATTTGGGGGTTTTTGCCCTAACTTGTGAATTTGATCTAATGGGTGAGTCTTCAAACATGCTATGATATTCTATTTGCTTCCTATATGCTGAGAATTAGAATTAGAGAGCTAGGATTGCATGTCTCCATGTTTAGAGTTTGAATTTCATGAAATTGGGTTTAAGAGATTTGAGGCTAAATCCTTTTAAAACTTGGATTAATTGATGTTTATGTGTTAAGCATGCTATATGTGATTATATGCTCGTATATGGTGTCGATTTGTGATGGTTTTGGAGTTAAAATCGCCATTTTTGGGTTTTACCTTCTTCTTCGCGAGATGGGACTGTTTCTGCTCTAGTTTCAGGGTGGGAACGGCCGTTCCAATTTATGCTTTGGGGACAGAACGGCCGTTCCGGCCTAGGGTTTAGTTTTGGCAGCCGAGCATGGAAATGACTGTTTTCATGCAAAGCTTGGACTGGGAACGGCCGTTCCCAGTCTCGTTGAGCCTTGGTGTGGGAATGACCGTTCCTATGCTCTCTTAGTGTGGGAATTGCCGTTCCGGTGGTTTTGTTGCTTGTTTTAACTCATTTTAATGCTATTACTTGATCCATTTGAGTTGTTTTATGACTTCCATGATCCGATACGAGTTCAAACGCATTGTTGAACCTTAATACTTCATTCAAATGCATAATTTGGTGATTTATGTGGAATCATGCTATGTGACTAATTTATACCCATCATTCTCATATCTCATCTCATTCATGCTTTGCACGTCGTGTGTTTTTTGTGGTTCATGTAGCGTCTAAGTTTGGGCTTCTGTTTGTCTTATTTAGAGTTTGAAGAGCCGGGCGAGTATGAGGTTTGAGTGTTTGGCCCTTCATACTCTTAGACTCTACTTTGCATGATGTGAGGTTTAGGATTTGTATAGCGGGACCTATGACCTTTATATGTTGTTTTTCAATCCCTGCATGCGAGTATACTATATTATACTCTATTATATGTCGGATATGATATGATTATGATCTTGTGCACCAACTTTGATTTTGGAAAACTATTATAAAGGTATATATAAGCCTTTTGGGAAAATCTATTATGTTCTGATTCTGTTAGCGAGGTATGGTCATGAAATATTATTATCTGTTCTGTATGATCTGTTCTATATGATATAGGATCTGCGGAGCTATGGGTAAGGAGTCCCTGGAACGGCAAGGGCCATCAGGATTGGACCTGTCCATTTGAGATACTTTCAAGCGACCCGTGTTATAAGGAAGGTGAGGTATCTTTAGCCTTCGGTATACTTCTTCCGGGGAGGACACTTGTGGGTTGACTTTCCCTTGTGAGTCTGTTATGTTCTATTTGGATGTATTTGTGACTCTACCATCAATCGGAGGTGATGATAGATATGTATTATGATTTCTTATGTTATTTCTGTTCTGATCTGTTCTGAGGAGTGAGAAGCTTGTTAGCTCGTACTCACCGAGCGGTCTGTTCTGTTATATATGGGAATTGTGAAACGGGATAAGATTCTTCTAAACTGATTTCCAACGTATATCTATTTTGGGTTATTTCAACGGTTTTGGTGTGCAAAACCCTAGCCCCTGTTCATGATTCCACCCTTATGGAATGTGCTGTGCTCTATATATGTAACGCGCCGTTCTCCGACAAGGTAAGGTTTGGTACGTGATAGTGCGATTTACGCTTTTATGCATGATTACGTGAGCCTATATCTTATATGTTGCTTGTACGTGATTATGTGAAATACGTGCTTGGCGTGATATGTGTGAATTCGTGACTTGTTGATTATATGCTCAATTAATGTTCTAAGCTTTAATGGCATGCTTTAATTATTTAACGAACCAATGTGCTTATTTGAACGTTGAAGATTAAATTAAGGCCTAAATGGTAAATTTATTTCTAAGGTCTGGAACTGGTTAGATTTTATTAAAATTGAGTAGATAATTTCATCACGAGTTCATAGGTTTTTGAATCGCTCGATTTGGAGTCCGGACGAAGAAGTTATGATTGATTTACTAACCAAATCGAAAAGTCAACCTTTTTGGCTAATTTCGTTGACTTTGACCCAATTAAGCCTTTAACCCAATTTGAGACCTAATTTCACTCTTAACCCGCTTAGTTTGACCCACTCCGTGACCCTATCAGGTGACCTAATTACTAAACCCAATTTCATATACTAAGTTTTTATTTCAACGTTAAAACAAGAGATTGAAACCTCACTTCTCTCAAACATTCTCAAAGCCTATTCAAATCCTCTCAAGAACATTCAAACCATTTTCAAACACAAGGATTGAAGATTGAAGCTGAGAATTAGAGATTGAAGGCTAAGACTACCTCTTCGATTCTTAACTTTCTAAGGTAAGTGAATGTGCTCTTATGTGGGTTATTTGTTCTTGAAAGTTTGAGCTTGTATGAACTAGGGTTCTTGCTTGGATAGATTAAATTCGTATTTGATGTTGGAAATATGCTGACATAGTTGCTAGGAATGTTATGCAATAAGAATTTTCAGATTTTATGCTTGATTGTGAAATTCATCATTAATGGACTTTGAAGCGTTTATGTGAAACCTTGCATGTTCTTATTCTTGAGTGTTTTGCTTAATTTGTTGTTAGAATCTTGTTCCTTGAGCAATTTGATGAACAATGAGATTAAACTGATTAAGTTTCGTGCTTGATTGAAGATTATGCCATCTTTGAATACGAAGTTTGGTTCTTGAAGAAGATAAAATTCATGTATGAAGTTTTGGGTGTATATTCGATTTGCATTGGCTCTATGATGTGCTACATATGTTGTTATTTCTATTACATATCCATATAAACTGCATATGACTTGAAACATGAGTTTTTGGAGAATTGGTGCATAATTTGGCATGGTTTTTGCATAAACCCGTAACCTTTATTGGCCAGATTTTTTAACTCAAAACCCGATTCCCTTGTGCCACATATGTAGTTATTTCTATTACATATTCATATAAACTGCATATGACTTGAAACATGAGTTTTTGGAGAATTGGTGCATAATTTGGCATGATTTTTGCATAAACCCGTAACCTTTATTGCCCAGATTTTTTAACCCAAACGCCCGTTTCCCTTTTCTTATTCAAAGCCAAACGCCAGTGTAGAATGCTACTGTACAAAAAATCCTTAACCTAATGCCCGTTTGGAAATTACACTATAAAGCCAAACGCTTGTGTCAAAACCTTCAGTTCCAGATTTTTCAGTTCAAACACTCGTTTCATATTTGAACTAAATCTTCAAATGCCCGTTTATCAGACACAAATTCGAGAAATATACTAACCCAAACGGCCGTGGGAAAATTGAACTTCAAGGCTAAACGACCGTGTGAGAAACTACTATTCCTTTTTTCGCGTTTTTTATTCCTTGATCGTTTAGCTTCGTTTTCGCTTCCTACAAGCTTTTTACACCCCCAACATCATGTATAATATTTGAAATCTTGACTTGATGCATTCGTTTTATGTATGAGCTCCGTTTATGCATTTTAAGGCACTTTATGTAATGCATGTGTTGTAAACTTTAATTTTATGACTTAAGGAATTGATATATGACTCTTATGATGTGCTTTGATCATTGTTGCCAACTTGAACCATCACAAGACATTCCATAAGCATTTGACATGATGCATTTGTGAAGCCGTGCGTCGTTTTGGTTGGTTTGAGTCGAGTCTCACCCTTGTGGGACGTTATCTTGTCTAGGTGTTGAGTCTCCGGTCGAGTAGCCGTTGTTCGTGGTTGGCTTTGGAAGTTCTTGGTAAAGGTGAGGAGTAATAGTGTGAAAATTGTTTTCAAAACTGTGGACATATATGACCTCTTATATTTGATGTTTTTATTCCCATTTGCAAAACGTATATGTAGGTTTAATAAGCCAAAAATTATGATTTCGATTGTACTTTAGGGGTTCTATTGGAAAATGATTTCAAGGAAATTAAACTTTGTATATGGGATAAGTACCTGAAATGCTTTTGAGTTTCATATAAGTATTATGTAGTGTGAGTTGTATAGCGAGGTACGTTTTGGCCACGCAAGGACGCTTGCTTGGTGGATCACTTGATAGCGCTCGGGGCGCAGTAAGTGGTAAGACCGGGAACGCATGGGCGGACGGTCGAACCCTTACGAAGCACCCATTTTGGACAAGTTTACTAAGACTCCAAAGAGGTTTCGGGGTTAAGGTGAGCATGAGAGAAGGTCAGTTTCATGGACCCACTTCTCCACGGATCTTTTGTGATGTTCGAGGGCCGTACACCCTTGACATTAATGGTGTGAGGTGGATTGGTTTGATTTGTTGGTTTGGGAAGTAGGTTGGAATGCTGGTACTCGCCGAGCCGATGTTTTGGTTTATGATCCGATCTTTTTGGAAAACATGCATTCTTTTGAAAAGTTAATCGAATTATGATCATCTTTGATTTGAGCATGCATTGATCCTGGTACCTATATTTAACTCTCTCACTGGTTCCTTTGAACTGACTCCATTTACCCTTCGTGTCCACAGGTTTCTTTTGGAGTCAAGCTAGGCGGGGTCGTTCTTGAGTCTTGTTTTAGAGTCTAGCTTGCATTTTATTTTACGCGTGTCACGTACCTGTTTATGATTCGAATTCTTGTGGTTATGTTGGGATTTATTATGCACGTGGTTATGTTTTGGATCATGTTAGAGAGCCGTGTCGGCCGTTAGGATGATTTACAATTCCGCATTTTTAGCATGATGTGCTGGACCGTGTCGATCAAACAACTTGGTGAACAATATTAACATTATGCTATGCTTGATTCGATTTGGTTTTATTTGAGTTTCTGCATTACTTGTGTTTGTTACTCGCTTTGTAAGTCTAGTACCGCCTAGCTAGGTTGTCCGTCTGTCCTCGCTAGCTTCGGGCTTGACGAGTATATGGTCTCATACTATATACAAGTTAGGTTCCAAGCATGGGACAGGCGTGCGATGTCCCGGGTGGGCGTTACAATATATGTATATATATTGTGGGTGCGCATTAGCCCCCTCACTCAGTCAGTTGACTGACACTTCATTTTTATCTTTCAGTTGCAGGTCCTTTTGAGCTAGGCGGATGTGTCTGCACTTGTCGTCTTAGTTGGAGTCTGCATTTTCTTTCTGTTGCATACTTTTGGATTACTGTACTTTACTTTTTGTTGGATACTACTGTTTTACTTTACGTGTTAGCCCTGTGCGGCTTAGATGACTTGGCCCTATGTGGCGTAGGTTTATTCGGCCATGTGAGGCTCACTTGTTGAGATTATTTGATGTTACTCCTTGTTGGATGATTTATCTTACGCTTCCGCACTCTGTTTGATGTTATGTATGTCATTTTGCTTCCGCGCACTCTGTTGTAGTCTGCTGTTTAGATCCGCTTAGCCTAGCGTGTGTGGGGTCTCCCGTTCGCTGTAGTTCGAATTCTTGGACTTCTATTCCTCGACTGAGCTTGGATTGCAGTGCGGGGGATGTGCAATTGACCCTCTCAATTTTTTTTAATTATATAGATAAATAGATATATTTATATGTAATTTTATGAGATTTTTTATAATTGACCCCCCTCACCAAAGTTAAAATTAATACTAATAAGGGTCGATCACACCTGAACAAAATTTTACGAGATTTTTGTTTTTAGTATTATGCTTTGACCGATTCCCCTAAAAAGAGTTTTTGTCCGCCATTGTGTGCTCGGGTATAACCCCAACACTGTGCAAACTTTTGACTATTGATTTATGTATATATATAATTTCTAATTTGTTTGGAATACTATTTGACAGTCACCCCCGTAAAATATCATTCTTATAGTTTTTGTTGCGTCACGTCATCATATGGTATTTATCCAATACCTATAAACTACCTATATCCGATAGCATTCTATGGTTGATGCTCAAATTGATCCAACTAGTATTTAGTGAGACTTCTAATTAAAATACCTACACGAGTCTAAATGAATTGGTGTTTTCATATACAACGTTGGAGGCAAAAATAGAAAATGCATGAATTAAAGATAAAGACTAAAACGTCAAACCAACTTGTAAACCCAAAATCTAAAGCAAAAGTGAACCACTAAGCCTTCCAATTCGGAAACCTTGGTCCTTAAGCGAAAGTATTGTCCTAAAAAGTCCAAATCTAAGCAAAAGTGAACACATTGATGATTCTGTGTCTAAATTTCTTTTGCCGTTGGAAAAATTCAAATTATCCATACGCGTACACATAAACCCTAATTTAGTATTCTTCACTGTACGAAAACGGAAACTGACGCGACCAAGTATCTTCCTAGATCCATCCTTGCATCATCTCCATTACCGGATTTTCCTCCAATTCCTTCTCTGTACTGCTTTTTTGCTGCTGGGCAGTATTCGGGAATTCCCAAAACACTAGGTTTTATCTCCTCCACGTAGAATTTACGCATTTTTCTGTAAAGGAAGTGTTCCCTGAATTTTCTCAACTTCCGGCGAGATCTTCTGTCCGGTAAGCTGATTAATCTTTGTCTGATTGATTCGATGAGCATTCGATGAGTAACTGAAGGGATTGATTTGCCAGTTGCGGAGGAGGGTGATTTATTGGGTCTGAAATGAATAGCAATCTTCTTCTTAATTGTGTTCTTTACTTTGATTTTACCATGAATTCTTGGTTCCTCTCGAGTCTCGACTTTTCCGAGCATGTCAACTTTCTTCTGAGCTGGTCCCGATCAGCGTAGTGAAAATTTTGGCATATGTGAATTGCAACTCATCTTGAAATGGTTTCTGTGTTGCATTTTAGTTTTCTAGGAGATGTCTCGAGTGGAGGACTTGTGGGAGCGACTGGTGCGGGCAGCACTACGAGGCCGAAGAGCAGGTGGGGATTTGTTTGGGCGGCCGGAGGTTGGCCTTGCGGCAAATGTTCCCTCCTCACTCGGGAACAGGGACATAGATGACATTCTGAGGGCTGCGGACGAGATTCAAAATGATGATCCTAATGTTTCCCGAATCTGTATGTGTTGTTCTTTGTTTGCCTCATATTTTTTTTCTATTTTGTGATATCGTAATTTGATGCTAGAAGTAAGATTAGGTGAAAGATCATATTAGTTCGGGAATCGGGAGCTCTGGAGATTTTACTAATATTCCCCATCCTTGAGACATGAATGTTGCTTTGAATCCAACATTTTTACTGGAGCTGGGTTGGATTATTGCCCTTTGTAAATATGTGATTACCCAGTCATATGAAGTTCATACTCCTCGACAAACTCACCTTACTCTTTAGTATCACTCGGAGAACTTATGTCCCACCCTAGTCAACTAGCTCAATGCTGAGATTGTGTTTGGGCTTCTTTTCTTTTTAGAATTGCATGGAGAGTTTATTGGGCGTAGAATGAGTAAATATTATATCTCCTTTATATAGAGCACAGGTGACAAATATACAAGAGACATACCTGTTTCAACTAAATAGCGTAATGGTGGAATAATATTTTGAATATCCTAATTGATATTATTAAGGCATCCTGCCAGAAAGGAAATCCAATAAAGTGCACCGTATATAAATTCTATAAAATACTTTTAACATTCACCCCAACCCACGAAAGGAGCATGTTAAAGTTCAATCTGTGAATTGTTGGTTTTCTTTTCTATTGCAGTATGTGAGCATGCTTATTCACTGGCTCAAAATCTGGATCCAAACAGCGAAGGGAGGGGTGTGTTGCAGTTTAAGACTGGTTTGATGTCCGTCATCAAGGTATATTTGACTCCTCCACTATTCTTGACCTACTAGTGATTTTTAATCCGATTGCTAATTGAAAAGGAAATCATTTGCTGGCTGCCCATGCACATTTCCACTTGTATACCCCCTTTTGAGATGGTGATTTTGTGTATGATGTGTCCATACCCTATTACAACTATTTCTTTGATTTCTACTTTTAACTATACTTTTGCAGTTTTCTTTTGAATATACACTTGCGTAAATCATGCTTTCAAATTTTGTAGAGTTTATACTTACACACGTTACGCTTCTTTGTCACTTTTAATAAAATATTTCAGCAAAAGCTGGCCAAGAGGGAGGGTGGAACCATAGACAGAAGCCAGGATATTGCTCGTTTGAGGGAGTTCTATAAATTATACAGGCAGAAAAATGATGTGGATAAACTGCGAGAAGAAGAGATGAAGCTGAGGGAGTCTGGTGTCTTTAGTGGTAACCTTGGAGAGTATGTTTTCAGACTAGCTGAACTTTTTTGTTATAAGAAACTATTAGATGTTGCCATGTAGGTTTGGTTGTTTGTCATCTGTATCTTTTCTCAAAGTCTTCCTCTGAGAGTCATATAATTTTGCCTTTTTTTTTCATGCTCGGCAACAGTTTGTCATTGAATGAAATCTGTTTACCTTTTTATGTTTCAGATTCAATATTACACTTGACAATTTCCTTCTCCTATTCTGTTAGACTGGAGCGTAAGACAGTGAAAAGGAAAAGAGTCTTGGCAACTCTTAAGGTTCTTGGGAATGTTTTAGAGCAATTGACCAAGGATGTTTCTCCTGAAGAAGCTGAAAGATTAATCCCGGACGAGGTTTGACATGTTGCACACATACTCCCCCCTACCTCTTTCCTCTGGACCAAGTCCTTGTGTTATTTTTTGAATTTGTTTTAATAATTGTTTTCCGTTTGGTTGCTTTTCTGCTTCAGCTGAAGCGCGTGATGGAGTCCGATGCAGCAATGATAGAAGATTTGATTCCCTATAATATAATTCCTCTGGATGCTCCTACTATAACCAATCCTATTGTGACGTTTCCAGAGGTGATCTGGTCCTAAATCTAATGTATGATTTCTCTTTTCTTGGTATTGCAAAGGGCTTAATGAGTTATTTAAACATCAGGTAAGAGCGGCAGTATCATCTTTGAAGTACTTCAGAGGACTTCCTAAATTACCTGGAACGTTTTCTGTGCCAGCTTCCAGGAGTTTAGACATGTTCGATTTTTTGCAATATACTTTTGGCTTTCAGGTTTGTTGGCAACTGATGTTGATTAGAGAGTTTCAATGTTTTCCGTCCTATTTAATCCGTTTCATTGTTATTCTTTTTCCTGCAAGACGTTCTAGTCCCTTTTTCTCCCTTCGAAGAATTTTTTTGTCATATGAAAGCACAACTGTATATTGTGTGAATTTTGTTAGAAAAATACAACAATAAACCTAGTTGCATTTCATTGAATTTAAGTTACACATGTTGAATAAAGGCATCAGACTTATGTTGTATTCTTTAGAGGTTAAAAGTTAGTAATGCCTGTTGCATATTCCCCACCTTAGACACATGTGAATTGTAGTACCATCCTCAGCAGCTTTCCATTCTGAAAAGTGTTGCAACTGCCAAGCACTTGTTTTTAGAATTCACATTGCTTTAGTTCTGTTGTTTGTTATGGCTCTAAGGGTTTCTTGTGTTTTACCGATATGTTTTGAACCTTCTGTTTGGAGAGAATTTGTGGTTGCAGTGTCTAGAAACCGTTAACTTATTGATCATTCTGGTTGTAAGGAGCTAAGAATGCCTTGTGTGATACTATATTGTGATTAGATTCAATTTTGAAGTCTTTCAAGCTCCACCTGAGCATCCAAATCTCATGAAGTACTGAAAGGATATCTTGTTACAGGGATCTAGTGGCATGCCTACTATGTTTGGAGAGTAAGAGCAAAGAAATACAAAATTTACATGTCCATTTGCTGATCCATTTTTATTTCTCCTTTATCCAAATCAAAAATTGAAAGAAAAAGGCTGAAGAACCCCATTTCTTGGTTTTAAGAGGGGAAAGGGTAGCAAAAGGGAAAATTCCCTCTTCATGTTTCCCCCCGTCTCTCCATTTCCATAAGTTTAATATTGGAATTTGCAATTCTTTGGAACTCTTTGCTTGTGGTGTTGTCATACTTAATCTTTCTCTATTAACCCAACTGCTTCTGGATTGCTATCATATGATTCAAACACAGTTTCGGAATGCGACAAATTTCCATTTGGGTTCTCCTACTTAATTAATGAAAATTTACTGTGATTATGACAGGCCATCACATTTAACTGTATTTCTAATTCCAGAATATGAATAAAATATTCAAGTTGTCAACATGAATGAAAAGATAAGAGATTTAAGACCTCCGAACAGATCATAGAATAGTAACCTGACAGCTCAGCTGTGTCGGCCAGCTGACTAGAATATAACGATTAGTCTTTCTTTCTGGTGCATGGTTTCACTTCATGCATTATATTGTATGGGGATTTATTTGCAGAAGTACTTGAAGAATGGCCAATATCTAATTTTTAGCGTTTGGTTGAACCTTGAAATTTAACTTTTCTTTTTCTCTCTATGGTTGCAGAAGGATAATGTTTCAAATCAGAGGGAGCATGTTGTTCACCTCCTTGCCAATGAGCAGAGTCGGCTTCGTAGTCCTGAGGAACCTGAGCCGGTAGGTCTATTGTCATGTGTTGGGATAACTGTTTGCAACTTATGTGCACTTAAGATTGTAATTTGTATTTAGTTTCTTTGTCTAACAACCCTTAGCTATAAATACAGTGATGGGGCATGAAAATCCTAATATTTCTTGTATTCTTTTGCTAGAGATAATGTCTTCTTTTTGTTGATTGGACATATTAGTTTTCCACTGCATTGGGAGATGATCTTATGGAAATTGTTACCAATATTCGTTGCATTCTGCTGCTGGACCTTTTTAAAATCCAGTTGTTTGCTTACTTTGGAATGTTTTCCTTGTTTTTTCTGTATCGGTTAGAGATTCTATGATGGTTGCCTAGGTGATTGTTGATGGGTTCTGAATTCTACATTTTCCCCCCTATCTTTTGAAATTGTGAAACTGACAATCTGAGTTATGATTTCATTGGTATTCCTATTGACCTGATGGAAAAAAATTATAGGTTATTATTTCAACCTTTATGGTTGATATAAACAACACTTCTTGGTTGCATATGCCTTTTATTTGCCGTTGTTCACTGCTAAATAATTAGAATAATAGCTCATCACATTATTTTTATGGTTGAGTGCATCAACCTGATCTATGTTACAATTTATCACCTCATAGTTTGTTTTATGTGCGATTTTGCATCGGGTTTGCTTCAGATATTGGATGAGGCAGCTGTGCACAAGGTATTTTTAAAGTCCCTCGACAACTACATAAAGTGGTGCGCATATTTGGGAATCTTACCTCTATGGAGCAAGTACGTTAGCTAAACACAGATCTTCCTTTTCACCAGTAACTGAAACTGTGGAACAAGGAGTAACATCAGCATGATAGCTTGTAAGTGCGATGTTGCCATGAAATTGTTGGTTCTTTAATATTGCATGCATTTTTGCAGTTTGGAGGCTGTAAGCAAAGAGAGGATGCTGTTGTTCATTTCGTTGTATTTCTTAATATGGGGTGAAGCAGCAAACGTTCGATTTCTTCCAGAATGCTTATGCTACATATTTCATCATGTAGGTCAACTTTACTACTTCTTACGGGCATAATTGCTACTTGTATTTGGTTCAACCGGTGATTATAGTAGCTTAAAAGACTTTGATACTATATTTATTAGTTTACGTTCTTTAAAATCCTTGTTTCTCTCCCTTTTGGTGTAACAATGAATGTTATGGAACAGATGGGAAGGGAATTGGAAGAAATATTGCGACAACAGGTTGCACAGCCAGCTAACAGTTGTGTAGCTGATTCAGATGTATCATTTCTCAACCAAGTTATACGCCCTCTTTATGAGATTATTTCTGCGGTATGTGAAGTATTGAGCTTATATTTTTCCTTGATCTGGAGATTAAGGCTTTATCGTGACAACTAAATCTATGGTGCCAGAAGCAAAAATTTGTGTTAATTATAATATCTTAAAATTTGATATTCAGGAAGCTGCAAATAATGATAATGGTCGAGCCCCTCATTCTGCCTGGAGAAATTATGATGATTTTAATGAATATTTTTGGTAAGCTTTTGTGTTTGTGAAAATTTGATTATTTATTTTTATTTGTTTGGCATTTAAACCTTTTCTTTTGATGACATGGTTCTTATATTCCGCTCTGTAAACTACTTTCCTTTCTGTAAGGTCACTGCATTGCTTTGAACTTAGTTGGCCATGGCGCAAGAGTTCAACCTTTTTCCTAAAGCCAACACCTAGGTCAAAGGTATAGTTCTTGTCCGATGTTATCAGTACTCAATATAGTGGGAAAGGCATACTTTGTCAATATTTTCACATTTAATACATACATACTAATAATTATTGTTGATCAAATGCTTTTCATGTACTTTAGGCATGGTAGCAAATGTTAACTACGATGGTTGTCTTTTCATTTGGGTTTGCAGAATGTTCTGAAGTCTAGTGGAGGCAAACGCTGTGGGAAAACTTCTTTTGTTGAACACAGGACATTTCTTCATCTCTATCACAGTTTCCATCGTCTATGGATATTCCTCCTATTGATGTTTCAGGTTGGCTGATTACGTCAACCTATATTTCAGTGATATCCACTTACAAGTTAAAATTGCATTGGTGACAGCTTCCAAAAAATGAAATATAACTGAAGTTTGTCTTCCCAAAAACAGAATAAAATAGAAGCTTGTCTAGAGAAAGATTGGAACCAGCACTCTTGATTCAAAATGTCCACCCTATAATTTAGTGAATTTTCCGTTATGCTGGGTCAAATAAGTCATTCATTGTTTTATATTACCTGAGCATTTCTTTCATCTTCTTCAGGGACTTGTCATAATAGCCCTAAATAATGACCGTGTCAACGCCAAGACCATCCGAGAAGTTCTTAGTGTTGGACCAACTTATTTTGTGATGAAATTCTTTCAGAGTAATATACTGTTTCAATTTTTGAGTTACTTGTTATTTCAAAACTTCTCAAGTTATTTATTCTGAATAGTTATATATTCTTTTTCTTGGGCTTTCAGGTGTGCTTGACATCATTGTAATGTATGGAGCGTACTCTACCTCGAGACGCCTGGCTGTCACTAGAATTTTTCTCCGCTTCCTTGGCTATAGCTTGACTTCAGCTTTCTTATCTTTCCTTTATGTGTATGTGCATCCTAGTCTTTTTTTTAGTGCTCTCTTTTCCTTCTTTTGGATGGTGGGTTGGTGCTTTTAGTGAAGCTTCTTAGTCTATTGTTCTTCTTGGTAATTTCAGGAGAGCTCTTCAAGATGCCACGAATCCTGGAACCACTTCAGTTACCTACAAAATATACGTTATAATTATCTCTATCTATGTGGGTGCGAAGTTTGTTTTGAGTTTCTTGTTGCACATTCCAGCATGTCACCGCCTGTCCAATAGATGTGACAGTTCACCACTAGTTCGCTTTATGAAGTGGATGCACCAGGTTTGCATACTGTGTTGAATATAGCATGAGTGAAGAATTTTAGCTTTTTTTCTTGAAACTGATATGTTTTTGATTGTTCACTTGTAATCAATGTAGGAACAATACTATGTTGGGCGGGGCATGTATGAAAGAGCTTCAGATTTCATGAAGTAATTTGCTGATCTATTTTGCTCTTTGAAACTTATCTGTGTTCCCTTGGCTTATCTCATATCTTTGGCCTCTGGGCAATCATTATCCTTTCTTTCTTTTCCTTGTATGTCGTGGAGAATTGGCTTATTCTTAATTGATTTTCCTTCTGTATGGGTGCATAGTCCGTTAATGGGTTAAACATGTGGTTTTTGATCTGGAGTTTAAGAGTGTCTACAGGCTTGTAGTAACTACAATCTCAGTTTGGTTACAAAGAGTTAATTTTCTCACTTCCTTTTAGATGTGTCCTATTGTTCTTTGAATAGCACGGAAATGTAGCATTTGTCTTCAATGTTTCTTCTCCATCTCTTTTCAACTTGAAAGTTTATCTATTGTATAAAGCTACTTATCATTGATCAAATTTCTCTTTATTTGTTCATTCCTGAGATCAGTTGGACGCTATTGTTTGGTATTATATAATCTGAATGTATTATCTTCAATACTTCTATTTTAAGTTTGGTTCTGGGTTTGTTTTTCATGCTAATAGCTTTTTGATTCGGTGGTGAAGCCAAACACCTTCCAAATTGGAACTCGAATGGTATTAAAGACCCTTTTGAATGATCAGACGATTACCGGAAAGAGAAACTAGACCTTTTAAGAAACCACTATACTGTAAACTGATAACTATTTGCCCTACTTTATAAATTGATTCAATAGGTAATTGGTGTTAATTCCTTGACACTCAATTTTGTTTCTAATTTAATTTAACTCCTTTTGTTATTAACAATGCAATGCAGATACATGGTCTTCTGGTTCGTTGTGCTTGGCTGCAAATTTTCCTTCGCTTATTTCCTACTGGCAAGTGCTGATTTTTGTATAAATACACAATATGTGTGCCTTTTCCTTGGATGTGCTAGAGAGGTTCTAATTTTAAAAATGACTTTTTATGCTTCATGTTACAGATAAGGCCCTTGGTGAATCCGACAAGGTTCATAGTTGATATGGATATCAGGGAATATTCCTGGCATGATGTTTTGTCAAAAAGTAATCCTCTATTTTATTCATCTGATTGCATTTGGGTATTCTATAGTTGCATATTTTTTGGTTTGGGCATGCCTATTGTTTAGCGCCACAGAACTTTTGAGCTCTGATGCGTTTTTAGGTATATCACTTTTGGCTAAGGGAAAGGTAAAACGTACACATTTATTCTTTTGATAGAAAAAGGTTGAGATTCCTTGACCTTTTTCCTGCTCAAGATTTAATATCTTATTTTTTTTAGATAGAAAGTATAGTTGATTTGTTTTGGATATCAGGGTAATTGTTTGCCATTCTTTATTATGGTTGTTTACTTGCATTTAATGAACTGAATCTATTGTATCTGTCGCAAATAATTTCGCACCCACCCAGACATATATGGAACTTCTGCTTTTGCTATTTCATTAATAAATTGCTACTTTTCAATTGTAGATAATCATAATCTTTTGACGGTAGTAAGCTTATGGGCCCCTGTGCTGGCTGTAAGTGTGCTTTTCTTTTTTTTTCTTAGGATTATTGACCCTCTCAACTTTGATGATTACGTTCTTCTCAAACATTGTTTCCAGTTAATAGTTTGCCTTGTGTCTCTTGTTCGTATCTCTTGCTGCAGATTTATCTCTTGGATGTCCATTTGTTTTACACTGTTATATCTGCTGTGTGGGGTTTCCTTCTGGGTGCCAGAGACCGGCTCGGAGAGGTAATATACATTATTGTGCATTATGTTAGTTCAAATTTTCTAAAAAAATCCCAACTATGTTCTTTTGAGATGCATGTATGTCCATAGCTGTATTATTTTCTGATCTGTGTTCTCCATTTCTGAACGATTTAATGGATGGGTTACTTTTGATACTCACTTTAACTCTTCAAGTAATAATTTTTCTTCCCTTGGGACTTCAGATTAGGTCTCTGGATGCTGTTCATCAACTTTTTGAGAAGTTCCCTGCTGCTTTCATGAATACATTGCATGTACCACTTTCTGACAGGTTCCTTCTTTTTCATCATGATTTCTCTTACCTAAGTGAACGGAAACGGAATCCAATTAAAGAACTACTATTTCTACTTTAAGCTGCTTTATTATTGGAGCTTAATTAGAGCTTCTTTTGCAGGGCTTCTCTGCAGTCATCGAGTCAGGTTCGTTTGACTTCATTGAAAAACTTGTCTGTTTATCTTCTGTAATTTTTTACTTTATGTAGGAAATTGTATGATGAATCTTCCAACAGGCCTGAGGGGGAAAAAGGTTCAAATAATACAATGACTATCTCAACCAGCTTGAATTGAATTAGTGTTGCTTTTGAATTAGAGAATGTGAATATGAAAATGGACACGAAATGGACTAGTATAAATTTTTGAATATGTTATTCAGTAGATTAAAATCCCCTTCCCTGGATAATATGCTAATCATATTGAATTTCAATTGTGATTGTGCCAAGAGTATCTATTTGTACCTTTTGTTTTTGATTCCCATTGAACAATTCTGCGAATCTGGTCCTATGAAGAGAGTTAATCTAGAATTTTGACCATGGATTGGAAAACTAGAAATCTATAATCATTATTTCCTGCTAAATTAGGTTCTCAGCTTAGTATCTTAGGAAATAATTTTGTCTGTATTTCTCTGTTCCATCACATAGCTGTTCTCTTTCTTAATGGCAATTCTTCTTTTGTATAGTTGGTTTCTATTTAATTTATTTTCTCTTCTTCTTTATCAATTTGTTAGCTGACACAAATCTGTGACAAAAGCTGTGTCCTTGCTACCAATTTTTATCCTAAGAAGTCCAAGCCTATTCAATTGTTCACAGAGGTTATATAGTAAACCGTGAATTGTTTTGTCTGATTTTTTTTTTTTTTGAACCTGTGAGAAGCAGGAGAGCCTGAGAGCTATTTAAGTTTGTGGTCTATTGTTTCCCCTGTAGCTTCTTCGTTTTTGTGGTCCATCCATGCTTGCTATACATGTCAATGGCCATGTTTTGCGTCAGTTCTCCCTTCTACTAATCAGGAAAAGAATCTATTGCAGGATTACCAAAGTAGTTGATTTATGGATCTTCTATGTTGAATTCGATATGCAAATTTAGGGATCTAGATCTTATTTTAGCTGGCATAAACTTAGCCAGTTGATGATGTGATAATCCAGTTAGCTTCTTTAGTTGTACATTGTTTTAGGCCAGCCTTAAGCAGTTCAGTTTTGTTCAATGATATTACTGTGTGTTTTCTTGAAGGCTGTTGAAAAGACGAAAATGGATGCTTCTCGATTTGCTCCATTTTGGAATGAAATAATAAAGAATCTGAGGGAGGAAGATTATATCAATGATTTGTGAGTTCAACATTCTGGTTGTTGCATAATCTGCTAGTTATGTCTTACTTTTCTACACCACTTGTATCTCATTCTAGATGTTGCATGTATCTTCTCTAATTTGTAGGGAAATGGAATTGCTTCAAATGCCTAAAAATAAGGGACCTCTTCCTCTTGTCCAGTGGCCACTTTTTCTCCTAGCTAGCAAGGTCAGCCTCGTCTTCCGAAACTGATTTTCTTTACTTGTATGTCATTCTGACATTATCTCGTGTACCTCTTGCTGTATGATTTCTACCAATGATATAGATATTACTTGCAAAAGATATTGCTCAAGAGAGTAGAGAGTCTAAAGAATCACAAGAAGAGCTTTGGGACAGAATTTCAAGGGATGATTACATGAAGTATGCTGTTCAGGAGTGCTTTTATGATGTAAAATTTATCCTTATGGAGATACTGGATGATGAAGGAAATAATGAAGGAAAAAAGTGGTATGTGCATCTAATATTTAGATTCCCATGTAGATGACGCTCTCAGATACAATGTAATCACTGTAATGCCTCTTGGAACATATCAGGGTTGAAAGAATATATGAAGACATACAGGGAAGCATAGCTCATGGAAATATTCATGTTGACTTGCAGCTGAATAAACTGCCTCTTGTTATTCAAAAGGTTACTGCGCTGCTAGGAATACTGGTTAGTATTAAATGAATCCGAAATTGCATGTTACACTTTCGTGAAAATAATATTCATTTTAGTGGTTGTGCTGTTATAAATTTCCTAGGGGTTTTATTTCTGATACCGGTATCAAAACCATACCTTTCTTAAACTAAACCAATCTTTTATTAAATCTATGATGGTAGGCCAATTTTACTTTTTATTTTTTTTTAATTTTTATTTTTTCAAGTAGAAAACTAAGACCCATCATTTGCAGTTTACTGGTTGGGACAGTATGCAGGTCGGTCCATAACTGATATTGAGAGTATCAAGAAAATAGTATTAAAAAAACAAATATTTAAGATTTGATGGTGATATAGTGCCCAATCACCAGTGATTTTAATGAGGGCACTAAATTATCCCATGGTATAGTTAGAACTTCCTAAGAAGTGAGTAAATAATTTGTCTTGAATGATTAAATAGGATGTCGTCAAGGATTCACACGTTAATGTGAGGATGGTGATAGCTAATTGATCGAATAAAATAATCTTAACTTGGTTAATTTATTTGCTGCAGAGTAAGATGTAGTCTTATAGTTTAATGATTAATGCTTTCACCTGTAAACTGCAACAAGGTCCTGAGTTAATTAACAGAACTTATAATTATATCCCAACATGTTAAAGAGATAGGAATTTGTAAGGGAAGCATGATTCGTACATGCTTTCGGGGTCAGATTTCTTTTCCTGCCACATTATTTGTGATTATAAACTTTAAGCGATGTACACAATATCTGCGATTAAGTTTATAAACTTTTTTATGTTTCAATTGATGTACACATTATATGCTCTTATTAGTGGTTATTTTAGGAACTATATTGGAGTTTCTTCGACTTGGTTGAACGGTTAATATTTGTATGCAGAAAAATGATCACTCGCCTGAACTGGAAACTGGCGCTGTCAAAGCTATTTTGGATCTTTATGATGTTATGCGGATTGATGTTTTGTCTATCAACATGAGGTTTGTGTAAATGGTTGACATTTTTCTATCATTTGGAAATTCCAAATTAAACTCATCCATCATGTGCAGAGATAATTATGAGACATGGAATATGTTGTCAAAAGCAAGGACTGAAGGTCGTCTCTTTCAAAAGTTGAAATGGCCTAGGGATGCAGAGTTGGTATGCTTTCCCTATCTGTATGTCTTGTCTAGTTTTCTTTGTATCAGGTACCTAATAGAGCAAGACCTAAACTACTTAAAATATATGTAGAAAGCACAAGTCAGTAGATTATATTCAATCCTTACCATCAAAGATTCCGCTGCAAATATCCCCAAGAATCTTGAGGCTAGAAGGCGGCTAGAGTTCTTCACTAATTCCCTCTTTATGGAGATGCCAGTAGCTAAGCCTGTTCGGGAGATGCTATCCTTTAGGTAGTTACTTGACTTTTAACGGTTTCTGTTAATACTATTGTTGAATATGCATCTAATTTCTAATCCTTTTGCAGTGTATTCACTCCGTATTACTCTGAGACCGTGCTTTACAGCATGCCTGAACTCCTTAAGAAAAATGAGGATGGCATTTCGACCTTGTTTTACCTCCAAAAAATATATCCAGGTACATCAAGCGGTATCCAAATGCGGTTGACGGTATCTTGTTATGGTTCAATATTTTCATTCCTCGTTTTTTGTCCAATTCATTCAACTTTCTATAGTTATACAGCGTAACCAAAATGTTAGAGCATTAATTTTGTTGTTGAAGCTCTCTCCCTTGTTATAATATAGACGAATGGAAAAATTTCCTTGCTCGGATTGGATGTGATGAGAACTCATCGGAGTTGGAACTTAGTGATAATCCTAATCATATCCTTGAATTGCGGTTTTGGGCTTCTTATCGAGGACAAACGTTGGCCAGAACAGGTGACTTTTCTAGATTTGTTCAACATGCATACATCATTTATTGTTATCCGTTTAATGTTACACACAGTTTTTTGCATCTCCTGCTATTACTGATACTCAAATACTAGTTTTTATTTCACATTGTCACCAAGATAATATCTCGTTTGTATGCACCGAGTATGTATTCGGAATTTTCAAGTAATATTGTGTGAGTTTGGCTCTTTCTCTGTCTGGGACATCTGAGTAGGTAGCGTACAGGAAAGGTGACTGTAGATAGTGTATGTGAATAATTCTCTGCAACTTGCAGCTCATCACAACCATTCTGAATTCTGAATGTGCATAAAAGAGCATCTCATGGACTCATTTGATGCTCATAACACCAGTGGTACTGCAGAAAAGACCGCTTTGATTCATCATAAATTGGAACTGTACATAAAGAATCATTGATTTTTGCCGAATTTGCAGGAATGTTAATAGTTAGCATGCATGTACATAAGATTTAGGGTTCTGACCTTTTTTCAGGTGTCACTGGGTTTTGGTTAGATTTGGGGTGTTTTTATTCTACTTTTTGTTGGAATTATAGTGAAGCCGAGTTCAACAATCACTCTGAAAGCTTTCTTTATAACTTGTTACAAGATTGTTGTTTTTGTTACATAAAGAAATGTACAAAACTTGTACATATAGGTTTAGGGATTCTGTGAATTATTAGGGTGTCATCAGAGAACCTAATTGTTCGTGGTTGTGAAGTTCTGGAATTGTTGCTTTTGTTTCTATCTTCTATTATGGTTTCCTGCTTACTCGTTTCTTTACTGGAAGCAGTTCGGGGAATGATGTACTACAGGAAAGCTCTTGTTCTTCAAGCTTATCTGGAGAGGATCTCATCAGGAGGTTTGGATTTCGATTAACTTTTATTATCTTCTGATATTTTCGTTCTTACTCGTTTCGAATAACTCATTGTCAATTTTAGATGTGGAAGCTGGTCTCATTGGAAATGAAATGGATGACGTTCAAGGTTTCGAGTTGTCTCCTGAAGCAAGAGCTCAGGCAGATCTAAAGTTCACATATGTTGTTACATGTCAGATATATGGAAAGCAGAAGGAAGAGCATAAACCTGAAGCTGCGGATATTGCTCTGTTAATGCAAAGGTTCTATAATTTTGTCAAATATTCCATCTAAATTTGGATGCTAAACTAAACCGCCAGCGTGTCAATGGGTGACAGTTAGATCATATTGTAACTACTTTAATCAAGCGAAAATAAACGTTAGTGAAATAGTTCCTTGGATTTATTTTTGGACTTCAACAAATTAAATGATACATGGATAATGCACTAAAACTGTCGGTTTGGATATAAAAAGTGAACCAATAAGTTCAATTTGACATAATTATAGTATGGATATCAGATTCTAAAAATTCTTTCAACTGATAAAAATTTCAACTTGTAATTACGGCTTTCTCATGTTTATTTTCCACAATTACAGGAATGAAGCTCTTCGAGTTGCTTTCATCGATGTGGTGGAGACTCTGAAAGATGGGAAAGTGCATACAGAGTATTTCTCCAAACTTGTGAAGGGTGATATTAATGGGAAAGACAAGGTTTTACTTTTACCTTTCAGATATTCCATGATGTTGCTTTATTTCATATGTTACAACTCACCCTGAAGTAGCTTTCTGTTTATTTGATATGGATGTACATTCTCATTGGAAATTCTACTCAGTTCTCTCTTTCTTTCTCATTGGAAATTTATTACTCTTACGACCATAATATGCATATCTTTGCACTCTTGAGCTTGTTTTTGTTTCATTCTTTCATTATAATTTTAGTCAAATCATTTTATTCCTGACATGAATTTGTTCGATATATTTTAAGCATCTTTATTTTTTAGGTGAGAATTGATTTACGTATAGTGATTTTGTTTTTTTTTTTTGGTAGAAGTATAGTGATTTTGTGCTCTTTCATGAAACCTCAGAATGTGTGACTTGTATGTTCCTGCATCGCTTGTCCTTTAAGTTTTTTAGAATCGTGATATGAAAATTGTTCTAAACATATATGCAGGAGATCTATTCAATTAAATTACCAGGCAATCCTAAACTTGGTGAAGGGAAACCTGAAAATCAGAACCATGCTGTAGTCTTCACCCGTGGTAATGCTGTTCAGACAATTGACATGAATCAGGTTTGCTTCTTAATTTGCCATTTCCGCTTTACATTTGGTGTCAAATGGACTTGAACAAAATTCTGTCAATATGGTGCTATGGAATCTTTCCCTCTGGACTTATTGCTCATCGATGAACTGATGATGATTTGTGAATAAAAAGGTTGCTCTTGGAGCATTGACATCTCAGCTCTTACTTGCGTCAAGCTGAAAGCTTACCTTCTCAGTTCTCTTCTTCTTTTATTTCTCTTTGTTGTTTGATCGGCTTAATTGGTACATGGGTAATCTCCTTGCTTTTGTTATTTGAACGGTCAGTGGTACATTTGGGATTAAGTAATGATTGTTTTGGTTTCATTTTTTAATTACGATAACTTCGCTAACAGTGGTTTTTGCACAATTGAGTATCTTTCAATCTGGTCTCTAGCCTCATATTTGAGCTCTACACATTGCTGAAAATCATATGGTTTTGGTTTCATGCTGCTTATGGTACAATTTGCCTTCCCTTTTTAGAGCTTGTTTGTGATCAATCAAGGCATATGCACATCCATTGTGGATCAGTGTGAACGATTGTATGAGGGCTAAAAATTGCGATCTACTTTTCGATGAGGAGTTGTGTAAGAGGCTATAAGTGTTGGACTTGTGAATTGTGATGGATACTACGAAACTGTATTTTCTGCCTGTGACATTATGTGATTGCCACCGTGGATGTCCTTGACCATGTGCATCCGTAGGAGGAATCGTGTTTTCTGTTTAATAGTTGCATATATTTCACTTCCCTCAGGATAATTATTTTGAGGAAGCACTGAAAATGAGAAACCTCCTTGAAGAGTTCCATTGCGATCATGGATTACGCCCAGCAACCATTCTTGGTGTCAGGGAACATGTCTTTACTGGAAGGTGTTTTGAATTTATATATATACATCTTCGTTTTCTAGATCAGTTATATATGCATCTGCTCAATGTTTTCTATGCTTCTCTGTTGCCTAACTTCGTAGCTTACTGATGCAGTGTATCTTCTTTGGCATCTTTCATGTCCAATCAAGAAGCTAGTTTTGTCACACTTGGTCAACGTGTTCTGGCAAATCCTTTGAAGTGAGTTACACTTCCCATAGAATTATGTTCTTGCATAATATAACTCATTGTAATGCTAATATTTTGATCTTGGTCAGGGTTCGTATGCATTATGGGCATCCAGATGTTTTTGATAGGGTTTTCCATATCACAAGAGGTGGGATAAGCAAGGCCTCTCGTGTAATTAATATCAGTGAAGATATCTTTTCAGGTATAACTCATATAACCTCATATATCTTGTTTTAACATTTCCTCTCATTTGAAATCTATATATAGCTTTGAGCAGATCTCATACAAGTGAAAGCTTTATTAACTTATGCAGAAAAGAAAAAAATCAACATTGATGATTAAAAAGATCAAAATGCTTGTTCTTTTACTATTCACTCCACTTGGACACAATTTCTGCCTTTAATTACTTCGTCCCTAGTTATTGTATGATTTTGTTTGAATTACCCCCGGAGCATCAACTTTGCTCGTGTGGCACATCAAGTAGCAAACTCCATTCCTGCATTGTGAGCATGTCATGTTGTTGATAGTAGCATGTTAATATTGTGTGAGGCCTGTTATCTAAAGCCTGTAAAAAAATGCAGGTTTCAATTCAACTTTACGCCAAGGGAATGTGACTCACCATGAATACATTCAGGTATACTTTGTCATACGCAGAGCACAATAATCTACTCTACAGAACTGGCTAAATATGTTCTACTCAGGTTGGCAAGGGTCGAGATGTCGGTCTCAATCAGATTGCTCTTTTTGAGGGAAAAGTTGCTGGGGGCAATGGTGAACAAATTCTTAGTAGGGATGTATACAGGCTTGGGCAGCTCTTTGATTTCTTCAGGATGCTCTCATTCTACTTCACGACTGTTGGATATTACTTTTGTACCATGGTTAGCTTATCATTAGTAGAAATATATTTCCTTCTTTTTCGTTTGTGTTTTATATTTCACGGGTATCTGCTCACAATTGTTCTAGCAAATGATCACAGTTTCAGTGTGCTTGTTGAATTTTCAATTTCTTTCTACCATCCCTCATGGGAGCTTCATGATAACATTCCATCATATCCATGTGCAGTTGACAGTGCTGACTGTGTATGCCTTTCTCTATGGGAGGGTTTATTTGGTGAGTTTATGATCAGATTTCTCTTGTAAACTTCTACTGTATCTTTATAAGCATTTCTGTTGTTTTACATTTGGTTCCTAAGCTGGCAATGTAATATCTTTTGTAATGTTTTGTGTCATGATGGTCGGGGAAGTGGTAAGGAAAATGGTTAAAATCTTTCCCTTAGGGTTTTATGGAATAAGTGAAATAATAATTTTCTTCCAAAGAAAAGTCTCTCCTTTTCACCATGCGTCGATCATCACTGAGTTCCTGATTTTAGTTTTTTCAATTTTATTTCCCTTTTTCAAGGCACTATCTGGGGTTGGTGAAACCATACAAGTCAGAGCAGGCATATTAGACAATGATGCTGTTACTGCAGCCCTGAATGCGCAGTTTCTCTTCCAGATTGGTGTCTTCACTGCAGTTCCAATGATTTTAGGCTTCATCCTTGAACAGGGCTTTTTGAGGGTATGTTCCTTCTTTTGGTGGGTTTGAATTTGATTTAACAAGTAATTTTACTTTTAAGATTTTTGTCACGACCATGTTTCTCCTTGAAATGTTTTGAAGATCTCTGAATAATAAGTTGATGTTCTTTATTACTGGACAACATCGTCTAATAGTTTGAGCTTAAATGTTTAATAAAACACGTTCCCTCACGTAGAGGATGACGTTTTTACTATTTTGTTCCCTCTGTAGTATTCCACTTCTCCATTCAACAGGTGTATTGTTCAATGGAGGCATGTGATTCAATATTTTATCCTGTGACGTGATTGTTGTGGCAATTACGTGCGAGCTTTCATCTTTTATATCAGTGAAATGTGATAAATATTCTTTTATGTGTCCACTTATGATTTGTTTTTTTGTGTCCTATTCATGCAGGCTGTGGTTAGTTTTGTCACTATGCAATTTCAGCTTGCTACCGTCTTCTTCACATTCTCATTAGGCACTAGGACACACTACTTTGGTCGAACCATTCTACATGGTGGTGCTCGGGTATGCTTCATTTTTCGACCTTCTATACCAAGTGAATCTCATGATTGGAATTACTTAATACAAACTCTTTGCAGTATCAAGCAACTGGTAGAGGATTTGTGGTTCGCCACATCAAATTTACTGAAAACTACAGGCTTTACGCACGAAGTCATTTTGTCAAGGGGTCTCTCTCTCTCTCTCTATCTGTGTTTATGTGTGTTTGTGTGTGTTGTGTCTTTCTCGATCCGCATCGAGTATTATAGCTTCCGTTTCTAATTTCTGCAGGCTTGAAATTGTGCTGCTGTTGGTGGTGTACCTTGCATATGGAAACACCTATGGCAGTGCTTTGTCATATATTCTTCTCACTGTTAGCAGTTGGTTTCTGGCTCTTTCCTGGCTGTTTGCTCCATATTTGTTTAATCCATCTGGATTTGAGTGGCAAAAGTAAGTTCTTATTTTCCAAATGTTTGTGGTTCCTCTCTCATGATCTGCCGGACTCAAGAATAAGCATTTCTTGTCATCTTCAGGACAGTTGAGGACTTCCGAGATTGGACAAATTGGCTTCTTTACAGAGGTGGAATTGGAGTCAAAGGCCAAGAAAGCTGGGAGGCTTGGTGGGACGAAGAATTGGTATGGATATTGTTGATTTGCTCGACTTGTTTTCTGTCATAATCTTGTCAATTCTGGAATGGAAGTAGAACTAATTTCTGAAGATAATTTGCTGTCATGGTTTAAAGTCAAAATGTTCTTCACCATAAAGTTAAATTCCATGTGGGTATAGTTCTTGTCAGAAGCTTATATAAAATTAGGAAGAGATATTGTTGTAGTCTTGCGACTCTCTTCTTCATTGGATGTGAAGCAATTCTTTCACACAGTTCTGCCTGCAAAAATCTTGATGATGCCACCACATTTAATATTTTACATTTGTTGTTGCAGTCTCATATTCGAAACTTCAGTGGCAGAGTAATGGAAACCATTCTAAGCTTGCGGTTTTTCATATTCCAGTATGGGATTGTCTACAAATTACATATCCAAGGGTCAAATACATCTCTAACGGTACAGTCTTTGTCTTGAGTGGGGATCTTTTTTGCTTATGTTTATGACATCAGTGCATAGAGCTGACAGATCAATGTCAAGTTTCTGAACCCTTATGTTGAACAGTTGAACTATTTGTAAATATAACTGCCTTATATTGGTATAAGTGATTAAAATCTTTCCAAAAGAACCATATAAATTAAATTCTGTTGTACAGCAAGTCAGCTGTTAGAATAACGTCAACTAATTTCTAGTTGCTTTTGATATTTTTCTTCAGGTATACGGGTTCTCGTGGGTAGTGTTTGCGGTACTTATAATTCTTTTCAAGGTCTGGTATTGAATATTATATTTCTTAGTGAATCCCATATCTGCTTAAGTCTGGCAATCAAATCTGAGTGCGGTTTTGGACTGCGCAGGTATTCACCTTTAGTCAGAAGATATCAGTCAATTTTCAGCTGGTGCTGCGGTTCACCCAGGGTATCGCCCTTTTACTTGCACTAGCTGGTTTGACTGTTGCTGTTGCGCTTACTGATCTAAGCATTACCGATGTATTGGCTTGTATCTTGGCCTTTTTGCCCACTGGATGGGGAATTCTTTCTGTAAGTTTTGCCTTTTCATGCGAAATTGGGTATTTGTGGCTTTTTATTGAAGATTTATTAGTGATATGGTTCGAGTGTTTGCAGATTGCCTGTGCTTGGAAGCCGTTGGTGAAGAAAATAGGTTTGTGGAAGTCCATTCGTTCTATTGGGCGTTTATATGATGCTGCACTGGGAATGATTATTTTCGTCCCCATTGCTCTATGTTCATGGTTCCCATTTGTTTCCACATTCCAAACACGACTCATGTTCAACCAAGCATTCAGCCGAGGTCTCGAAATCTCTCTTATCCTTGCTGGAAATAATCCAAATACCAGCATATAATCACAAAATCCTCCCCTCATCGGTGTGTATATTCGGGTTTAGAGTTGTATCATTGTATCATTCTCACTCTGTTATTCATGTATAACAACCATATTGGAGCCTTCTTGCTCCCCCTCATTTAACTAGTTATATTTGAGAAATGTACACTTCTTTTTGGTACAGTTACAGGGAAAAGGAAAAAAAAATGGACTGTAAATTTGGAAATATCCGCAAATTAATGAGGATTCAATTGATATGCAAGGGTACTGGTTGGGGTAAAAATGCTTTAGGAGTTCTCAAGTAGACTCGGTGCCTAATATTTGAGATTAAATTGAACATTTTAGATTTTTGAAAAAAATCTTTGATATGGTACAAATAAAATTAGCATAGTGCTTTTCTATGTCATGTACTGAACTAATTGTCTGAATAATCTGCTTAATAAGTGCCAGTGGAGGTTAAAAATGCAATAAGAAATGAGATAAACAATGGCAGCTATCATATCTATACTTCCGGGCTCCGGCCGACGGGATTGATAAAAATGGTAACATTTTCTTTTTAGGGTAATAATGATCTTGAATTTGAAATTTTTTGGCCACATTCTCTGTTGGTAGGTCATGTGTGAAATTAATAAAATCCGTATTGATTAATAGTTTAAATAGGATTTTTTAAATTTCAAAGGGTTAGTGGTATGTCTTGAGACTCTTGAATTTGGAGATTAGGTAGTTGCTTTCGCTTCTAATTTTAAAAAACTAATCTTATGGGCTTAATCAATTGGATCACGATAGAGTTTGATCTTGACAAGATCGTAGGTTCAAATGCTTGATTGTTGTTTTCATGAAGTGAGGGGTAATATAAATTCTTCGTAGGCGTCTGTTAGGTCTCAAGATATTATCCTCTCATCGTAAAAAAATTTAGTAATAGAAAAGAAAAAATCTATACCTACCGATCTGTGTTTTTGTGCATTTAGGGCGAAATCTGAGGGACCTTAGTCAAATAATATAGTGAGCATATCACAGCTATTTCCACAATATCGTTTTAGAGTAAATATATCCTTTTCAGATGAAAATATAAATTATCTTTGAAAATAATACGCGCGCACACACACATATATATATGTATGTATAAACTAGCAATCATATGAATTTTGTACCAAAAAATTGGAAAAAAAATATATCGGCTTGTTGATATCACCATCTTAATTTCATATATGAATCAGAATTTTAAAAAGAAGTGAGAAAAAAAAGTTAAAATATAAAAAATATACATGTTATTTTGTTTAATACTAGCAAAATCAACGTGCGTTGCAAGTTCTTTATTTATTTATTTAATTTTAATAAGTTTTTTTCTAATTATTTATTTTAATAAATTAAAGTATTAGCAATTTTAACTTGATTACATAAATATAATAATATTATTAACAAACCTACCTTATTTTTGAAATTAAAAAAATAATTTAAAGTAATTCAAAGTATAAACATATCTAAATAAATAAGCAATAACAATTTATGTCTATTTATATGAAAGACATATATAAAAAGTTTCCATAAAATCCTGGAGAACTATATAAAGAACTATGTAAATTAAATAGACTTCATTCTTTCTCTTGTTTGATCTTAAGCGAGATTTATTTTTGGTTTTCTTTATAAAACTGTGAAGTGTGTCCTCACTATCACTCAAGATGTAAAGATTATTTGTACTTTTAAGATTATACTTTTCGTAATTAATTCTTTATCCTTCATTTTTTATCTCAATTATGGAGACATCGTTATCTCTCTCTCTCTCTCTCTCTTTTTTCTTTTTCGTTTCTTTTTCATTCACAACCTTTAGGAACAGTAGATTTTCATTATTTTTTTTTGGTAATCACCTTGGTGTAAATCTTCATCTCTCAAAATTGCAGTGCTTGACATATCATCCTTTTGAACGTTATCCTGTACCAAATCTCCATCATCTTCTCTATAATTGTAGTTTAATTCAATTTTTTTTACCTTCCATATATATGTTGGGCTCTACTTTTTCAATTACATCAACAACCGCATGCAATTTTCTATTGATGACTTTTACTCTTCGATTGAGTGCGATGAGAAATTGAAATTCTGTTGATGCTTGTAAATTCAGTTCCCTATAATATCTTGACTTGTGCTCTCTCTGAACTATTAAAAGTGTTAATATTTTGACCTTCAAACATATTAATTGATATTTTAATGATTTATTTATGGAAAAATATCATTTTTAGTCCTCTAGAAATAGTGTTTTTCGCTTTTTGTCCTGAACTTTTCATTTGTCTCAAAATTAGTCCTGAACTTTTGCCAAAAATCTCACTTTTAGTCCTTTCGTTAATTATTGGACACTTCCGTTAATTTTCTAACAAAAAAAGGCGCGTGTCACTCACGCGCCCCGAATGAATGTGAGTGGCGCGTGTCACTCACGCGCCCCGAATGAATGTGAGTGGCGCGTGAGTGGCACACTCCTTTTTCCATTAGAAAATTAACGGAAGTTAGGTAAGGACTAAAAGTGAGATTTTTTTTGAAACATAGAGGATGCATTTTGAGACAAGTGAAAAGTTCAAGACTAAAAGCGAAAAACCCCATTTGTATAGGACGAAAAATGATATTTTCCCTTTGTTTATTTATGAAGTAAAAATGTAATATTTTATGAAAATCAATTATCTCTTCAATTGATTTTTGAAATTGATATACTAAGCGTCCTATATACATTGTTGCTAGCTCTTCAAATAATATGATGGAAGCATTATCAACTTCATGTATAACACTTAGCACCACTCTGTACCTATTATTAATTTAAAAATTATTTAATAAATAAAATTAAAAAATTATTTATTGATGACTTGGTATTGTATAGTACCTCGATATTGTTTGTATATCTTTAGCATAACTTTTTTTTTTTTTTGCAGGAAACCCCCTCTTCAAATTTGTTTATTGATGTATTGCATTGTTTGCAAGCTTCATACCATAAGAGGATTTATTTTCAACTTTGTCAAACATTCCTTTAAAACTATTATATGCTATGTTGCATGGATACGGACATGGCAACACGGACACGACACGACACGGATACGGCGACACGGATTTTTTTTGTGAATTTCCCACGTGAGAAGTGTCGGATACAGTGTCTGACACGACATGACACAGCAAAATAATATTTTTAGAAGTGTCGGTGCATTAGAGCATAATTATCCTGCATAGTTTAAAAAATATAACCAATATTAAATATTTTTGTATTATATATTAAATAACTAAATTATAAATACATTAAATTAATTACTTCAAATAGTGTAAATCTTTTGTGTATGGTATCTCTTAGCGTCATTTCTTTTATACTTTTCATTTTTTCTTTCTTTGATAGCTCATGTATGTCGAGTGATGTTGAACTTGTTTTGAACCTAAATACCTAATAACCTATAGAGTACATGTTAGAGTTAAAAATAAAAAATTAAGTAATTTCGAATATTTGAATTCTTATCTTTGTTGCATATGCAGAACTTTGTCTTGCATTTAGTTTACTACTAAACATGATGTTTGTGTAGTTTGAAGTTGAAATTCACCTATTGACAAATAATAAAGTCAAGATTATATATTTATATATAGA